>SRLM01001015.1:232085-314174 GCA_015708895.1 Populus ilicifolia
CTACTACTACTACTACTACTACTACTACTACTACTATTGTTATTAATGTTGTTGTTGTTGTTGTTGTTGTATTGTTGTTATTTATAATTTGTACAATATCCTCCCTGTGGTTCGACCCCGGTCTTGCCGGGTTATTTATTACTTCGACACTCCTGCACTTGGGAGAAGACATCAATCTCTTTGTCGTGTCAAGTATCAAACATTAAAGTTTATGTTAATTTTACATTATACTTAACCTTACACCATTAGTGTAACCTTTTCACCTTGATAAAATAAACTTAACTAAACATAATAAAAGAAAGAAAAATAAATAAACAAAATAAAAACATAAACAAGATAAAAGTTAACTAAGTAAAGAAAAAAAATTGAAAGGCATAAACAAGCTATTAATAAAAATAAAACTCAATTATTACAAAAATACAAAAAGAGAAAGCAAGAGCATGATCTTGATATGGAGACCAAGATACCTAAATACATGACAAATATCTCCTTTTATAGGCTAAAATTGAGAACAATTGATTTGATGATTAATTGATGAATGGGTGGCCAACTCTTAATATGGTGACAATCCTTATTTCCTCTTGTCTGCCTAAAACATTATTGATAACGTCAGAATTGGAACCACTTGAAAACATAAAAGTTGTAGGAAATTATCTCAGCTTTTTAGAAAAAAATAGAGTCATTTGGACTTCTCGAACTCTAGATATGAGCTAAATACTAAACAATGTTCAAGTTGTAGGATAAATTTAGACTTCTTCGTTGTTGTTACAATTTGGACTTAAAAATGATCTTTTTGATTGGGCTCCCATAAAATTTATAGGCCTATATCTTACCTTTTCATCCATATAAAGTAGATCTAAATCCGATATCTATAGCTCCAGATATAATCAAATTACCAAATTGTGTTCCGATTTAGACTGCACCAGTATCTCTTTTCTAAGTTTGGCCATCTCTTTGTCATTTCAATTTCAGTTCTTAAACTCATCAATCAATCCTTTCATTTATGTGATACGCCTGCATTTATTATAAATTAAAGGTATGTTATATTATTAGATATGTTATTATCAAAAATGTTTTAGTTAAGGAGTTATTGATACTTCAAGTGCAAAATGATGATACAAAACCTTGATAAAAATGTACTTTTAAGTACTAAGAATAATATAATATCTTTAATAGATTTTGGTGTTGGCAAGTTAGCAATTAACTCCATTTTAAATTTTTCAAACCTCAATTCTTTTCAATGAAATAATGTGACCAAGTACAATATCGTTTGTTACCATAAAGTGAGAAATTATGGTGTTGAGGTACATATCCATGATAATTTTAAAAATTATGATGTGTTTAAAGCGATAGCTGTTAAATTTATGCATTATTGTTATCATTTTTCCAATTAAAATTTAAGTGATTTTTCTAACTAGAATTACATTTTTATGAGTATGAGTTATAACTGGGACTTTAAAAATGGTTTAAAGCATAAGTTTGTTCATAAAGACATTCCTTGAAAGAAGACAAGGTTGGATAGTTATTAGTTAAGTGTTTATTAGTTTTACAAATTTGACACATAATGTTTTGAATAGATTTTAATTTATCATTCTTTTTTAATTTTATTATCTTAATTTTTTTAGCTAAAAATGCAAATTAGACTTAGAAGTTATGATCTTCCCTAAATTTGTATATACCTCTACTAGATGTATGAGGTTGAGTTTTACCCGGTGCCTTATAAGTACCTGCGGTGTCCCAATTTTAAGCATTTTCAGCTAACAAGTCTAGGTAATTCATTGCTTCATTAAGGTCTTTATCTTTAAAAGTTTCATTACATATCAATTCTATCATTTGTCTATCTTTAGGTGTTAACTCTTTATAAAAATATAAAATCAATCTTCATGTTTCAAAATCATGATAAGGGCAAGTATTAAATAAGTCTTGATACCTATCCCAATATTGGTAAAATATTTCTCCTAGTTTTTAAGTGAAAATGAAAATTTATCTTTTGAAAGAGTTTGTCAAAAACTTCTTTAAAAAGTGTTGTTGTTTTTCATCTCAAGCACGAATGGATCCTGATCTCAAATTTTATAGCCATATTTTAGCTTTATCTTTTAATAAAAAAAGGAAAAATCTTTAATCTAATAGTATTCATGCTATAATTTGAGTCATTATAGGTGTTACATACCTCTTTAAATTCTCTTAAATACATGTATTTTCTAAATCTAAGCCATGAAAAGAAGGTAAAAATTGAATAATGTTTGGTTTAAAATTGAAATGAGATACATCAAGAGAAAAAACTATGCATGAAGGTATACTTGTTCTTATAGAATTCATGTGCTCTCTAAATATTTTGATATGGTTATTCTCATTATTTTTATTATGAAGCGATTGATTATATTCTTCAACTATATTTTTTAAAAATAATGAGGATGTCCTATAAAATCTACCACTTAAAATATGTGAATGAACTCTTATACATGTACAGGAAAAGAATAAAAGAACTAAGAAAACAAAATAAAAAGAATCAAAACAAAAAAACAAAGTTAGATACAATAAACGAGAAAAGAAAAAATAAAATAAATATTATAATTTATACAAGAATTTACCCTTTCGGTAACGGTGCTAAAAATTTGACATGAACAAAAGAATAATGTCTTCTCCCAAGTGCAAGAAAGTTGAAGTAATAAATAACCCGGTAAAACCGGGGTCAAACCATATGGAGGTTAACTATATAAATTATAAACAACAACAATAACAGTAGTAACAACAACAATAATAATAATAATAATAATAATAAGTTAAAGAGAACTTTGAGATTGTAATATTAATATAGGGTTAAATAATGATAAAAATAAATGTCAAGGTTAGAGGATTTATTAATGGTATTTCAAATAAGTATAATATAAACTCTTTTTATTACTCAATTGAAAACTACACACAAATAAAGTTTTAATTGAATTATAAATTATTAACATGATTACATTAGTTATCTTATTTGAATAATTTTAATACTTATAAATATTGTAAGGTATTTATGATATAACATATATTAACAATAAATCAAATTTCTTTTATAGTACAAATGTCGATTATACCATACGGTTAAGCTATGAAAGTATCAAGTATTTGTTATATCAAGTGTTATACAACACAAATCTAGATTAATCATTTAACAAACAAAGTATTAAAAGTGAACAAGATAACAAATACAAAAGATGTTAGTATCAAACATTAAAGTCCATATTGAGTTTAAACTATACTTATTTTTTCACTATTAGTACAACCTTTTCACCTTGACATAATAAACTTAACTAAATATAATAAAAGAAAGAAATACAAATAAACAAGATAAGAATATAAATAAGATAAAAGTTAACTAAGTAAAGGAAAGGAAATGAGAAGTATAAACAGTTTATTAATATAAGCAAAACTTAAACATTACAATAAAAAGAAAGCAAGAACATAATTTTGATCTAAAAACTAAGATGCTTGCAAATATCTTCTTTTATAGACCAAAATTATAAGCTATTGATTTGATAATTAATTATTGAGTGAGTGACCAACTCTTGACTTGGTAATAATCTTTATCTTCTTGTCTATCAAAAATGTCATTATTAACGTCAAAATTTGAATAGACTTAAATCATAAAAGTTTTAGAAAGTTATCTCAACTTTCCAACAAAAAAAAATTTGAGGTTATTTAAACTTCTAGAATTCAAAATATGGTCTGAACACTAAATAATATATGTGCTACATGACATATTCGATACTTCTCTGTTATTGCTAAGATATGGACTTTCAAACAACAAAATTGAGTTTTGTCTTTTTATAAATGTTTTAGGCCTATTTTTTAGCTTTCCATCCATATAAGCAAACTCAAATCTAAGTTCTACAGCTCCATATATGATCTAATAACAGAATAATGTTCTAATTTAGATTGAACCAACATCTCTTCTAAACTTTACTCTCTTTTTGTCTTTTTAATTTCAGTAGTTGAACTCATCAATCAATCCTTTGATTTATATGATAGGTTTGCATTTAAGATAAATATTTACCATAAATTAAAGGTGTCTTATAGTATCAGACTTATTATTATAAAACATGTTTTAGTTAAAGAGTTATTGATACTTCAAATGCAAAATGATGATATAAAATCTTGATAAAAATACATTTTTAAGTACTAATCAAGAATAAACCATTATATTATGTTTTAGTAAAATCATTTAAACTAAAATTATTATTATTATTATTATTATTATTATTATTATTAAGTGCATAACTTAATAAAATAAAATTTTAATTGTAAATATTTTCTTTAAGAAACTAAATGAATTGTTTCTTTAAAAAACACACAAACATAAACAATAATTAAAACATGAGGTAGTTTTTTTAAATAAATATAAATACTAAGTAATTTAATGCAAATAAAATAAAATAATCAAGGTTAATTAATTTCAAGATATTGACAACCTTCTATTTTAAAAATTATCACTAGTGAAAGGTTTTTTTTTAATTAACATAACTATTCGAATTAATTTGAAACCTAGAGTTAACGAAGATGTAAGTTTAGTTTTTAATAATCTTGAGATTTATTAAGCTCAAATTAGTAATTTTATAAAACAAACCTATAATCTAATTAATTAAAATACACCCCCTCAAAATTAATTAATAGAGTTAATACATCTTTAAAAATCACATTTCACTCTCGGAAGTTAAAAGCTCATATGACTTTTAAAACAGTAACAAAACTATCCCTTTCTCTATGTTTTGTTTTATTTTATTTTTTAAAAATACAATAGTATTTAATTATTATGACAATATAAAAGAGATGGAAATAACGATAGTGTCACCTTCTACTTCTTATTTTGAAGATATACAAATTTACTTTAAAATTATTATAAAAACATATTTAGTTCATATTTATATTTTTTTTAGCTAAGCATCTTTTTATCTCTTTTTTATTCTTTTTGTCGCGAGAAATTAACCAAACCAACTACAACCTAAAGCCAGAAAAATTGTGCCAATTGAAAGTTAAAACACATCGTTTCCAAATGCGAATTCACAGGTTTAAACTACTTTTTAGCTCCGACAAAAGAAAGCACCCAGTTTTTCAATGTATACCTTCAATTTTCTACTATATAAGCTACCATTTTTTGTTTCTCTTTCAATGTGTGAAGTACAAAACAGAAAGAATTATTTTTGCAAGAAATATGATTGATTCAGTGAAATCCTCCACTAATAACAGTATTAAAAACAAAAAAATCATTTACTGCTGTCAGGGTATGATGTTTCAGACCAATGTATCAGTAAGGACACCCCACTATGATTCAATTTGAGGGCACACCCCAAATTCTTCTCTGTTCAGCAAAGCTTCCAACGACGGCAGATTGCTTCTTAACGGTGAGTTGCTTGGCGAAAAGATCATAATGTGCCTCGGGCTCTACATTCTCCAATATCTTGACAAATTTTCCTAGTTTTTCATCAATCACAACTTGTCCATCTTTCGATTCATCACCTTCAGCAAGGATCATGATAGGTTTGGCAAGCCAGATTGGCTCAAGCGTGGAATGATCCCCAGCTAAGACTACTGCACCAAGGATTTCGCCCAAGAATGTATCCTGCAGAGCAAGCTCATTCAGTAATGGCAGCTAAAAGACTCTCCCCTTTAGAGAAGGATCAAGCATACTCCCCGTATACAACTATAGTCTCTTAGCAAATAAATTTAAGCCCTTCAATGTTCAGAAAGTCTAGGAAGTGATCCAGTTACTATCTATATCCATTATAATGGTGCTTGCCTTCAGGCTAAGATTAGAATCCTTACCATGTGATGATATCTGTGATGAGTTTCTTTCAGGCGGTAAAGCCTTGATAGCAAACGCTGCACAAACAATTTCTCAGGTGTTCTTTTCGTCTTGCTGCGTAAACTTCTTAGGATCTTCGGAAAGGAACTTACTCTACGTTGGACGCCGAGTGGAATGAGCGTAATGTCAAGTGATGACTCGAAAACTGTCTTAGCAGCCAAGGGATCAAGAAACATATTTAGTTCTGTATACTCATTACTATCAATAGTCAAAACATTTCCTTTGTCCGTATCACTATGGCTGATATGCCCTCCAACAACATAAACATCCTGCAATGACATTTGAAACATCATGAGCATGTGTACCACCACTGCGTGGCACAACATTAGTTGCAAGTTACTTGACAATAGCAGATAAAGTCCACTTACCTGAATCACAGAGCTTGTACTATTCTCATTCTGTATTATCTTGGCTAAACTAGTCAAGGGGCCATTGGTTAATATGGTAATTTTGGATCCTGGATCCAATGTTCTTATAATGGAATCCCAGATTTCCAGTGCTAGGGGCTGCCTGAGCTCAGGGTGATCTGTGTCTCGAGGAGCTCCATATTTTACAGAATTTTCTGCAGTATACCTTGAGAAGAAAAATAAGCCTTGGATATTTGGGTCCCGAATAAAGCAAGATCACGGTTCAAATAAGAGGAAAGAAAAGGCATAAACATCTATGGAGGGAAATTATACCTCCTGGGGCTTCGCGGTAAATCACGAGCAAGACCATAGAGAGTGTCCGAGTCTAAAAGGCCACCACTACCGTGAGGGATGGCCTTGAGGTACTTGCAATCTCCAACCGCAGAGAAAATGGGATCAGACTGGTTCATTGCAAAAACCTCTCCTAGACCAACTGGAATGTCATCGCGACCCATCATGTGCAATAAATCGTAAACAATATCGATTGTTGCAGCATTTGCCCAGCCTACTGGAGTTACAATTATCGCCTGAAATAAAAATGGTAGCTAGAGTTGTAGTCTTTTGAACTTGGCTTTTACAGGACTAATAGTACATGCCTGCTGTAAAGAATCTGGAAAATTGAAAGCAAGTGCCTTGAGGTTGATTATTTCTACTGGAACTTTAAGGAGATAGAATAAAGCCAGAAAATCCCCTGCGCTCATATCCATATCGAAGACAACAGGTTTCCCTAGTCTTTTGGTTCCGAAGTCTGGTTTGTAGAAAACTTTCTTGTAATGAGGAAATTGTGTAGTAAAATTGAACCTTCCAGTCTGATGAGGATGGTTAAGAACCTTTATACACGAAAACGTTTGTTAGCATATCATTGGAAGATATCTAAAGTGATATATCAGAAACAAGTATAAACATTGATGATCATATAGAGAAACAATGCTTGAATGAACTTACATCCAAAAAGCTCTTGAAGTATGCTCTGTCAAGGATGCTATTACTGTCAGGATTAGGCTTTGCTCTTGTAGCAACAAGAACACGTACTGCATCTGAACCGTTTACCTCCTCCGTGTAGCCATCCTACATGTAAAGATTTGAATATAAATAAATAAACAAGCGACTGGAATTGATTTTCCTATTGCCAAAGCCATTGGATTGAAGAAAACAAGCAACATCTTTGTTGGGTGAGATGAAAAAAAAAACAATTGATAGATGGTCTTTTAAGAACACAATTTGGCTGGTGTGTTTCCACTAAAGAAAGCGATTTACCTTGCATCTCCCTTTCCCATTTTGCACAATGCAAAATGGATCTCGAAGACCAGTCTGAACATGACCACTGTGCACTCCTCCTTTCACTAGATTAAACTTTGGAACCTTACGGTCATTAAAGAATGGATTCGAGCCGTCATTTATCCCATAAGGTTCATTTGAAGTCACCACAGTTATCTTCATATACTCCATTTCTGCAAATTCATTTTCTCTATTTTCGTTATGCAAAGTACGCATGATAGAAACCGCTACACCTGACGTAAAGGAGTCCCACATGAAATAGCTCTGCAAAAGATGTATTAAGATTTATGATCATGGAAGTTTTAGTTCTCCCTTGCTGCACGAAAAGATATATATGACATTTAATATAAGGATTCAATTGGTAAAAGTTCTTGAAACAAGCATTACAGTATAGAATTGGTCGTCAAACCAAGTGTCACGAGCCATTTTCAAGGACTGAAAGCAGTATTGTGCCTCGTACGTGTGCTGGTTTTGCTCAAATGCCTTAAAGAAATTCTCATTTATTGGAATGGTATTTGTTGCATCAAGGGGCACGAGGGTGACTGGAATTCCAGAATGAAACACCTGAATTAAAAGAAAATGTGCCATCGTATAATTCAGCCATTCTTTGTACTTAGAAGTATCCAAAGTCTATTCTTGGTTTACCTGGTATGCAGCAAAAGGATCGCCGAATATATTGAATTCACCATAAGGGTTGCTAGTGTAGTCAGTGAACAGATTACCAGGGTTACCACACTGTCTTGGTTGGCATGATGAACTTGCATTATTGGGGCAACAACCAGTTGGATTTTTTGACCTCACACCACCGCCCATCACATATATATGCTGGATATTCTTCTTGAGATGTGGATTCTTCATAAGAAAAATCCCAATATTTGTATGAGCTCCTATTATGAAAATGGTAATAGGACCTTCAGATACTTTCTCAATCAGCACTTGCTGCGCAGTAGGCTGTTGAAGAGGAGAATACTTCCTGCTGCCCTGGTTCATAAACAATGTATGTGACATATATGAATATAATGTTATTGGGAGGAACGTTAAAGAGCAGATCTTCAAATTCAACTGTAAATACAACAAATGCGAAGCTCGTGGATTCAGTTCCATAGGAAATTCTTATTGACAAAAGGAGAAACCACATGCCTGCTAGATAGTGATTTAACATATTGTTCTGAATAATCAATCCAAACAAAATACACGGCCATGCAGTGTGTGAGAGTGCGCGAGCGTGCGAAAGAGAATAATCTGCTTAAATTGCAGTTGAAAACTACAAGCAGCTCAACCAAATTTGTACCTGAGGCAGGAATGCTTTCCTTATGCCATAGTTAGAATCAATATCTAGCCGTCCTCCTAGACCAACAGGAATTGCTTGTCTATATCTACAACCTCCTGCAGTTGCATTTCCCTAATATGGAGTCTTAGACATCAGTACCATGTCGATTAACATAATCATAGAAAACGAGAGATTAGTGAATATCTCAATGAAATTTTCTGTAAGTTGACTTCCCTAAGCATGTATTAGCTAATCAAATCGTCATAAAAGTAAAACTTTATCAAAAGAAAAGGATACCATCTTTAAATGCAGAAGAGGGTAGTTGAACGCACCTGTTCAACTATAGGAAGATAACCACCAACATCCGGAAGTATGTGACCATCTTCTTTAATTCCACCCTCACCTCCCATTCCAACAGATAAATCGTCACGACCCATCATGTAAAGAATGTCATAGATTTGGTTCACGGCATGCCCTGCATCAGTCCATGCATTTGTGTTGATAGTGACTGCCTGGACTAAGGCAATAACTGCCAATGTTATCTAGTGTTCATGAACATAGATATATCTTGGAGAAGGCGAAAAATCTTAAAAAGGGATAAATGCAGGCCTTGTCGAAGATATCAGAAACTGCTTTGTAACTAAAACATATATAATAATTCTGTTGTAATTCCAGGAAACTAGGCTCTAAAGTCATATTTTAAGCATCCAGATGAGCTCTATTTAGGATAAAGAGGTGCTTCGACTACTTGGCCATTTCAGAGAATGAAAAGAATTCTCTGATCCAACTATCTAATAATTCTGATGTGATCAAAGAGAGAAGAAAACTATTTAATGATTCTAGAATCAAGGCAAAACTCAACCCTGAGCTAACAATTTTTCCATTGATCATATGCAGCTTAACTTTTATGCAACAGATCCAAACGCTGGAAAATGAATGTACAACAGATACAAGAAAAGCAAAAGGACTCACCTCCAATTCAAATTCTGATCTGTTAAGCTTCAGGAGGTACAAAAGAGCGAAGAAATCATCAGTATCAACATCTGTATCCAAAAGAATCCGATGTGGCTTTCCCCCATCAGTGCACAGACTAGCTCTAGCAAGTTCAAGAACATTAATCAACACTACAACTGCCAAAAGATATCTCCGCGACATTTTTTCTCTGTTCCAATCACAATCCTCAAAGTCTCTTCCTTCCAAAAACTACAGAAAATACAAACTGTTACATCCATTCCATACCTTAAAACAAGAAAAACAAATACATGAAAACATGATAGCAAAAAGCACAGTACTCTTACTGAATATAATGGAGGCCGTAAAACAAAAGAGGTGAGAGCACACAGCAGGGAGACAAGGACTTGAAGGTTTAGCTAATTGGTCTCTGAAATGGTTTTAAAGGTGAGATTCACATGTGAAAAAGCATTGACAAGACTAATTTCTGTGAGCAGCAGCAAGAGAAGAGACAAAGAAGATGCAATTATGTCTTCATTACCAGTTACTATAATAGATTCTTGGACCTTTTTCCATCACAAGAGATTATTAAAAAAAGAAAGAAGAAGATAAGAGTATCAGTACCAAAATATGGAAGAGTCAAATTCCATACATGTAGTAGGTAGCTATCATGGGGCGAGTCAAATTAATTATGTCATCTTTTCTTACCATGTGAGATCACTGCTAATGTTCTACTCATGATTTTGTATGATTATATATATCTTGACATGACTTTTCACTGATTTTACCTTTACCTCGCTCTCTCTCTCTCTAAATCAAGGATAATTTTTTTATTATTATTATTTCCAAGAAAGGGCTGGCAGACATAATTCGAGGGCCAAAAATGTTCATAATTCAAGTTTTATTTATATTGCCGAGACAATACTGTTGCTGTAATTGAATTCTCTCATTTCCAGGAAAGAAAAAAACCACTGGTCATGTCTAAATTTCACGGTTAATCTTGGATTTAGCAGTGTAGATCAAGGTAAAAGAAAAGAAAAGGTGTCAAGTAAATAAATCACTGTTCTCTTGGCATGAGAAAACTGCAGTGCTAGGTGATAGAATGTACCTCGTAAGTCTTTTTAGCTAGACCGGAAGTAGCTGTGGAACTCCATTATGCCACTGCAGTGCTAGGGATGGTAAAAGCTAGAGCAGAAAGGGTGCGAATGCACTGTTGTGGGCAATATAATCATGCCGCAAAAACATTTGTATATATATCGTCAATGAGCTAGCATGATTGGAATTCTTTTGGTGTAAGGTGTGCTTTGACTTGTGATTTTTATTTTCTCTGGTTCATTTCTTATTTTATAATTTTCTTTGATCCTGACAAATTCAGCTGTGGGTGCGCCATCTTGTTGGCCTTGAATGCGGCCGCGTTATGGCTTGGTGAATGGGTCAAGGCTGGATTTAATTTGACCATTCACACTTTAAGGGAACATGTACACAATTATATTTGTTTATAATAATCAACAATTTGTAACAATTATTTATTATATATTTTAGAGTTCTACGTAGATCAAGGTCCGTAGGTTGGCAGATCAACTACGTAGCTATATTAAAAAAAAAGAATAAAAAATAAAAAAAAAATGAAGCGATGATTGAGTTTTGAATTGACCACTATCTACAGAAAAACAAACATAAGCTGACAAACAATTAAAAATAACTATATAAAATTGGTCTATTTTAGTTATTTTATTAATAAGACAGCATATTTTCCAAATTGATGTTAATAAAAAGTATAATTATGAATTAAATTATATATTTTTTATATAAAAAATATTTAAAAAACACTTTTAATGAAAAAAACTATTAGTAAAAGCATTTAACAAGTTAACATATTAAAAAATAGATAAATCAACAATTTGAATTGATTGCTTTCTCTTTTAAATAACAAAGTAAGGAAAAAAAATTATTTCTGTCCTGTCACAATCTTCTTCTTTTTTTTTTTTTCCTATCACAAGGAAAAGACAAGAACTGGCCTTGATGGGTAATAAATAATCTTTATTTCTTTGTTTTTATGATGCAATCCGAGAAAAGTAGGCGTGGGGCCTCCATTAAAAGTCCCAGGATTCATCATGCCACGTTGTCCACAGGAGACACGTACTCTAACTTGACAAGGCGATGCTTGAGTATGTGGGGCCCATGTCCAGAACACCTCAGCAAGAATCCTGACATCGACCGGCAATCAGAAGACTTTGTGCGCTCCTACGTAGGCATGTCGTTTTGTTATGCGTTTCCCACGTGGATTGTCCGTTTTGTTTTTTCGGTTTTGGCGGTTGGAGCTGAAGAGACTGGAACGGCCCTTTGATTGTTCTCATGGAGGGAAAGTCACATACGTATTAAAGTATCCAAAAATAAATAAATTAATATATGTTCTTAATGCCCATTTAGGATAAATTAAAATAATTTGTTTTCTGTGTCCGATAGGATGATTGCACGACTCGTAAATTATGATCGCCGAATGATCCTATACCTCACTCTTGTCGGCCAATCAAAGAGTGATGAATTCAAAGATTATATATTGTTCTTGCTCTAATTACAAGAACAGATTCAGACTTCAAGAACACACACTCAAAAAAAAAAAAAGAACTAAGAAATTAAATTAAATTATCTACTCAGCCATGCCTGGAAGGACTGAGAATCTTGCCGACCACCACGTCTAGAAGAATAGGAAGGGCATGCAGAATATTTAACCTGAAATTAGAGATTCTCTCCTCTTATAATAATAATAATTAAGTTAAATAAGAGGATCGACCAACTGTATAATCAGAAATCTTTTGCTGGCAAGAACAATGGAATTAAGAAACAAAAAGATTACGAAGTGGGTTTAATTAATAATACTCTAAGGCTCAAAATGGGACGTATGAGAGCATCGAGAGTTGATTTGAACGTTCCCTCCATTATTTATATGTTAATTAACGTATTCCTCCCATTAATTATTGGCTTAAAGGCGGTCTCCAACATGATAAATTCTATTTTCCCAGCCATTGAAATGAGTATATTGGCTTTATTGGGTTGAGATTAAGCCCCACTCACTCCTTTTCTCAATGGTGGAATGTGAAAAAGTCCAAGATTAAAAACATCTCGTGGATAAGTAGAGTGTTTAAAAGGGGATCAAAAGGGGAGATCAGAAGATTTTGGAAACAAAAATATTTGTTTTTGTCGTGGTGTGTGTACTAAAAGGAGCTTTGCTTTCTACCACGGGTACAAGTTGTTCGTCTTGGTCAAACCTCACTTATTATCCTTAATAATGGAGTTACGGGACACTTCATCGAGTTATGAGTGGTATTAGCCTTTCCTTAACCAAAAATATGCTATAGAGTTTGGTAGGTATTATTTTTTAAAATAATTTTTATTTGAAAATATATTAAAATAATATTTTTTTTATTTTTTAAAATTTATTTTTAATATTAATATATTTTAATTAAAATGATATAAACCTATAAAAAATTAATTTAAATCTAATTTAAAAAAATAAAATCAAAACAAGTTCGTGACATCAAACACACGGTACTTGCTAGTAAACATCCACTAAAATAGTGCTGAAGAGCGCACCAAGCAAGTAATTGGTCCTAGACTATCCTCCTCGGAAACCAATTATAGCAAGACACAAGTGACCTAGCCCCTTTTGAGAGCACGTGTTCAATTCCTTGTGCTTCAAGGAAAATAATTTTTCTTTAGAAAAATCACTGTATAAATTTATAATAGTAAACAAAAGTAGGCCTACAAGGACTCCGTCACTGAATAAAACATTTCCATTAAGAATTCGGAGAAGGCTTTTGGTCCATAATTGAAATTAAATAAATAAATAAAATGATGGGATACCATTATCATTGATGAGCATTTTGTGCTAGGAAATGGTCGCTGCTATTGACTAAACCTTGGGCCAAACAGTAAAGAAAGGGCACGATCGACGTGCGATAAGAGTTGCTAGGAAATTGTCGCTGTTATTGACTAAACCTGTGGCCAGACAAAAGAAAGGGCACGATCGATGTGCAATAAGGGTTTGGTGCGAGCTGCTGCTGTGTATGAGAAGGGTCTGTCGTGTCGTGCTGCTTGTAGTGCTGGACACTTCTATCTCATTAGTTTGAGAATTTGGGAGTGGAGAATACGTCTCGACGAGTATTCAAAACTCTCTAGGGTTTTGTTAACAAAAAAGAAACTTTGACCGTGTGGTTTGGTAACCATGGAGAGTGAAAGGTAAGAATAAATATAATATGATTTTTATCTAAAAATAAAAAAGTGAATGTTGGGGTATTGTGAGGATTCAAAACTCTCTAGGGTTTTGTTAACAAAAAAGAAACTTTGACCGTGTGGTTTGGTAACCATGGAGAGTGAAAGGTAAGAATAAAAACAAATAATATAATATGATTTTTATCTAAAATTAAAAAAGTGAATGTTGGGGTATTGTGAGGTATGATGTTTTAGAAAATATAACAGTTTTGAATAGTTTGGGAAATAGAATGGTTTAAATCTAACTGCTATTAAAAATAATAATTATCTTAAAAAAATCTCGATAAGACCATTCTAACTATATATTAAAAAGACCATTAAATTATAGTTTTAATTTTTTAAGGTTTTGTTCAAGATTAATTATAACCTCATGGTCTTCTAAGATATAATTAAAAA
Source organism: Populus ilicifolia (assembly GCA_015708895.1). Lineage (NCBI taxonomy): Eukaryota > Viridiplantae > Streptophyta > Magnoliopsida > Malpighiales > Salicaceae > Populus > Populus ilicifolia. The sequence goes on from SRLM01001015.1 coordinate 246,505, forward strand.
TATCTTGTTGAGATCTTTTCAACATTATTGAGTGTGTCAAAAACATATCTTTAATGTATCTTTATGATTTTATTTTATTTTTATATTTCTTTATCCTGCCATACGACCTTATCTCTTTAACCATTGGATTTTAAATCTTAATCTTTAACTATTGAATCTTTATAAAATCTTGAGTTGACTTATGATAATGTTAATTATTTTTAAAAAGAAAAAAGAAATATCATTATAAATACTATTATTTTCAAGTACTTAATTGATATTGGAAAACATAATTATGTTCAACTACTATTTTTAATAGCAATTTTGTATATAATCAATATCAATTTTGTATATAATCAATATCAAAAAATATGATTGTGTTCAAATTGTATTATTTTTTAAATTTTTTATGAAATTATGTCATTCTACTAAAAGTTTTAACAAATTATCTTCTTTTAAAAGAAAAAATCCTAGTATAATAAAAATGTTGTTTTTCTTCATCAAAATCAATCCTAAAACTCTAGCATTTTGGTAGGAGCAATAGCTTCCCAACTAATTAATATTACCTATTATTATGCAAAATAATTATACTATGTGAAGCATTGTTTAATTTGTTTTTTGTTAGATTACCATAATAAACTTAAAAATCTAAGGGAATGACATTGTTTGAAAAAGATTTGATGAAATGATATAATTTAACTTTATTGTGACTATGAAGAGTTACATCTACTAAATATCACGTTTCTAAAACACAACAACTACATGTCATGTTTTTGAAACACGACATTAACTAAATGAACCCAGCAATGCTATTAAAGAGACCAAATCATACAATAAACGATGTAGACGTACATAATTAGATGAATTATATTTATATATTTTGAGATTACTTGAATATTGAATTATTTTATATTTATTTTGCATGTGTGTGTGTATTGCATTCCTGAGCCTACTTGTTATTATGAAATATGAGAATATGTTGAGTTTAGTTAGAATTTGTTAATTGTAGTTATTGTGATTTTTTGTTGGTTTTTTTTAAGCAAGATAAAATTTTAGGAATAGTTCTTATATATAGGAAACTCTATCCAAATTTTGATAAAATTGTAAGTATTTTAACTCTTTAACATCATAAAGTAAAAAAAAATAACAAAAACTATGATTTTATAAATTTTTTCGGGCTTAAAACATAAAAATGACCCAAAACTATATAATAGCAAATACGATATGATCATTTTAGCTACAGTTAAATTGTTTAATCAAATGTCCAGCTTTTTCTTGAAAACAGTCTTTTTAAGAATGTTGCAGTATAGAAATACAACATTCCATTAATGTCTTGTTTACGAACCATAATATCAGTTATTGTAATTCTGAAATACAACATGTATCAAATATTGCATTTCTAAACTGTGACATCATTTCAATGATGTCTATGAACCTTGATATATGCTATCTCACCAAAACATTTTTATCTTATGCTATCTTGATAATTAATTATGTTTTTAGGTGCTAATGACCCAATTTATCCTTAAGTACCTCGTAGCTAGCTTCCACACAAATTCAATATTTTTCAATTAAAAATTACATTAACTTTTACTAGTTAACATTTATTTATATTGGGGTGTTTATGAGTCTAGTTATAATTGTTTTTCAAAGTAATTTTTTAATTAAAAATTTTAATTGAAAATGTATTAAAATAATATTTTTTTAAAATATATTTTTAATATTAATGAATCAAAATGATTGAAAAACATAAAAAAAAAATTAATTTTAAGCAAAAGAAGAAATTTATTTTTTTGAAAAGCTATTTGGAATACAATTCCAAACAGTTTCATCACTAATTGCATTTTAAAGTATGGTATATGAGTGTCTCTATTTTTGCAATCAATGTATATTTTATATTATGCTGTGAAGTTTTTTTTTAAGTATGTTTTTGTTTCAAAATAATATTTTTTATATTTTTCATAGCAACATATCAAAATTAAAAAAATTAAAAATATAAATTTAATATTTATTCAAGTCCAACACATCTTTAAAATGCATATAAATTTTTCTTTTTCATCTTACAAATAAAATCGTGGGACCTTGATGGAGCTAACTCTATACAAAAGTAAGATGCATCAATTGCTTAATTTGTTTTCCAGGTATAATTTTTGAATCATCTGAATTAATTACAAAACTGAACTAAACTAAACTAATTGGTTTGATTTTTTTACTCAGTTTACTTCGGTCTAAACTCTTGAAAAGAAAAAAAAATGGTTGGGTTATATTTTTCATCTTAACCAGATTGTTTGAACCATTAGTCACTTCTTCAGTGATCACTAGTCATTTTGATGAGCTTGACCTTGAATTTAAAAGTTGACTTATAGCTAATTTCCTAGAAATGATGACATAGATTTTAGAGTGCCTGAATCATTAATCACAGAGAGAAAATCGATCGTTGCAAAAAAAAAAAAAAAAACAAAGAAAAAGGAAGCCATCCATGTGCAATACTGCTACTGATTTTCATGGTGTTGACCAGTGATCTTGCAACATGGCGTCCCTGTTGCAAAAGCATTTTCCCAAAACTTGAAAATTGAGTTCCATGGATAGATTCAATGCATTCGGAGTTTAATTAATACACTTACAATTGTACAGTCCTCGAAATCACCTTTTGTTCCGCGAAATGAACAATACATTAAGAACTAGTAACATCGGATGTATTAAGTGATGACCCAAGAGTGTAATATATATATATATATATATCACATAGTAGAGTAAAAAAATAAAAGCTTTAATGTACTAATTATTATGAAATCAATATGAAATATTTATTAATGGATATAATTTAACTTGTTAAATTTTAGATTTGCTTTCTAAAAATCACTAGTTTAAGTAGAATAATTAAAAATTTATATGATTATTAATTTTTGAAGTTTATAGAATTAATCAAAATGACCCAAACTAACTCAAACAGTAATATTAATATAAATAAATAAATAAAATATTTATTACATAATAAAATTATATTATTTTTCATTGTAGCAGTGAAATGAGTAGGAATTATTTGTTTGTGATTCAAGAGTATTTTAATTTTTTTATATAATGTCATAGGTATTACTTATTTATTTAAAAATATTTGTATGATTTTTTTTATGAACGGTAAAATAATAAAAATACAACTATAATAAAAAACTATCATTGTTGTTCGATAAGGATGCATTAGTATTTTTGTTTTGAATTTGGATAGTATAATTACACATTTCTCCTTAGATTCACAAAAACGAGGCCAAATCTATGTATTTTATTATTATTATTGACTTGGAGGACCACGTGCATACACATTAATGGAGGGCAACTTGGAGCGGAAGAAAACGGGCCTTCGAAGCCAAAACTAGAAGCTTTGAGGTGAATCGATGTGCGAGGTGTCCTTTGAATAATTGATGGGAGCATGGAGATTATTATATTGTAGGTGAAACGTAATCATCACGCAGGACTTGATTTACTGACGGCTCTGCAGGCCTTCTAATCAAACATCCAAAATATTGACTATATATATATANTTTATTAAAAATTAATTAAATTAAAATTTTAAATTACCAAAACTAAACTAAAATTAATTCAAATTAATTTACTTCAGTTTTTCTATTTTATTCAATTCAATTTAATTTTAGTTTTTTTATTTTGATTATATTTTTTTATTTAACTTGATTTTTTAAATTTAAATCGATTTTTTCAGCTTGGATTCGGTTCTATTTAGTTTTTTAATTCAAAACTTATAAAACCAAAATCAAACCAAACCCGTTAATTTTTAAAAATTTTAATATGTTTAATCATTTTTTTATTAATTGATTTTCTAATTATTTTTTTTAATTTTTTTAATTTAATCAGTTTTTTCTCATCCTTAACTATAATTTTCAAAAGTTATTTTTATTCAAGAATATATAAAATTAATTTTTTAATTTTATTTTTTATATTAACACATCAAAATAATTAAAAAATATATTAATTTAATATTTTGCACATTTTCAAGTGCAACAACCTTAAACACTCCCTCACACCATTCAATTGAACCAAATTAAAAAATTATAAATCTCAGCAAAATAATACTGCACGGTACCGTTGAATCATTGTTTTATATATATTTTTATTTTTCATTCTTTTACTACATGCATTAAAAAAACAAAATTAAAATTTTTGTCTAGCTCGTAAATTGTCATGTGGCTAATATAGTCTTCGATTGTTTTTGTCCTTCCAATGCTACTTGGCCCATTCATTGCCTTTGAACAATCAAATATTATCACGATATCGTACATAGGCTTATTTTGTGTATTGCTTGAAAATATGGTGGTATTTTTTCAAGATTATAATCTTTTTAAATTATAAATTATATTTCATAAAAATAAAAAAAATATTTTTTACATGTTTTTTTACGTAAATCCCACTAAAAAATTAATTATATCTCCAAACCAAACACCCCTTTAATATCTTTCTTAAGAATCAAGAATTAAACGTCATTTGTAACTGAAAGAGTTTGTTAAAATTTATTTTTTTAAAAAATAGATTTAAAATATTTTAACATATTAATTTAAAAAATAAAAAAATATTATTTTAATATATTTTAAAAAACAATTCATAGCATTCATCATGACTTAGATTCATTGAATAAACATGATAACGAAGGAGGAGACATAACCCTTTTGTCAAAGTTAAAAGCTTGTATGCAATTGAGACTTCAGTTTTCCCATTCCATCCTTTGATTTTTATAGAAAATAAGAATTTTTTAGCAAAATTTCAATTTGATTTAACAGTTTAATTTTTTTCCCATTACGTCTAGATTTCTTCCTGAACCTAATTTGTCAATCTATACTAAAAATTCAACATACATACCTCACAATCCCTTTTCGAGAGTGATCGAAATACCAACAATCCCAATAAGAACAACAGCACACCCGTCAAAATTATGCCAAACCCTAGTTATTATACTAATAGTCTTCGATTATTTGTTCCATTGCACCCTTCCCGGGCATTCATTATCTTCGAACATTGGAAAAAAATTATACTCGATGAGAGTGTACCGACTACCACTCCATGTTAGAGGATGCCTCCGAAGCTGAAGAGACAGCCCCGATCCTTAATTGTGTTCATCAAATCCAGCCCCCCCCCCCCCCNCCCCCCCCCTCCGAGATCATCTCCCTAGTCAAGTCAGATTCAGGCCATCAACTTCTCAGTGTGAATGGATTCAGAATTGTAACTGCAGGCGAACCTTCCTACATAAAAATCCAATAACCTTGTTCTGACATCTCCCAGGCCGTCTCAATAAGCACTCCTGTTCTTCGATTAACTGGGTTGTCGGTGTGGCAAATTAATTAAGATCTGAGACAACTCTAGCATATTGTCTCCATAAAGTACTTAAAATAATTGATCTGCTTGGCTGAAAGTCTTGAGGGATCTTGGCACAACATGCTAGCATGCGTGTATAGTCCAATCGTACCCACAGATTCTTCGATTGTATGCATGTTCCTTCGAATGCTACTGGCCATTCATTGCCATAGATAGGTGTAATCATCGTATGTTGGTACTTCCTGTTTGAATGTTAATTTGTTCCTTCGAATGCTACTGGCCATTCATTGCCATAGATAGGTGTAATCATTGTATGTTGGTACTTCCTGTGTTGAATGTTAATTAATTGAGGATGTGATGGGAAACAGATGTGGCGTACGTACCCATTTTATTTAGTTTTTTTAATAAATTCCAAAAATTTTAAACATATTTTCGAAACGCAATAACTCAAATTCGACTAATGTTAACTTCAAAAAAAAAAAAAAAAGAGATTATAGAAAGTTTTGATAGATTTTATCTCAACTCAACTATGATCATAACTTATATCTATTTTTTTGAATTTGATCTTATCTATCTATTCTATAAATATATCTACCAAATCAACTAGAGTGATCAATACCACTTTTTATGTCAATGGATGTCTCCGAGGCCGAGGGGACAGGCAACGATCCTTAATCTTGGGAAAAAAAATTGAAATATTCTTGCTCTATAAATTTCTCCTTTCAAACCAACTCATAAGTAGAGGTTAACTTGAGATTAGATCCGCTTTGGCATGTTCATCAAGGCCAGCTCGAGATATCATCTCCTTGGTCAAATCAGATTTATTAGGCCCCTAACTTGTCGATATGATTGGATTCAGAATTGCAACTGCACATAACCTTCCGACCAAAATCTAGTGCCCCAATAATTTTGATCTGATATCTCCCAAGCCGTGTCAACTAGCATTCCTCTTCTTTGATTAATTGGGTTGTCGGTCGGTCAAATTGAGATTCGAGACAATTCTATCGTGTTGTCTCCATGATGTTCTTGAAATAATTGACACAGCTAATCTGTAGCGTAATTTGGTTGAAAGTTTAAGGGATCCTGGCAGAACACTAGCTTGGTAGGAAGTTCAAGGAACTTAGCATAACACCCTAGCATGCTCGTAACGCCCCAATCGTTCCCAAAGAGTTGGCTCAGGCGGGGAGGAAAAAATTAATTCAGCTCGAAAGTACTAAGTTCAAGTTTTGTTATCAATTTTCAAAGAGAGGAAATATATATATCTATATATCTATATATATATATATGTATGTATGTATGCATGTATGTATATATATATGTATATATATATATATATATGGAACAAATATGGGATTGTTGCTGAATACTTCTTTCTTAGGGTTTTGAGAAGGCCCCAAGCTCGATCCAAAAGAAACCCAAAGCATTCATTACATAGCCAGTCAAGCAGGCTCTAAATCCTCTAACATCAAGTATTCGAACTTCGACTTTGAGTATCTCTCTGTCACATTCGAAAGGCGGACAGGTTACAGGCCTTATTGCTTTGGCCATAAAATGGCTAAAACTCTTCAATAATTCTTTAATAAATCAGGAAAGCATTTTGTTTTGTTTTTTTTTTTGTTAAAAGAAAATGTAAATGGCCAGCCGATAAGGACATATAGCTTGTCAGCTTTCTAATATCAGGATTGGATTGCATAAATTACTTTCTAGAAATATATTAAAATAATATTTTTTTTATTTTTAAAATAATATTTTTTATTTTTAAAAAATTATTTTTAATATTCATATAAAAAATAAATTTTTAATTTTTAAAAAATACCATGTTCCCCAACACATCATATAAAAACACTTGTATTTGTAAGATGGTAAAATTTTATATTACCAACTTATTTTTTTTTTTTTAGATTAACGTGGGTGTCCAGACCAGCTTGCGCGCACCACGACTAATCCCACAAGCCCTAAAGTTAACGAACATGTAAACCTCCAGTAGCTATCATATGAGCAATCAAGGACTCAAACCTGAGACCATAGAAAAAGCAAACCTCTTGATCCCAAGTCTTTACCACTTAGCTACCAACTTACTTCCCGATACGAGAAGGGCAAGAAAGTTAATCTGCCCATTTTGATTGTCAAAATCCGAACGAATCCATGTTTTTGTGCATGGAAGATGCGTCTGAAGCAAGTCTGTTTTCTAGAGTTAGAAGACCCAGCCAAGATCAACTCAGCCCAAAAACTCCATCACGGGTTGATAAATTAGCTAGCGATCTGAGACAATCCAAGTTATCTTTTTTTTTTAAAAAAAAAAATCTCTTAGCAACATTATTTGAAAGCTTTTTTTATACCAAAATGATTTTGTTTTGATGATAATAATAATAATAATAATAATAAAACAGTTCGAAGTAAAACCCAGCTCTGTACGCCGCTAAGTTAACTCAGACCAAATTAACCAAGTAGACCCGCGCTGACCGATGCTATTTTCTCTCACTCAACAAAAAGCAAAGCAATGCTCCAAAGATCATTCTAGCATTTGCAGGCAGCAATGTTGTGGATTAATGAATGAATCAAGCAAGCCTAAGTGCTAGAGATGATATCTATAAATAAATGGGTGTGTCTGAAGAGTTCTGACAAATATTAGCAATAAATTACAATTAATCAAATTCAAGTATCATCAATGCAATTAACCTTAAATCAAGCAAAAGCAAGCACTGGTAATTTTATTGATGTATTTATTTCTAATTAGTTCAGTTACTCTTTTATCATTTCAATAGAACCCTTCGCAAACCATTACAGTACACCAAAGAAGCAGATCTTACACATAATAATAATAATAATGATTTATTAAGCACTAATTAAAAAATAAAATAAAAAGGTTTAAAAATTAAAAGAGCGACCTGACTCGCCGATTCTGGCGGGCTCCAGAACCAGACTCATCGTGAAACCAGCCAACCGATTTCTGGGCTTCGAAGACAATCTGAGAAATGCCTGTGAAAAATAATAACAACACAATTCATTCGGATTCGGAATCTCAACAATAATGATTAGATGAAGGAGATGATGATGATGCAGACAGACAGACCTTGTTTGACGGTGCGTTTGTTCTCGCGGATCTCTTGAACAGTAGCGGAGATTTTCCAGTAGAGAGGACGACCCACGTAGAAGAGAACGAGGATGGCTAGAATCCCCACCACTACCCTAAATATCACTCTTGTTGTCGCTGATGCCATCTTCTCTTACTTTTCTTTTTTTGGTGTTGCCGTCGTCTTGGATTTGGAAATTGGAACCGACTGAAACCACCGTGTGCGTGTGAGGCTAAAATTGGAGAATTGTGGAAGGATTATCGGCGGGGGTACTTAGATTTTCCAGGGGAATTGTTTGATGCTTTTAATCATTTTTTATTTTTGCCCCTTGACTACCGATTCTTGTGTAATTTCGTCAATTACTGGTTGTTGGGTGGCTGGGGTCAACGGTATTCTAAATATTGAAGAAACCTTCTTATATAATTTATAACAGTTAATTCAAGTAGATCTCTGTATATAATTTACGAGATGATAGGGTATTGTGTTTACGTTAGCTTATAAAATAAATATATTTAATAATATTATAATTATAAATTAGTATTAAATAAATAATAGAAATTAAACATATAATAAAACAAATATCTCATGATAAAAAAAATTGTATTGGTGATAAAAAAAATTTAGAGACCGAATAAAATGATTTATAACAATTTATAGTGTTTTATAAAAAAAGATATAATGTTTTTCACTATATGATTTAATTTTTTAATAAAAAATAAAAAAAATACAAAGCTAAATTCTCTATTAACTTAATATTAAAAAAATCAACAAAGATAAAAACTCATAAGAAAATTTTTTGTAGCAATTGCTAATGTTTTGTGAGGAAAACTATAATGTTTTTCTCAATAAAATAAAATAAAAAATTATTTAAAAAATATTATAGTAATACACAATGTTTTATAAAAAAACCTATAACGCTTTCACTATATGATTTAACTTTATTATAATTATAATTCTTAATCAAATTAATATTAAAAAAATCAACAAAGATAATTTTAGAAAAAATCATATGAAAAAAAGCTACAACAATTCATAGTGTTTTTTTTTTATATAAATTATAAAGCTAAATTCTTAATCAGGTAAATATTAAAAAAAATCAACGAAGACAATTTAAAAAAAATAACAAAAAAAAAAGAAAAAAATATATTTGAAACACTAGAGTAATTTATAATGTTTTGTAATGAAAGTACTTTACTATATGATTTATCTTTATTTGTAATGACTTATAGTTATAATTCTCAAATAATTCAATATTAAAAACATAAAATTGATAAAAATAATTTTAATATATATAAAAAAAACCATGTGGAGAGCCATTTTAGCAATCCACGATGTTTTGTAAGAAAAATTACAGTGCTTTCCTTATATTATTAAGCTTTATTATAAAGTTAAATTCTAATCAACTTAATATTAAAAAAATAAAATTAAAAAAGATAATTTTGAAAAAAAAGTATAAAAAATAAAGACAAAAAAAACTAGAAAAAACTATATCAATCCATTATGTTTTGTGAGAAAAAACTTGTATTTACTTATAATTATAATTTTTAACCAGCTTAATATTTAAAAAATAAAATTAATAAAGATAATTTAAAAAAATATAACAAAATAAAAAAAACCACGTGGGACAAAACACTATCGCAATTCACTGTAATTTGCGAGGAAAGTTACAGTATTTTCCTTACATATTGCAACTATAATTTTTAACCAGTTTAATATTAAAAAATAAAATAAAAAAGATAATTTCAGAAAAAATCATAAAAATTTTTTTTGTAGAGAAACACTGTAGCAATCAATAATGTTTTAAATAAAAAATTATAAAATTAAATTCTCAATCAGCTCATTATTAAAAAATAAAAATCAATAAAAATAATTTTAAAAAATAAAATAAAAAAACTATGTGAAAAAACACCATAGAAATCTATAGTATTTTAAAAGAAAAAAAAATTAAAAAGTGAAAATTTTAACTAGCTCAATATTTATAAAATAAAATCAATAAAAATAATTTTTTAAAAAAATAAATGAAAAAAAAGAGAAAAAAATGAAAGTTAAAAAAAAAGGAGTAATTTTGAAAAAAAATGAAAAACAAAAGAGGGAAAGTTAGAAAAAAAAATTAAAAAAACCCTATAAATTACAATAATAATCTATAATGCTTTTGAGTGCAGGGAAAAAGTGATTTCCCCCACACTACCATTCACATATATTTATAATAATAGAATTACATGATATTTTTTTCATATAAAATTGTAGTGGATTATTAATTAAAGATTTATATAATTTTAAAAAATAATAATTTTATATATAAATAATTTTTTTTAAAAAATTATATAAGCCATCAACATAATGTTTTTCATAACAAAAATAAATTATTAAATATGTTTATATATATATATATGATTTTTTATGATGATGAGAACTTTGAGATAGAATATTAATGTAAGGATTAAACAATGATAATAACAAATGTCAAGGTTAGAGGTTCCACTAATGGTATGTCAAACAAATATAATATAAACTCTTATTATTTAATTGAAAACCACACACATAGGATGTTTCAATCAGATTATAAATTGTTAACATAATTACATTAGTCATCTTATTCGATTAAAGCTAATACTTGTAAACCTTATCAAGCATTCATGATTATAACTTATGTTAACAACAAATCAAGTTCCTTTCATAGCTCAAGTGTTGGTTATACCATACAGTATGAATTATAAAAGTGCCAAGTATTTGTTGTACCAAGTGTTATATAACATAAATCAAGATTAGTCATTTAACAAGCAAAGTATTAAAGAGTGAACAAGATAACAAATACAAAAAATATTAGTATCAAACATTAAAGTCTATATTGAGTTTACATTATACTTATTCCTACACCATTAATGTAACATTTTCACCTTGACATAATAAACTTAGCTACACATAATGAAAGAAAGAAAAATAAATAAACAAAACAAAATAAATAAATAAGATAAGAGTTAATTAAGTAAATAAAAGGAAATGAAAGGTATAAACTTGATATTAATGAAAGTAAAGCATAAACATTACAAAAAATATAAAGAGAGAAAGCAAGAGCATGGTCTTGATTTGAAAATCAAGATGCCTAAATATATGGTAAATGCCTTCTTTTTATAGGCCAAAATTGGAAACTATTGATTTGATAACTAATTGATGAGTAAGTGACTAACTCTTGACTTGGTGACAATCCTTATCTTCTTTTGTCTACCCAAAACGTCATTGATAACGTCAAAATTAGAGCCACTTGAAAACGTGAAAGTTATAGAAAATTATCTCACATTTCTTGTATAAACAATTCAGATCATTTAGACGTCTAAAACTCTAGATATAGGTTAAACACTGAATAGTGCTCGAGCTAGAAGATAGATTCGGACTTCTTTGTTGTTGCTACAATTTGGACTTGAAAATGACCTTTTTAGATCTTAGGATCTATATGAAAGTTGTAGGCTTATGTCTTACCTTTCCATCCATAAAACATAGACTTAAATATGAGATCTATAGCTCTAAATATGACCCAATTACCAAATAGTATTCCGATTTGGATTGCACCGGCATCTCTTTTCTAAGTTTGGTAATCTCTTTGTCCTTTCAATTTCAGTTCTTAAATTCATTAATCAATCCTTTCATTTATATGATAAGCCTGCATTTAAAATAAACATTTATCACAAATTAAAGGTATCTTATATTATTAGATATATTATTATAAAACATGTTTAAGTTAATGAGTTATTGATACTTCAAGTGCAAAATGATAACATAAAACCTTAATAAAAAATACACTTTTAAATACTACTCATACCCCTCAACCAGCTTATTACTAGTCTCTAGTAATCAAAGCGTTAAAATAGAAAAATAATTTACAAATTCCACAAAGTGAGGTATTCATCATTCAACTTTCATTAATCTATCCAGATAAACAAACTCTCATTAAATTTATATATCTGCTCAATACCTCTTAACAAGATATTAATAAACTTTTTTTTATGCTCAATATATCAACACATAATTATAGGGCTTTTCTTGGAAGAATTTTTTTTCTAATATTTAAGGTTAACTTCCTTGGGTTAGAATTATTATTATTATTTTCTTTTTTTTAAAATATATATACATATAACTTAAAACACCATGCATCTTTAACCCATTTAATGAGCTTTCGGCTAATGACTCTTAGACTAGTTGGTTTTAAGGCAATAAGTGTTGAGACACCCCTACGAGCTTAGTAACTTGGGTCACAGATACTGATATGTAGATAGTGCAATGTTGATTCTCTTAAGCTTTTCTCCTCAACTTATATAACAAGCGTTGGACCAATAGCTACCAAGTTAGTTGACTTAGGGTATTATGTGTTAAAACACCCTTTAAGGCTTAATTGCTTAGGTTAGGGAAGCTACAAAACCAAACTTATCTATATTTTTATTATCATCATTTTTATTATTTTTTGTGTTTTTCTTTTTTAGTTATATACTATCTCTTTTTTCTTAGTTGTTACCTTTAACAAAAGAACATAAATAATGTAATAATCCAACATGCAACCCACAATCATATGTTAAAGTGTGTATGTGTAAATTAAGGTTTAAGAATATATGTTAAATGAGTATATAAGTAGAATTAAGTGATAGTAATGCGAGAGTTTGTAAACCTAAATATTTCAAGAAGTATTATGATAGAATGGTTACTAAGATGCGTCTCAAGAGTCATAAAAAGATCTTCTTTACTTTGTCATCAAAATAACAACAATTTTGCACATGCTTTATGAAATAAAAAACAAAATTAGTTTTTTTTTAGCTACTACCCTCCCCCCAACCAAAATAAGACATTGTCCTCAATATTTTAAGGTAGAAAGAAGATATCACCTGAAGTAACGAACACTGACAAACCTGAAACACAGCAAAACAAATATAAGAAACAACAAAACACAATAATAAAATTAAAAGACACAAAGATTCATAAATGAAGACTCAAATTTAATCTAAGCTTTTTACAGTTTTTCTTAGATGACCAATTTATGCGACTTATAGAGGGATCAATTATATGAATGAAAGATTGTAGTTGGTCAATCAATTATTTAGTAGTAGTAGCAGAGATTACGATTTGTCATGTAGAAAATGTTAGAAATTCTTGTTCCACAGTATGATCAAGAAAAGACAACAACTTATCATAATAACCATTAACATTTAACAAACCTATGGGTTTCAGGTGAATGTGCAATTAGGCCCAAGAGAAAATATAAAAGATCTCTTTCAATATGTCTAGATCACCTGGTAAAGCAATGGAGATATCAACATGATTAAACATTGCCATTCGATTTGACATTGTGGAGACCTGAAGTTCCTCTCCAATGATTTTTCTAGTGATGTCCCCTTGTGCTAAAGCTTCAAAAACGACCCCTAAAACTTGACTACCTCTTAAAAATATAGCTATTAACACATCTCTCATTAACCCCAAACTGCCTCTCCTATATACTAAATGAATCTTTCTCTCAACTAGCACCTGACCAAGATGATTTGTTGATTCTAAAAATTCATTTTCTTTCCCAAGACTAGATCTACCGAAAATACAAATATTTCTTATGTGATGACCTGATGAACTTGCCATTGCTATATACTTCTATATTTATTGAATGTATGGGTTGAGTACAAATGAAAGGAAGGAAAAGAGGATTTTATAGATGAGAAATTAAAAAGACAATTATACCACCTATATATAGGCCAACTGGAGTTTCACACACTCTCTTTTTATTTATTTATTTATTTATTGAAAAACATGTATATGTATAGATAGTTGTGATTGTGGTTCACATCTTCCCTTAGTTTTACGTCCAAGAACAACTTAAACATCCTTTATAGGTTGGGGATAGGCTTCCCATCCAATTTTCTTAAAGACTGGAAAATAGGATCTTTTTTACTCAAATTTCCAATGATAAGTTGATCATTTTATTTATAAAATAGTGGTCATAAATCATGAATTGCACGATGCACATCTCCACTAGGATGCATCTTAAGAGTTAATAGAAAATTATCTAAAGACTCCTTACTCAGGCCACCCTTAATGAATTGTATTTTATCTTCATGGTTTATAGATATCATTCTTAAAGAACGACATTGTACATTACAAGTTCATCTGAAACATCAATGACAAACTTTCAGTCATTTTGTATGATGTCTTTTTGCACAAGTGTTTACCTGTTCCAGGCATGTGTGAAATGAAGGAATTAGAGGACTCACCTGATAATCAGGCCTTTGCTTTAATCAACCAATGAATATCTTCAGGAATTCCATGATTCATTAACAACCTCAATCTTGCACGGTAAATTTTTGTAATCGTATTCTAAGGCAGAGCGGGAAAATACTTTTTTAATTTTTTAAGATTAGTGTTTATTTTCAAATGAGAATTGGAAGAGAGATTCATAGAATTGCATAAATATATAAACAACTATCAGTTATTATGGGAAACTAAAAGAACCAACTTAAATCACGGAGTACCGTTGTCCGCCATTTGATCGGGGTAAGAGAAACTAGCAAAAAATAAGAAAAAAAAACACAAAAACAATGTGAGAAAAATAAAATAATCAATCTTTATCTACAAGATCATTCAAACCAATTGATTCATTTTTATTAAGAAAATTATCGAAGTAAGCTTTCAAACGATGTCTATTGTCTTTAACAACATTTTCATTCATTGAATTCTTAATATCAAAGGCCCTATAAGGATACACATGTTAATAAATGGACTGCCCCATCTTGATCTTAGCTTTCTAGGGAATAAATGGAGTTGAGAATTATAAAATAAAACTTTTTAACTAGTATCAACTTTTAGATAATTTTCATAAGTTTTGCAGAATACATGCATGTCCTTAAACATGGTGGGGTAATAAAATCTATTTTGAAATATTTTTACAGCTATTTTTTTATGAAAAATAACTCTCATATACTTCAGAATGATAAAGTTGAATGACACTATTTACCTCATTATCAGGAATAAATCTTTGAAATATTTGATTAGGATAATATTTGAATAATTAGGGTCATCCCAATAAAAGTTTTTCTCTTCATTTAAAAACTTTTCTTTGTCTTGGATACTTCAATCAACTGGCAAATCTTCTAGAGAAAGAAAATTAATATTTTTATCATATAAAGGTATTAGACTAAGAGAAAGTAAGGATTTGTTAAAAAAATAATCATTGATTGATGTGATGTCAGATGTCGAATTTGTTGTCACTTTTGACAAAAGATTCGCATCAATATTTTCAGTGTTTTTTTCATCTGTGATTTCTTACTCGGAATAAATCATTTACAAATCTTCAAATTCATCCAACTCATTTTTACTTAAAGTAGATTCAAGTTGATCATAAACTAATTCTTTAGGATGATTTACTTCTTGTAAATGATTATCATCTCAAGGTTGCTTGCAAATGTTGAAAATATTCATCTCCAATGTCATGTTTCCAAATAATAGCTTCATCAGTCCATTCCTACAATTAATTAATGTGTTAGAGGCTGCAAGAACCAAACGTCCTAAAATAACAAGAAATGAATTACATGCTTCAACAGGTTATGTGTCCAAGACAATAAATTTCAGAGGATAAATGAATTTATCTACTTATACTAACACATCTTCGACTATTACTCTAGGCACTTTTTGACACGAATAAAAGATTGATGTCTTCTCCTAAGTGCAGGAGTGTCGAAGTAATAAATAACCCGACAAGACCGAAATCGAATCACATAGAGGTTAATTGTATAAATTATATACAACAATTATAAACAACAACAATACTAACAGAAATAATAATAGTTGTAGTAATAGTAGTAGTAGTAGTAATAATAATAATAATAATAATAATAATAATAAAGAAAAAGATAAAGAAGAAGAAAAAGAAAATGAGAACTTTGAGATGGAATATTAAAGTAAGGATTAAACAATGATAACAATAAATATCAAGGTTAGAGGTTCCACTAATGATATGTCAACCAAGTATAGTATAAACTCATATTATTCAATTGGAAACCACACACAAAGAAGGTTCCAATCATATTATAAATTGTTAACGTGATTACATTAGTTATCTTATTTGAATAATGCTAATACTTGTAAATATTGTCAATCATTCATGATTATAACTTATGTTAACAACAAATCAAGTTCCTTTCATAGCACAAGTGTAGGTTATATACCATGCGGTTGGGCTATAAAAGTGTCAAGTATTTGTTATACAACATAAATCTAGATTAATCATTTAACAAGCAAAGTATTAAAGAGTGAACAAGATAACAAATATAAAACATGTTAGTATCAAACATTAACGTCCATATTAAGTTTATACTATACTTATTCTTACACCATTAGTGGAACCTTTTCACCTTGACATAATAAACTTAGCTAAATATAATAAAAGAAAGGAAAACAAATAAACAAAATAAGAACATAAATAAGATAAGAGTTAACTAAGTAAATGAAAGGAAATGAAAAGCATAAACTTGATATTAATAAAAGTAAAGTATAAACATTACAAAGAATACAAAGAGAGAAAGCACAAGTATGATCTTGATCTGGATATCAAGATGCCTAAATGCATGGCAAATACCTGCTTTTATAGGTCAAAATTGGAAACTATGATTTGATGACTAATTGATGAGTAGGTGGTCAACTCTTGACTTGGTGACAATCCTTATCTTTTTTTATCTGCCTAAAACATCATTGATACTATCAAAATCAGAATCACTTGAAAACATGAAAGTTGTAAAACATTGTCTCAACTTTCTTGTGTTAAACATTCAGATCATTTTAACTTCTAGAACTCCAGATATGGCCAAAATACTAAACAGTGCTTGGGCTGTAAGATAGATTCGAACTTCTTTGTTGTTGCTCCAATTTAAACTTGAAAATGGCCTTTTTAGATTTGAGCTTTATATGAAAGTTGTAGGCTTATGTCTTACCTTTCTATATATATAAAATAGATCTAAATCTGAGATCTACAGCTCTAAATATGATCCAATTACTGAACAGTGTTTCAATTTGGACTGCACTGACATCTCTTTTCTAAATTTGGTCATCTCTTTGTCCTTTCAATTTCAATTCTTAAATTCATCAATCAATCCTTTCATTTATGTGATAGGCCTGGATTTAAAATGAATATTTACTATAAATTAAAGGTATCTTTTATTATTAGATATATTATTATAAAACATGCTTTAGTTAAGGAGTTATTGATACTTCAAGTACAAAATAATAATACAAAACCTTGATAAAAATACACTTTTAAGTATTAATCACACTCCCCAACTAGCTTATTAGTAGTCCCTAGTAATCAAAGCATTAAAATAGAAAAATACTTTGCAAAATCCATAAAGCAAGGTAGTCATCATTTAACTTCCATCAATCTATCCATATAAACAAACTCTCATTAATATTATATATCAGCTCAATAACTCTTAACAAGATATTCATAAATCTTTCTTTTGTGCTCAATGTATCAACATATAATTATGGGGCTTTTCTTGGAAGAAAACAAAATTTTTGTTTTAATGTTTAAGGTTAACTTTCTTGGGTTGGGATTGTTATTTTTGTTTTTTATTTTTATTTTTTTAATATATATACATGTAATTTAAAACACCATGCATCTTTAACCCATGTAATGAGCTTTCGACTAATGACTCCCACACTAGTTGATCTTAGGGCATTAGGTGTTAAGATACCCCTACGAGTTTAGTAACTCAAGTCGCAGATACTAATAGGTAGATAATGCAATGTTTGATTCCCTTAAGCTTTTCTCCTTAACCCATCTAACAAGAGTTAGGCCAATAGCTCCCGAGTCAGTTGACTTTAGGGTATTAAGTGTTAAAACACCGCTTTAGGCTTAATTGCTTAGGTTAGGGAGGCTACAAAATCAAACTTATCTACATTTTTATTATCATCATTTTTTCTTTTTGTTTTCTCTTTTTTTTTAATTATATGTTATCACTTTTCCTTAGTTATTACCTTTAATAAAAGAACATAAATAATGTTATAATCCAATATATAACCCACAATCATATGTTTAAAGTGTGTTATAATCCAATATATAACCCACAATCATATGTTTAAAGTGTGTGTGTAAATTAAGGTTTAAGAATACATGTTAAATAAGTATATGAGCAAAATTAAGTGATAACAATGTGAGAGTTTATAAACCTGAATATTTTAAGAAGAATTATGATATTTCTTGTTATGAATGATTACTAAGATGCGTCTCAAGAGTCATAAAAAGTTCTCCTTACTCTGCCATCATAATAACAATAATTTTTCACATGCTTTATAAAATAGAAAATACAATTTTTTTTTTAGCTACTACCCTCTCCTCCCCAACTAAAACAAGACATTATCCTCAATGTTTAAAGGTAGAAAGATAGAGTATAAAAGATATCACCTGAAACAACGAACACTGACAAACCTGAAACATACTAAAATAAATATAAGAAAAAACAAAATACAATAATAAAACTAAAAGACTCAAAGATTCACAAATAAAGGTGATTAGTACTCAAAAGTGCATTTTTATCATGGTTTTATATCATCATTTTGCACTTAAAGTATCAATAACTCCTCAACTAAAGTATGTTTTATAATAATCTATCTAATAATATAAGATACCTTTAATTTATGGTAAATGTTTATTTTAAATGCAGGCCTATCACATAAATGAAAGAATTGATTGATGAATTTAAGAACTGAAATTTAAAGGATAAAGAGATGGCCAAACTTAAAAAAGAGATGTTGGTGCAATCCAAACTGGAATATTGTTCGGTAATTAGGTCATATTTGGAGCTATAGATCTCAGATTTAGGTCTACTTTATATGGATGGAAAGGTAAGACATAGGCCTACAACTTTCATATAGAGTCCAAGATTTAAAAAAGCCATTTTCAAGTTCAAATTGTTGAAACAACAAAGAACCCCGAATCTGTCCTCCAGCCCGAGCACTGTTCAGTATTTTGGCTATATCTGGAGTTCTAGAGTCGAAAAGATCTAAATTTTTTACACAAGAAAGCTGAGACAATTTCCTACAACTTTTATGTTTTCAAGTGACTCTAATTTTGATGTCATCAATGACATTTTAGGTAAACAAGAAAAGATAAGGATTGTCATCAAGTCAAGGGTTGGCCACCTACTCATTAATTAGTCATCAAATCAATAGTTCTCAATTTTGGCCTATAAAATGAGGCATTTACCATGCATTGAGGCATCTTGATGTCCAGATCAAGATCATGCTAATTAATATAAGGATTAAATAATGACAATAACAAATGTCAAGGTTAGAAGTTCTACTAATGGTATATCAAATAAGTATAGTATAAACTCTTATTATTCAATTGGAAATCACACACAAAGGAGGTTCCAATCAGATTATAGATTGTTAACATGATTACATTAGTCATCTTATTCAATTAATGCTAATACTTGTAAATTTCATCAAGCATTCATGATTATAATTTATGTTAACAATAAATCAAGTTCCTTTCATAGCTCAGGTGTCGGTTATACCATATAGTATGGGTTATGAAAGTGCCAAGCATTTGTTGTACCAAGTGTTATATAATATAAATCAAGATTAGTCATTTAACAAGCAAAGTATTAAAGAGTGAACAAGATAACAAATATAAAACATGTTAGTATCAAACATTAAAGTCAATATTAAGTTTATACTATACTTATTCTTACACCATTAGTGTAAGCTTTTCACCTTGACATAATAAACTTAGTTAGAGATAATAAAAGAAAGAAAAATAGATAAACAAAATAATAACATAAATAAGATGCCTAAATGCATGGCAAATGCCTTCTTTTATAGGCCAAAATTGAAAATTATTGATTTGATGACTAATGGATTAGTAGGTGGCCATCTCTTGACTTGGTAACAATCTTTATCTTCTTTTGTCTACCTAAAACATTATTGATAACATTAAAATTGGAACCACTCGAAAACATGAAAGTTGTAGGAAATTGTCTCAGCTTTCTTGTGTAAAAAATTCAGATCTTTTCGACTCTAGAACTCTAGATATGGCCAAAATACGGGACAGTGCTTGGGCCGGAGAACAGATTTGAGCTTCTTTGTTGTTGCTCCAATTTAAACTTGAAAATGGCTTTTTAGATCTTGGGCTCTATGTGAAAGTTGTAGGCCTATGTCTTACCTTTTCCATCCATATAAAGTAGACTTAAATATGAGATCTACAACTTTAGATATGATCCAATTACTGAATAGTGTTCCGGTTTGGACTGCACCGACATCTCTTTATCCTTTCAATTTCAGTTCTTAAATTCATCAATCAATCCTTTCATTTATGTGATAGGCCTACATTTAAAATGAACATTTACCATAAATTAAAGGTATGTTATATTATTAGATATATTATTATAAAACATGCTTTAGTTAAGGAGTTATTGATACTTGTAGTGCAAAATAATGATTAAAACCTTGATAAAAATACACTTTTAAATATTAATCACACCCCTCAACTAGCTTATTAGTAGTCCTTAGTAATCAAAGCATTAAAATAGAAAAATACTTTACAAATTCCATAAAGCCAGGTAGTCATCATTTAACTTCTATTAATCTATCCAAATAAACAAACTCTTATTAAATTTATATACCTACTCAATACCTCTTAACAAGATATTCATAAACCTTTTTTTTGTGCTCAATGTATTAACATATAATTATAGGGCTTTACTTGGAAGAAAACAAAATTTTTGTTCTAATGTTTAAGGTTAACTTTCTTGGGTTGGGATTATTATTTTTGTCTTTTTTTTTTAATATATATACATATAAAAACCATGCATCTTTAACCCATGTAACAAGCTTTCAGCTAATGACTCCTAAACCAGTTGGTCTTAGGGCTTTAGGTGTTAAGACACCCCTACAGGCTTAGTAATCCGGGTTATAGATATTGATAAGTAGATAGTATAATGTTTAATTCTTTTAAGCTTTTCTTCTTAACCCATGTAACAAGCGTTAGGCCAATAGCTCCCAAGTCAGTTGACTTTAGGGTATTAGGTGTTAAAACACTCCTTCAGGCTTAATTGCTTAGGTTAAGGAGGTTATGAAACCAAACTTATCTACGTTTTTATTATTATCATTTTTTATTTTTCTTTTTTTAATTATATTCTAATATTTTTTCTTAGTTGTTACCTTTAACAAAAAAATACAAATAATATAATAATCCAATATGCAACCCATAATCATATGTTTAAAGTGTGTGTAAATTAAGGTTTAAGAATACATGTTAAATAAGTATATGAGCAGAATTAATTGATAACAATGCGAGAGTTTGTAAATCTGAATATTTCAAGAAATATTATGATAGACCTTATTACGATGGTTACTAAGATGCATCTCAAGAGTCATAAAAATTTCTCCTTACTCTGCCATCATAGTAACAACAATTTTGCATATGCTTTATGAAATAAAAAACATATTTTTTTTTTAGCTACTACCCTTTCCCCCCAACTAAAACGAGACATTGTCTTCAACGTTTAAAGGTAGAAAGATAGAGATAGAAGATATTACCTGAAATAATGAACACTAACAAACCTGAAATACACTGAAACAAATATAAGAAACAACAAAACACAATAATAAAACCAAAAGACACAAAGATTCATAAATAAAGGTTCAAATCCAATCTAAAATTTTTACGGTTTTCCTAAGGTGACCAATTTATGTGACTCATGGAAGGATCAATTACAAGAATGAAAGATTGTAGTTGGTCAATCAATTCTTCAGCAGTAGCAGCAAAGATTATGATTTATCGTGCAGAAGATGATAGAAATTCTTGTTTCATAGCATGATCAAGAAAAGACAACAACTTATCATAATAACCATTAACATTTAACAAACCTATGGGTTTATGGTGAATGTATAGTTGGGCCCAAGAGGAAATATAAAAGATCTTTTTCAATGTGCCTAGACCACCTGGTAAGGCAATGAAGGCATCAACATGGTTAAACATTGCATTCATTCAAGAAGACATTGTGGAGACTTGTAGTTCCTCTCCAATTGTCTTTCCAATGATGTCCCCTTGTGCCAAAGCTTCGACGATGACCCCCAAAACTTGACTACCTTATAAAAATACAGTTATTGACACACCTCCCATTAACCCAAGACTGCCTCTCCCATATACTAAATGAATCTTTCTCTCAATTAGTACTTGACCAAGATGATTTGCTGATTCTAAAAACTCCTTTTCTTTCTCAGGACTAGATCCTCCGAAAACACAAATATTTCTTATATGATGACCTGAGGAACTTGCCATTTCTATATACTTCTGTATCTGATAAATGTACAAGTTGAGTAGAAATGAAAGGAAGGAAGAAAGGATTTTATAAATGAGAAATTAGAAAGGGAATCATACCACCTATATGTAGGCTAGCTGGAGTTTCACACTCTTTCTCTCTCTCTATTTATTTATTTATTTACTTTTGAAAAAGCATATGTATGTATAGGTAGTTGTGATTGTGGCTCACATCTTCCCTTGGTTTTACGTCCAAGAACGACTTAAACACCCTCTATGGTCGAGGATAGGCTTCCCATCAAGTTTTCTTAAAAACTAGCAAACATGGTCTTTTTTAGTTAGATTCCTAAGACTAAGTCGATCATGTTCTTTATAAAATAGTGGCTATAAATCACAAATTGCACAATGCACATCTCCACTAGAATGCGTCTCAAGAGTCAATAGAAGATTATCTAAAGACTCCTTACTCAGGCCATCCTTAATGAATTATATTTTATCTTCACGTTTTATAGATACCATTCCTAAAAAACGACATTGTATATTACAATTTCATCTAGCACATCGATGACAGACTTTCAGTCGTTTTGTATGATGTTTCTTTGTAAAAGTACTGTTACCTATTTCAGGCATATGTGAAATGAAGGACTCACTTGATAATTAGACCTTTGCTTTAATCAACCAGCTAATATCTTCAGGAATTCCATGATTCATTAAACCTCAATCTTGCACATCTAGCACAGTAAATTTTTGTAATCGCATTCTGAGGCAAAGCGGAAAATACTTTCTTAATTTTTCAAGATTAGTGTCCATTGTCAAATGAGAATTGAAAGAGAGATCCAAAGAATTGCACAAATATATATACAGATATAAGTTATTATGGAAAACTAAAAGAACCGACTTAAGTCATAGAGTACCGTTATCTACCATTTGACTGGGGTGAGAAAAACTAGCAAAAATCACTAAAAAAAAACACAAAAAGAATGTGAGAAAAACAAAATAATCAACCTTTATCTATAAGATCATTCTAACTAGTTGATTCATTTTCACTAGGAAAATTATTAAAGTAAGCTTTTAAACGATGTCTATTTTCCTTAAAATCATTGTCATTCATTGAATTCTCAATACCATAGGGCCGAAAAGGATTGCTCCATCTTGATCTTAGCTTTCTAGGAAATGCATAAAGTTGAGAATTATAAAACGAAACTCTTTGACCAGTATCAACTTTTTGACAATTTTCACAAGTTTTGCAGAATGCATGTGTGTCCTTGAACATGGTGGGCCAATAAAATCCATTTTGAAAGATTTTTACAACTATATTTTTTGATGAGAAATAACTTTCACATGCTTTAGAATGACAAAGTTTAATGACACTACTTACCTCATTGTCGAGAATGAATCTTTAAAATATTTGATCAGGATAATATTTGAATAAGTTAGGGTCATCACAATAAAAATTCTTCACTTCATTCAAAAAATTTTATTTGTCTTGGATACTCCAATCAGCTGGCAAATCTCCTAAAGCAAGAAAATTAATATTTTTATCATACCAACGCATTGGACTAAGAGAAAGTAAGGATTCATTAGGAAAGTAATCATCGATTGGTGTGATGTCAGATGTCGAATTTATTGTCAACTTGAAAAAGACCCGCATCAACATTTTCGGTGCATTTTTCATTCGTGATTTCTTCCTCAGAATAAATCATTTGTAAATCTTCATATTCATCCAACTCATTTTTACTTAAAGTAGATTCAAGTTGATCATAAACTAATTTGTCAATATGATCTACTTCTTGTAAATCATTATTATCTCCAGGTTGCTTGCAAATGTTGAAAATATTCATCTC
The DNA here is from genome assembly GCA_015708895.1 of Populus ilicifolia. NCBI lineage: Eukaryota > Viridiplantae > Streptophyta > Magnoliopsida > Malpighiales > Salicaceae > Populus > Populus ilicifolia. Next base: position 271,005 of record SRLM01001015.1, read on the forward strand.
AATGTCATGTTTCCAAATGATAACTTCATCGGTCCATTCCTATAATTAATCAATGCGTTAGGGGTTGCAAGAAACGGATGTCCTAAAATAACACAAAATGAATTACAAGCTTCAACAGCTTGTGTGTCCAAGATAATAAAATTCATATGATAAATGAACTTATCGACTTGTACTAACACATCTTCAATTATTCCTCTAGGCACTTTTATAGATTTATCGGCAAGTAAAATAGTTATAGAAGTTGGTTTTAAGTCACTTAGATTGAGACTTTGAAAAACTGAATATGGATGTAAATTCACACTAGCATCGAGATCAGGTACGACTCTTTTAATTTTATGCTCTCCAATAAAACAAAAAATTATAGGACAACCAAGGTCTTTATATTTCAAAGCATTATTGTTCTAAAGAATAGCACTTACTTGTTTAGCTAAAAAGGCTTTTTTTTTCACACCCAGTTTCCTCTTCATAGTGCATAGATCTTTTAAAAATTTAGCATAGAAAAGAACCTATTTAATAGCATCCAGGAAAGGTATATTGATTCTTACTTGTTTGAAAGTTTCAAAAATTTTAGAATTCTGATTGACTTTTCTTTGTTTGGTCATGGCTTGAGGAAATGGAAGTGCTGGCGAGGAATCAGTCTTTTCTTTGTAATTTTCATATTCAACCCCTTCCTTAACCTCAGAGATTGACTCATCATCTTTCTCATAAAGTTCAAGAAAGCGTTTTTAAATAACATTACCACTGTGAAGAGTAGTGACTAATTTGACTTGATCCATGTGTTGGCTTTCAGAACTACTTGCATTTGCATTGTATTGCCCCTTGGGATTTAATTGTGGTTGAGATGAAAACTTACCTTTCTCTTGAAAATTGAGAGAAGATGTTAATTTTGCAAGAGTATCTTTAAAATCTATCATGTTTTGAGCAAGTTGAGTATTGATTGTCTCTTGCTTTTTAATTAATACATGCAATGTTTCCTAAAGATTTTTTCTAGGAGGTGGAGCATAAGGAGGTGCATATCCATGAGAATTTTAGAAATTTTGGTGTGCTTAAAATGGTGGTTGTGAAGTTGGTGCATTATTGTTCTCACTCTTCCAACTAAAATTTGGGTGATTTCTCCAACCAGGGTTGTATGTCTATAATTATGGGTTGTGGTTGGCCCTTTGGAAACTGTTTAAAGTATGAGCTTGTTCATGAAGACATTCCTTAAGAGAAGGCAAGGTTGAATAATTATTGGTTGAGTGTTCATTTGTTTTATATATTTGACACATAAGGTTTTTAATAGATTTTAATTGACCACTCTTTTTCAATTCTAGTGCCTTGACTTTTCTAGCTAAAGATGCAAACTTGGCTTGAAGGTCATGATCTTCCCTGAAGCTGTACATACCTCTACTAGATGAATGAGGTTGAGTCATACTCGGCGTCTCATAAGTACCTGCGGTGTCTAAGTAATCCATTACTTCATCAGGATCTTTATCTTCAAAAGTTCAATTGCACATCAATTCAACCATTTGTCTATCTCTAGGTATTAACCCTTCATAAAAATATGAAACCAATCTCCATGTTTCAAAACCATAATGAGGGTACATAATAAGCAAGTCTCAATACCTATCCCAATATTGGTAAAATGTTTCTCCTGGTTTTTGAGTGAAAGTGGTGATTTGTCTTTTAAAAGAGTTTGTTCTATAAGATAGGAAGAATTTCTTTAAAAACTGTCATTGCATTTCATCCCAAGCACTAATGGATCCTGGTCTCAAATTTTATAGCCATGTTTTAGATTTATCTTTTAATGAAAAAGGAAAAAACTTTAATCTGATGGTGTTCATGCTATAATTTAAATTATTATATGTGTTGCAGACCTCCTCAAATTCTCTTAAATGCAAATATAGATTTTTCAATTCTAAGCCATAAAAAAAAAGTAAAAGTTGAATAATGTTTGGTTTAAAATTAAAATAAGATGCATCAGGAGGAAAAACTATGCATGATAGTGCACTTGTTCTTGTGGGATTCATGTGGTTTCTAAGTATTCTAGCAAGGTTATTCTCATTATTCTCATTATGAAGTGATTGATTATCTTTTTCGGCCATATTTTTTTAAAATGATAAGGATACCCTACAAAGTCTATTACTTGATGTACGTGTGATGGGGACACCAGACCCACACCACAAACTATACGAGTATATGGACGAAGACGGCGTAGGATGACCCAGCCTGTCACGCTGTGGTTGGGAGACTAAGCCCATTTGGGCTCATTGCATTGTTATTTTATTTATTTAGCTTATTTGGGCCTGTTCATTGTTATCTTATTATTTATGTTAAACAGTTTGGGCCAAGCCCATTAGTGGGATGTTTTAGAATTTACTATTTATATGCTCTCTTGTCATTGTGGGAGTTAGTTTTTGATGATTAATGAAAATTTGCAGATTTTGTATATCTTCAATCCCCTTTCTTCTTCTTCTTTGCTTTATCTTCTCAACTTCTCCTCTAAAAGCTTCTTTCTTTTCCCGACTTTAATTCTTTTGGTTGTTGTTCCGCATCAAATTTGGTATCAGAGCAAGGCTTTTAATTGTTCTTACAATTAAACGGTCTATAACTTTTATATCACTGTTCAAAATCATTGTTCATCATCTCCATCATCAAATCGGACGCCGCTACCCACATAATCCATCACAGCCAACATCGTTTCGAGTTAACAGCAGCTCCATGTTTTCAGTTCCAAATTAGCGTTACAACCCATCAGCGCCATCAGCCACGCCTCCACCAGCACCACTTACAACCACTGAGATCAACAGCGCCGCCACTGCCACAACAGGTCGCCTACGCTAACAGCAGTAAATCCTCGTCAGTGGCAGCACCTCAACCAATGTTGTCCTCTCCGTGGCATCAACAGATCTCCATCTGCCACCGCTTTCCCGTGTCGTCGCCTTCAACCGTCAACTACGAGCAGAGCAGCAGGATTGACCGACGACAACCACCACTCTCAACAGGTTACAACTACCCTTGCCTTCAACAATCATGTCGCGCCGCCGGCAACAATAACGAAGGAAACTCGACAAAGCAGTAGAAGGAGTGTTAGGGAGAAATAATTAACCTAGCCACGTCAGCAGCTCTTGCCACGTCATCAGACCGTGCCACGTCAGCACGTCGCCACATCATCGGCCTCATCAGCATACCTTGCCATGTCAGCTGTCACATAATCCTTCACTACCATATCATACGGTCAGAAATTTTATCCATTGAAAATCATCATTCCTGGTATGTTTTTACACTTGTTAACTAGTATTTAGCATTAATATTATATTTTGTGCTTGCCCATAACCAAATTACATAGCTCGTTTCTGCATTCAATTACCTTAATTTGGAGCCTATTTAGCATCAAAGATCTGATCCTCTTAATTAATTGTGGAGCTTGGTTAAATTAGTGGGAAACTAAAACATTGTGTTTGGATCACTTGTGTGCATTTAGAGGACTGACATTATTTGCTTGTATATTTTCCTGGTTTAATTTTTTTTTACTTAGTCTCCAAGATAAAAAAAAAATTTAAATTTTTTTTTTTAAAAAAAAATTATTATTAGTATTATTATTATTATTTAGCTATATTTTTATTTTGTGTTTTACTTGCAAGATTAGTTTTTGCATGCAGTTATGTAGTGGTCGTCTAGTACACAATTTAGAGGTCATAGCTACCATGGACCCGAATTCTAGTAATGTTCTTAGAGATATTCAAGAACAATTACAACTTATGCGAACAGAAATGAGCATGTCCAATCAAATGAACAACCTTTCTGGGAGGATGGAGACCATAGAAACTTTTCAAATAAGACAGTCTAGTGAGAGCGAGCATTCTAGTGAGAGCGAGCATTCTAGTGACAACCATAGGAATCCTCAAAGACCAGTTCCTCATAGGAACCACCATCATAATCAACCACAGGGTCACAATGACTTTGATGACCCTCATGATAGTGAGCGTTCCAATGATTACCGTCAAAGACCAGTTCATCCTAGGAACCGTCAATACAATCGCAATCGGGGCCATCATGACTATGATGACCCTGACGAGCGAGTCATGAGGCATATCAAGGTAGAAGCCCCAACTTTTAAGGGTCAACTTGACCCGTGGATTTTTGATAGATGGATCCGTGACATGGATCAATTCTTTGGCTAGTATAATCTATCTGAGAATAGAAGGGTAAGATTTGCAAAGATGAAACTTAGTGGAACCGCTCAGCTCTATTGGGAAAGTGTAGAAGAGTCTTTGATTAGGAGAGGTCAACCCCCTATTACTGACTGGGTTGAAATGAAGACTAAGCTAGAAGAAAAGTACTTGCCCCACTCTTATAGAGGAAATCTTTTGGACTAGTGGAATAACTTGAGGCAAGGAGGCAGGTCTGCTAATGAATATGTGGCACAATTTGATAAGTATAGGATGAGATGTGCAGTTAGGAAGGATGAAGTGATGACCCTAAGTAGATTTCAAAAAGGCTTGAACGATGACCTTAAAAAAGAGATTGTGCTTAGGGGTGTTTCCACCCTTGATGAAGCTTATACCCTAGTACAAAATTATGACTTGGTCACAAAAAGCCAGTGGACAAGACGACAGGACACTCGTAATACCCCTTCTAGATCTCAACCTAGTAGTAATCACTCCATATTAGGTGCCCCACCTCGTAAACCCAATCCTTTGATTTCCTATATACCTAGAGAAGATAAAGGTAAAAGTATTTTTCATGAAGCACCTAAAACTTCAAGAATTCAGTGTTTTAAGTGTCAGGGTTTTGGTCATATCTCCTCTAGTTGCCCTAATAAGGCTTTGTTCATCAAGGAGCAAGAGGGTATGAATGAAGAAGATAATTGTGATGATAAGGTATATGAACCCAATCCCGATGATTTTCAAGATCTAAATGATGATGATAATGAGTCTAACTTGCTAGGATGTGTTAGGTCTATATCCACTCAAATCAAGACTACTAGGTTAGGTGTGGTTAGATGTGCTTTAACACAACCTAAAGGAACTGAGGATTGGAGAAGGACTGCTATTTTTTACACTTACATTAAATGTGGAGATAAAGGGTGTAAAATCATCATAGACAGTGGTAGTTGCAACAATGCAGTTTCCTCGGGTAGTGTATCCCGCTTAGGCTTAAAGTATGTTCCACATCCTAAACCTTATAATGTATCTTGGGTTAATGATACATCTATAGCGGTCAAAGAGAGATGTCTTTTTTCCATTAAGATTTTTGACTATCATGATGAAATTTGGTGTGATGTCATTCCCATGGATATAGGACACGTCATTTTGGGTAGGCCTTGGTTATATGATTTGGACGTTACAATCTTTGGACGATCAAATTCTTATTCATTCACCTTTCAAGGTAAAAAAATCCAACTTATTGGATTACCCCCGAGGTCTAATGATAATGGTCAGAAGAAGAATAAAGTGAAAGATGGAGGGCTTAACATAATAAGTCCTAAGGAGTTTGATAAGGAGATTTGTAAAGAGTCTGTTGTGTTTGCTGTAGTGGCTAAAGAGATTGTAGAAGACTTTTTAGAGGAGCCACCCGAAGAAGTAAGAGAAGTGTTGAGAGAATTTCTAGATGTTTTCCCTTCTGAACTACCTGATGCTTTACCACCTATGCGTGATATTCAACATGCCATAGATTTTGTCCCTGGAGCTACATTACCAAACTTGCCTCATTATAGGATGAACCCGAGTGAACATGCTGAATTGCAAAGGCAAGTATGTGAGTTGTTACAAAAGGGATTTATACGAGAGAGTTTGAGCCCTTGTGCAGTACCTGCACTGTTAACACCCAAGAAAGATGGATCATGGAGAATGTGTGTTGATAGTCGAGCCATTAATAGGATTTCAATCAAGTATCGTTTTCCAATTCCTCGATTGGATGACATGCTAGATATGATGGCAGGAGCCCAGATCTTCTCTAAGATTGACTTGAAGAGTGGATATCATCAGATTAGGATCCATCCGGGAGATGAGTGGAAAACAGCATTTAAGAATAAGGATGGTTTATATGAATGGTTAGTCATGCCTTTTGGCCTTTCCAATGCACCAAGCACTTTTATGAAAGTAATGACACAAGTGCTTCGACCATTTATGGGAAAATTCTTGGTGGTATACTTTGATGATATTCTTATTTATAGCAAAACCAAGAAAGAGCATTTTGATCATCTTATTCAAGTTTGTACCACTCTAAGAAAGGCAAGTTTGTTTGCAAATGTCAAAAAGTGTTCCTTCTTTACAGATCAAGTTGTCTTTTTAGGGTTTATAGTGTCACGGAACGGAGTCTCTGCTGACCCCCAGAAAGTCCAAGCGATAGTAGATTAGCCTGAACCTAAGACTATTTATGAGGTTCGTAGTTTTCATGGGCTTGCGACTTTCTATCGTCGTTTTATTAAGGGATTTAGCACCATCATGTCGCCTATTACAAATTGTTTGAAACAAGGTGAATTTAGGTGGAGTAAAGGAGCTAATATGGCATTTGAGGAGGTTAAGAAGAAAATGACGGAGGCTCCAGTAATGCGGCTACCTGATTTTACTAAAGTCTTTGAAGTAGAATGTGATGCTTCGGGAGTCAGTATAGGTGGAGTACTTAGTCAAGAACGTCACCCTGTGGCCTATTTTAGTGAGAAACTTAATAAGGCCAAACAAAAGTACTCAACTTATGATAAAGAGTTTTATGCGGTGGTTCAGGCCTTGCGTTATTGGCGTCATTACTTGTTACCACAGGAATTTGTTCTTTACTCTGACCATGAAGCCCTTCGCTATCTTAACTCCCAAAAGAAACTTAATCATAGGTATGGTCATTGGGTTGAATATTTGCAAGCATACTCATTTGTTTTGAAACATAAATCTGGAATAGAGAATAAAGCTGCAGATGCTTTGAGTCGTCGAGTAATGCTGTTATCTGTAATGAGTGTTGAAATCACAGGATTTGAGAGACTTAAAGAGGAGTATGAATCTTGCTCAGAATTTGGAGAAATATACTTGACATTGAAGGATGAGAATCACCGTGTTTTAAATGGTTATCACCTCCAAGATGGATACTTATTTCGGGATAATAAGCTTTGTATCCCAAAAACATCTGTGCGTGATTTTTTGATATGGGAGATTCATGCTGGAGGTCTCTCAGGATATTTTGGAAGGAATAAAACCATCGAAGAAGTGGAACGCCAGTTTTTTTGGTCTAGTTTGAAAAGAGATGTCGCTAAATTGGTAGGTCAATGCCGAACTTGCCAACTAGCTAAACATAAAAAACAAAATACTGGTCTTTACACCCCACTGCCCGTTCCTACTTGCCCTTGGCAAGATGTGAGCATGGATTTTGTGCTTGGGCTTCCACGTACTACAAAGAAACATGATTCTATTTTTGTGGTTGTCGACCGCTTCTCTAAGATGGCCCATTTTATTCCTTGTACTAAAACCACATATGCTTCCAAAGTTACAAAACTCTATTTTGATGAGATTGTCAAGTTGTATGGTCTTCCCCAAACCATAGTTTCGGATAGGGATGTTAGATTCACAAGTTATTTCTGGAAAACCCTTTGGCATATGGTGGGAATCAAATTGAAGTTTTCTACTGCTTACCACCCCCAAACTGATGGTCAAACTGAGGTGGTTAACAGGAGTTTGGGCAACCTTTTGAGGTGTCTAGTAAGTGATCATAATCGGAATTGGGATCTGATTCTTCCTACGGCCCAGTTTACCTATAATAGCTCTATCAATAGGTCAATAGGCATGAGTCCTTTCGAAGTTGTACATGGTTACAAGCCTAGGAAACCTTTAGACCTTCTTCCCATGTCCCTCCATGCTAGAGTGTCTGAGTCAGCCGAGTCTTTTGCACGTAGAATTCAGGATTTGCATATTGAGATCACTAAACAGATTCAAGCAAGTAATGTGCAATATAAACTTCAAGCTGATTTACATAGACAACATAATGAGTTTCAAGTGGGAGATTATGTTATGATACGAATTAGACCCGAGCGATTTCCTTCGGGAACTAATCGAAAATTACATGCACGTAGTGCCGGACCTTTTAAAGTGCTACAACGGGTAGGTCCAAACGCTTATGTTCTTGATTTAGCACATGATTTTGGCATTAGCTCTACATTTAATATTGAGGATCTAGTTGCATACCACAAACCACTTCCTATTCCAGATGATCCATTTGAGATACCACTTAACTCCCCTTCTGATGATCTTATTGAAACTTCTATCCCTTTCACCTTGACATCAGCACAAAAGGATAATATTGATGCTATTCTGGATGAACAAGTTGTTTTTAACAGGAATGGTGAGGTTCAACGATTTTTAGTACGTTGGGTGGGTCGACCTGACTCAGATTGCACTTGGATTACTAGAGATACTTTACAGCAGCTTGATCCAGATCTTTGGAAATACTATCAGAGTCGGCCAGTACTACACTCGACAGGGTCGAGTTTCTCTAACCCCGGGAGAGTTGATGGGGACACCAGACACACACCACAAACTATACGAGTATATGGACGAAGACGACGTAGGATGACCCAGCCTGTCACGCTGTGGTTGGGAGACTAAGCCTATTTGGGCCCATTGCATTGTTATTTTATTTATTTAGTCTATTTGGGCCTGTTCATTGTTATCTTATTATTTATGTTAAACAGTTTGGGTCGAGCCCATTAGGGGGATGTTTTAGAATTTACTATTTATATGCTCTCTTGTCATTGTGAGAGTTAGTTTTTTTATGATTAATGAAAATTTGCGGATTTTGCATATCTCCAATCCCCTTTCTTCTTCTTCTTTGCTTTATCTTCTTAACTTCTCCTCTAAAAGCTTCTTTCTTTTCCCGACTTAAATTCTTTTGGTTGTTGTTCCGCATCAACGTGACCACACTCTCATGCACGTGTAGGAATAGAATAAAAGGAAAAAAAACAAAAAAAAACAAGAGAAAAGAAACAAAGTTATATACAAGAAAAGTGAAAAGTGAAAATAAAATAAATATTGTAATTTATACAAAACTTACCTCCCCGGCAACGGCGCCAAAAACTTGACACGATGAAAAGATTGATGTCTTCTTCCAAGTACGAGAGTGTCGAAGTAATAAATAACCTGGCAAGACCGGGGTCAAACCACAGGAAGGTTAATTGTACAAAATATGAATAACAATTATAAATAACAATAATAGTAATCACAATAACAGCAATACTAATAGAAGTAGTAGTAATAGTAATAGTAGTAAAGAAAGAGGTGGAGAAGAAGAAGATGATGATTAGAACTTTGAGATGTAATATTAATGTAAGAATTAAACAATGATAATACCAAATGTCAAGGTTAGAGGTTCCACTAATGGTATGTCAAACAAGTATAGTATAAACTCATATTATTCAATTGGAAACCACACACAAAGGAGATTCTAATCATATTATAAATTATTAACATGATTACATTAGTTATCTTATTCGATTAATGCTAATACCTGTAAATTTCATCAACCATTCATGATTATAACTTATGTTGACAACAAATCAAGTTCCTTTCATAGCTTAAGTGTCAATTATACCATATAGTATGGGCTATGAAAATACCAAGCATTTATTGTACCAATTATTATACAACATAAATCAAGATTAGTCATTTAACAAGTAAAGTATTAAAGAGTGAACAAGATAACAAATATAAAACATGTTAGTATCAAACATTAAAGTCCATATTAAGTTTATATTGTACTTATTCTTACACCATTAGTATAACCGTTTCACCTTGACATAATAAAATTAGCTAGACATAATGAAAGAAAGAAAAATAGATAAACGAAATAAGAACATAAATAAGATAACAATTAACTAAGTAAAAGAAAGGAAATGAAAGGCATAAAGTTGATATTAATGAAAGCAAAGCATAAACATTACAAAAAATACAAAGAGAGAAAGCAAGAGTATGATCTTGATCTGAAAAACAAGATGCCTAAATGCATGGTAAATGCCTCCTTTTATAAGCCAAAATTGAAAATTATTGATTTTATGACTAATTGATGAGTAGTTGGCCAACTCTTGACTTGATGATAATCCTTATCTTCTTTTGTCTGCCCAAAACATCATTGATAACATTAAAATTGGAACCACTTGAAAACATGAAAGTTGTAGGAAATTGTCTTAGCTTTTTTGTGTAAATAATTCAGATCATTTCGACTTCTAGAGCTTCAAATATGGTGAAAATACAAAATAGTGCTTGGGCTAGAGGACAGATTTGGGCTTCTTTGTTGATGCTCCAATGAAAGTTGTAGGTCTATGTCATACCTTTCCATCCATATAAATTAGACCTAAATTTGAGATCTATAGCTCTAGATATGATCCAATTACTGAATAATGTTTCGGTTTGGACTGCACCGACATCTCTTTATCCTTTCAATTTCAGTTCTTAAATTCATCAATCAATCCTTTCATTTATGTGATAAGCCTGCATTTAAAATGAACATTTACCATAAATTAAAGGTATCTTATATTATTAGATATATTATTAAAAAAATGATTTAGTTAAGAAGTTATTGATACTTCAAGTGAAAAATAATGATATAAAACCTTAATAAAAATACACTTTTAAGTATCAATCAGTACGTGGTCAACTCTTGACTTGATGACAATCCTTATCTTTTTTTTTTCTGCCCAAAACATAATTGATAACGTCAAAATTGGAGTCACTTAAAAACATAAAAGTTGTAGAAAATTGTCTCAGATTTCTTGTGTAAAATATTCATATCATTTGAAATTTTAGAACTCCAGATATAGCTAAAAGACTGAATAGTGCTCGGGCTGGAGGACAGATTCAAAGTTGTTTGTTGTTGCTCCAATTTGAACTTGAAAATTGCCTTTATAGATCTTGGGCTCCAAAGAAAGTTGTAGGCCTATGTCTTACCTTTTCATCTATATAAATTAAACCTAAATCTAAGATCTACAGCTCTAGATATGATCCAATTACTGAACAGTGTTCCGGTATTTATATAGATGAAAAGGTAAGACATAGGCCTACAACTTTCTTTGGAGCCATCTCTTTATCCTTTATCCTTTCTAAGTTTGGCCATCTCTTTATCCTTTCAATTTGAGTTCTTAAATTCATCAATCAATCCTTTTATTTATGTGATAGACCTGCATTTAAAATAAACATTTACCATAAATTAAAGGTATTTTATATTATTAGATATATTATTATAAAACATGCTTTAGTTAAGGAGTTATTGATACTTCAAGTACAAAATGATGATATAAAACCTTGATAAAAATATACTTTTAAGTATCAATCACTTTAACAGATCTATTGACAAGTAAGAGAGTTACAAAAGTTAGTTTAAACTCAGCTAGATTGAGAGTTTGAAAAGCTGAATATAGATGTAAATTCACACTAGCTTCAAGATCAAGTAAGACTCTTAATTTTATGTTCTCCAATAAAGCAAGAAATTATAGAACAACCAAGGTCTTTATATTTCAAAGCATTATTGTTCTGAAAAATGACACTTTATTGTTCGGCTAAAAAGGCTTTCTTTTTTCACATTCAGTTTCCTCTTCACCGTGCATAGATCTTTCAAAAATTTAGCATAGGAAGAAATTTGTTTAATAGCATCCAACAAAGGTATATTGATCCTTACTTGTTTAAAAAGTTTTAAAAATTTCAGAGTTATGATTAACTTTTCTTTGTTTGGTCATGGCTTGAGGAAAAGGAAATGTTGGTAGGAAATCAGCCGTTTCTTTCTAATTTTCATATTCGACCCCTTCCTTACCCTTAGAGATTGACTCATCATCTTTCTCACAAGGTTCAAGAGTGGGTTTTTCAATCACCTTACCACTGCGAAGAGTAGTCACTGATTTGACTTGATCCATGTGTTGGCTTCTAAAAATACTTACATTTGCATTCTATTGCCCCTTGGAATTTTGTTGTGGTTAAGATAAAAACTTACCTTTCTCTTGAAAACTAAGAACAAATATCAATTTTACAAAAGTATCTTTAAGATCTGTCATGTTTTGAGCAAGCTACGTATTGATTTTTTTTGCTTTTCAATGAATACATGCAATATTTCCTCAAGATTTCTTCTAGGAGGTGGAGTATCCATGAGAATTTTAGAAATTATGGTGTGCTTCAAACAATAGTTGTAAAGTTTATACATTGTTATTATCACTCTTCTAACTGAAATTTAGGTGATTTCTCCAACCATAGTTGTATGTTTGCGAATATGGGTTGTGGTTGGCCTTTTGAAAACTATTTAAAGTATGGGCTTATTCATAGAGACATTCCTTACAAGAAGGCAAGGTTGTACAGTTATTGGTTGAGTGTTTATTTGTTTCACATATTTGACATATAATGTTTTCAATAGATTTTAATTGACCACTCCTTTTCAATTCTAGTGCCTCAACATTTCTAGCTAAAGATACAAACTTAGCTTGCAGGTCATGATCTTCCCTAAGGTTGTACATACCTCCACTAGATGTATGAGGTTGAGTTTTACTCGGTGCCTTATAAGTACCTACGGTGTCCCAATTTCGAGCATTTTTAGCTAACAAATCTAAGTAATCCATTACTTCATTAGGATCTTTATCTTCAAAAGTTCAATTGCACATCAATTCAACCATTTGCCTATCTTTAGGTGTTAACCCTTTATAAAAATGTGAAACCAATCTCCATATTTTAAAATCATGATGAGGGTAAGTATTAAGCAAGTCTCGATACCTATTTTAATATTGGTAAAATGTTTCTCCTAGTTTTTTAGTGAAAGTGATGATTTATCTTTTAAAAGAGTTTGTTTTGTGAGATGGGAAAAACTTCTTTAAAAATTGTTGTTGCATTTCATCCCAAGCACGAATGGATCCTTATCTTAAATTTTGTAGTCATGTTTAAGATTTATCTTTTAATAAAAAAGAAAAAAGCTTTAATATGATAATGTTCATGCTATAATTTGAATCATTATATGTGTTGCAGACCTTCTCAAATCCCTTTAAATGTAAGTATGGATTTTCTAAATCTAAACCATAAAATTAAAATAATGGTTTAAAATAATGCCCGGTTTAAAATTAAAATGAGATGCATCAAGAGGAAAAACTACGCATGATGGTGCACTTGTTCTTGTGGGATTCATGTGGTCTTTAAGTATTATAGCATGGTTATTCTCATTATTAAGTGATTGATTATCTTTTTTGGCTATATTTTCTGAAAATAATGAGGATACCCTACAAAGTCTATCACTTGATGTACGTGACCACACTTTACAAAGTCTATCACTTGATGTACGTGACCACACTTTCATGCACGTGTAGGAATATAATAAAAGGAAGAAGAAAAAAGAAGAAGAAGAAACAAGAGAAGGAAAAAAGAAAAACAAAGTTATATACAAGAAAAGTAAAAAATAAAATAAAATAAATATTATAATTAGTACAAAAACTTACCTTCCTAGCAACAGCGCCAAAAACTTGACATGATTAAAAGATTGATGTCTTCTCCCAAGTGCGAGAATGTCAAAGTAATAAATAACCCAGCAAGACCGAGGTCAAACCATAGAGAGGTTAATTGTACAAATTATAAATACAATAATATAACAACAACAACAACAACAACAATAACAACAACAACAATACTACTACTACTACTACTAATAACAATAACAATAATAATAATAAAGAAAAAGAAGGAGAAGAAGAAGATGATGAGAACTTTGAGATAGAATATTAATGTAAGGATTAAACAATGATGATAACAAATGTCAAGGTTAGAGGTTCAACTAATGGTATGTCAAACAAGTATAATATAAACTCTTATTATTCAATTGGAAACCACACACAAAGAAAGTTGAAATCATATTATAGATTGTTAACATGATTACATTAGTCATCTTATTCGATTAATGCTAATACTTGTAAATCTTGTCAAGCATTCATGATTATAACTTATGTTAACAACAAATCAAGTTCTTTTCATAGCTCAAGTGTCGATTATACCATATAGTATGAACTTTGAAAGTACCAAGTATTTATTATACCAAGTGTTATACAACATAAATTAAGATTAGTCATTTAACAAGCAAAGTATTAAAGAGTAAACAAGATAACAAATATAAAACATGTTAGTATTAAACGTTAAAGTCCATATTGAGTTTACATTATACTTATTCTTACACCATTAATATAACATTCTCACCTTGACATAATAAACTTAGCTAAACATAATAAAAGAAAGAAAAATGAATAAACAAAATAAAAACATAAATAAGATAGGAGTTCACTAAGTAAATCAAAGTAAATGAAAGGCATAAACTTGATATTAATGAAAGCAAAGTATAAACATTACAAAAAATACAAAGAGAGAAAGCAAGAGCATGATCTTGATCTGGAAACAAAGATGCCTAAATGTATGGCAAATGCCTCCTTTTATAGGCCAAAATTAGAAACTATTGATTTAGTGACCAATTGATGAATGGGTGACCAACTTTTGACTTGATGACAATCCTTATCTTCTTTTGTCTGCCCAAAATGTCATTGATAACGTAAAAATTGAAGTCATTTGAAACATGAAAGTTGTAGAAAATTATCTCAGATTTCTTGTGTAAAACACTCAGATCATTTAGACTTCTAGAACTTTAGATATGGGTCAAACACTGAACAGTGCTCGGGCTGGAAGACAGATTTTGACTTTTTTGTCGTTACTATAATTTGAACTTGAAAATGGTTTTTTTAGATCTTGGGCTCCACATGAAAGTTGTAGGCTTATGTCTTACCTTTTCATCCATATAAAGTAGACCTAAATCTGAGATCTACAGCTCCAGATATGACCCAACTATCGAACAGTGTTCCGGTTTAGATTGCACCGGCATCTCTTTTCTAAGTTTAGTCATCTCTTTCTCCTTTCAATTTTGGTTCTTAAATTCATTAATCAATCCTTTTATTTATGTGATGGGCCTACATTTAAAATGAATATTTACTATAAATTAAAGGTATCTTATATTATTAGATATATTATTATAAAACATGTTTTAGTTAAGAAATTATTGATACTTCAAGTGCAAAATGATGACATAAAACCTTGATAAAAAATACACTTTTAAGTACTAATTATTAGGACATGCATGCGTTGACTTACAAGACTAAAAACAAATACAATGTCGGGTCATGTGATGGGGAGATCCTAGTATATGATTTATATTATTCTATAATACACCCCTTCAAGTAAAAGCCCTTAGGGTTTCAAACTTGCATAGGCCCACAATATCACGTGCTTAATTTTTATCAAGTAAATAAGGATTGTGAAATTCAAACTTGTGACCGTTTGGTCATTAAGGCTCTAATACCATGAATAAATTATGAGAGAAACAGTTTATCTGTTCTTATTATTTCACAACTAGAGTTACACATACATATATAGGATCAATCGTTAGCCTGTTATTGTTACAATCCTTCTAGTATAGAAATCCTATCTACAGCAGGATATATATATATATATATATATATATATTAGGTCTTTAAAATATGATTACACACAGAGTTATCCTTACTTGCTAACTGCCACCATAGTTTCAGGAACCGATGAGCACAGGACATAAGCCATTTGTAATAGTTTTATAAACAACTAGGTGGTTCAGAGAAGAACCATTAATGGAGACTACTTGAGGAAATTTAAGTCGACTGTATGAGTGGGGCAATATTGAACATTTGAGCTACCGTATGAGTAAGGCTACTTGAGAAATTTGATTCAACTACAATGGCATGTATTATTATGAATATTAAGCAAATCATAATGGTGGGGATTAGAAAATTTCTTAAAACAAGAGATAACAAATATGAAAAACAAGTTAAATAAATATGGTTGATGTAAAATATGAATTATAAATTGTTAAAATTAATCAATAAGTGTAGGATTAATGCAAACATAGGCCACAAGAATGGTAATAGATCAATAAATGCACAATAGATATAAAGTACAAGTTATGATTAATATGATTGAGATGGTATACATATTTGATGATTGTGAAAATAAAATAGTGAATTCCAACATCTTAAAGCATGGACCATGAGTAAGAAAATAGTTTAGTGAATACCATTAGAGGAATATGATTATGTAAGGCTTGAATTAAGGATAATAAATTAAGTAAATAAATAATAAGATCATTTTTAAACATAAGTCATAATTATTTAGTGGGGTTAACAAATTCATAATAAAAGTAAAGTATGAAGTGAATGTATTGATTGGGGTTAATAAACTCATAATCAAAATCAAGAATAAATTAAATGTATTAATTAGGGTTTAAGAACCCATATTTGGGTTAAAGCATGAACTCTAAGTATTGGATAGGATTAATATAATCCACGTTTAAAATGTATTAAAATGATTCAATGAATGAGGTTAACATCATAAAAATGAGCTATGATTATTAGAATGAGTAAATGAATACGTAATTGATATAAACTACAAGCTAAAGATATTAAAATTATTTGATAAATGTAACTAACTTATGAGTGAAGATTATTAGAAATGGAATATTGAACATATAGTTGATGAGATCTTGACATCCATGAGGGTAATAGTTATATGGTAGGATAGTTTATCAATTGATGACAAAAAAAAAAGTGAACATTTGATGAAGGTTAAATAGTCTTATAAAAGGTATTATGATGTTGTGTTGTGATTACTCATATAGTTTGGGGAATATTAGTAAGAAAATTGATCATATATTATGCTTAATAACTATCTCTCAATTATATGTGTTTTACTAACACATTTCCATCTCATACTACCATTTTAATACATTGTCCTTACATGACTTAACCTTTTATATTAAGTAGTATCTACTTTTTGTTATGTAAATATACTTAATATTTATATTAATGTAAAGATAATACTTGTATTATAAGAAAGAAAAAGAGATGACTTTCTATCGTTATATGAATGTTTGTATTAAAATATTCCAAAGAATGTTATGATCTTATACCATGTTTACATAATATGTTTAACTATGTAATTGATAAGATTGTTTGGGTCTTACACTTGAGTATTGATTATGTGAGTCGAATATAAGCGGTTTAGGTTATTATGTTTACAGATGTTAAAGGAGAATAAAATTTTGGGTATAGCCTTATACAGGGAAGATAATTAAAATTTTATTACATTAGATAAATTATTTATTCTAAAGGTAACCTTTCTAAAATAATGTTTCTTATTTTAAAGATATAGATTATACCAAAGTGCTTGTATCATGACTTAATCCAACTTATATGTATATACAAACTTAAATAAGATTAAAGGATGACGAGGAATGAAAGAAAAGATAAAAATACCAAAAAGAGATGAAATTATCCAAAGGCTAAATGATTGAGCCATTTTGGGGAAATGATCTAATTGTTTCTAAGGCTATTTGCAAAAGTTAAAACAGTCAGACCATTATAAGAAATAGTTAGACTGGTTTTAAAAAAAATCTAGCCTATTTTATATGAATGTGAGTGTTTAATGCATTTAAAAATGATATGAAATATCTGGTTGTCACATATTTATTTTAATAAAAAAACCTAAATAAAATTAGATTACAAAGAATACCTCATGTCATTTTATTGGTAAATAACTAGTTCAAACTAAAATAAAAGGCAGGATCATGATTGAGAAGCATAGAGTGGGTTAATGCCTTAACATACGTCTGTTTACATGGTTAATCGCAGTTTAGAACATGGTTGATTGAGGGTGTTTTAGTAGTTGTTGTTTTTCAAAGTGTTTTTCATTAGAAAATGCATCAAAATAATAATTTTTTATTATTAAAAAATTATTTTTGATATCAACACATCAAACGATTTAAAAACATAAATAAATCAAAACAAATTTAAATTTTATCTATCCTCCATTTGAAATGCAATATCAAACGAACGCCACATTGACAAATAGCTTTAGAGTACATAATGATTGTCATTACAATCATGGGTGGGGTCCTTCTCTATCCCAATCCACATTCTTCATGATCATAATCGAAAGCTTCTTTATTAGTGCATGCAAAAATATTAAATATATTCTCTTGGTGGAAGTTTTAAATTTCATTATGAGATTTCACAATTAAATTTTGAAAAAACAAAAATGAAATTCAGAGAGATAAATAAGGTTTTTTAGGGAAATATTTTGCATATCTATTAGAGAATAATATAAATTATATATCAAGATTTTACTACAATTTAAATTTTTTGATTAAAATAATTTTTTGACATGATATCAAAACTTTGTTAATCAAATAATTATGAGTTTAAAATTCACCACTTTTATTTTATTTGATAAAAATTATTTGTTTATGGGTATGAAACCGCATAAATAGACTAACCCTTAGTCTTTTAAAGGAAAACAAATCACTCTCCTATTAGCTCACATTAATATGTTTATCAATTTGAATCCATGGACATAAACAAAGCCTTAGCCTTTTAAAGAATAAAAAATCACTCACATATAGCTTACATTAATTTGGTGTGTCTATAGATATAATGATCTTGTCTTGCATTTGAGGGTTTTTTGTTTTATTTGCAATAATCACTAATATCATTTGCACAAAATGTGGATCCTTTCTTTACTTTCTTGTTCTTCTCCTTCTTGTTTACCTAACTTCATGGAGAATCAAGCATTAGAGCTATCATTCTTATAGGAACATTTGGCCCACTATTTACTTATGGTTTCTTCTATAATAAGACTTGTGACTTGTACCTCTTTACTATATTTATTGTTCAAACTAATAATACTTTCCTTATTATCAACTCTACTTATGGTTCCCTATAATTGGTATAATTGGTTTGATCTGCCAACAGAAAATTTCCTGTTACAATTAATGTAAACCTACAGCTCAGATTGGAAGGAGATTTTGGTATACAAGATGCTAAAAGAAACCTAGTTTGGTCTATAGATAATAAAGATTATAAATATATTACGGGTATAAATTTGACTGACTAGAGCAACCTTGTGCTTTTTTATGATAATAGTGCGATAATTTGGCAACCTTTGTAACTAAACAACTCGAATTTACATTTATCAATGGAAGCTTTGATTTCCTTAGCCATGCATCTTTCAATTCTAATCTTTTGCCATAACAAATTTATATTCCATCTTCATTAGTTCAATATATGAGATCTGGCTTTGATGGGCATTTGAGAATTTATGAGTGAAAAGAAAGGTGGAAAGAAGCTGCAGATATTTTCATAGGAGGGTTTCTATATAGAGTGCTGTCAATAAATGTTCTTATCTAATAGTATGTGGGAATTGTGATATTTTCACAAATAAGAGATGTAGTTTCCCTCTATTGTTCATTGGTGGAAATTGAACTAGTGCCTACTTCAAGCTAATAAATTATATGTAACCTAATCTTGGGTGTTATAAAATTGTTCTCTTGTTTTGTCAAGTTTCAGAATATCACAATGTTTTAGAGATCACCAATACAACTTGTTTTACTTTTTAGATTGATTAAGAAAATGTAGACTTTAAAAGTTGTAAGATAATCTTATTCAAAAAAATGTTCATGTAAAGCTATTATTTTCAGCAACAGTACTTTTGATCTTGCTATTGATAGTTATTTTTTTTCATTCCAGATTTTTTTGTTGACTAATAATAACAAGGAAAATTCTCTTTACAAGCCCAGTCTTACTGTTTATGTTAAGGTGCAAAATCACACAAATATATAGGACGGATCAATAACAAATCCCTAATGAAAGAAAACAAATCGCAGTTGAGTGCCAATAATATCAAGGTCCAAATGTCATAAATACACAAAACAGATCAACACCACTTGACACGGGAAGAAAAGTTGTGACCTAATCTTAATCCCAACGCAACAATCTAATTCCACACTACACTCAACCTATCTTACAATTTCAACTCATGTTTTGCCTATATACTAAAGTGTTCTACACACTAAAAAGGCTTCCCTCAAAGTCTTTCAAGCAAAAGACAAACAATAAAAACACAAGTATAGAAATCAAAATCACAAAGCACAAAGCATAATTTATAGGAAAAGGCTTACAACCTTTATTAATACCAATAATACAGGACACGTAAAACATTTGTGTATGCCACACACTCTCCTCTTATGCTACTTAACTTTGGCCTCTATTTATTACAAGATAATACAAAAGTTACATAGAAAACTGTTCCTAGAGAGATTTAACTAAATCTGGACAGATTTCTTAAAAAACAATGACAGCAAAAAATTATCTCCAACTACCTATATTGTAACTTCTCTAGATCTGCCACCCCATAGACCATCAAGCCAATAAGTTAAACCCACTCTGCCAACCTAGTTGTGTTTTTGCATATTTTAGGCAATACTTTATCCACGTCTGAAGTTGTACTGAACATAACCCACTTGTTCGCATGCACTTATTATGCATTGTTGCTAAATTTGCCTATGTTCATACATGTTTGTTCTATACTTGAAAAAGTGTTAGCTTAACAGTTAATGCCACCAAGTATGGAGACGATTCAAGAGATACTCACCTATCTTAAAATTATTATGGGTTCCATGACCAGTAACGAAGACCAATCCACAAATGATAGGCTTGCATATGTAGTTGAATGGCAAAAAGGGTTGTTAGGTAGGGTGTAGATTTTGCGATAGATAAAAGTTGAAAAATACAAGTTTTCATGGATGAGATTGTTGTTTTAAAGAGGGCAATAGTGAACATCCTTGGGGTGGTGGCTCATCCAAACCAAAATTGTTAGAGCCAAAGTCATTAGTGGTGCAAAAAGTTCTAAGGAATTGGAAAATCTTCTTTGGGACATGGAACATTACTTCAATATGGTGAAAACTAAGGACAATATATTTGTTAGGTGATGTGTAGAGAACTCAAATCAAAAAAGATCTAAACACAGGGCATCCCAAGATTAAGACTTAGGATTAGTGGAAACAAAATTTAAAATAGCAGTTTTTACTAAACAATATGCCCTAATTAGCTAAGAAGGATTTGAAGAAACTAAAGCAGGATAAATTGGTGAAGGATTACATCAATCAAAGAATTCAATTCTTTGATCTTAGATATAAAGAACATGTTTGCAAAGGATAGACTATTCAATTTCATGTTAAGTTTGCAAACTTAGGCTCAGGCTGAATTGCAAAGGTAGAAAATTAAAGACTTATCTATTATCATTATTGTTACAGGAAGTTTGGTTAATTTCAAGGCAGTAACGCAAGATGAGTTTGTTCTTATCCTTTTAAAACTCAAAACCAAGGATAAGAAGGATGAAAAGGAGAAGAAAATGAAGTTCGGTGGAGGTGCATTCAAGCCTTTCATTGACAAGGGTAAAACCAAATAAATAGAAATATCAATTAAAAAAACCAACCTTAATATTGGTTGTTTCATATATAGAGGACTACACTATGTTATACTCTATCTTTCTAACTTAGAATGTTGAGGACAATGTCTCGTTTTGGTTGGAAAGAGGGGGTAATAGTTGACAAAAAAAACTAACTATTTTTGTTTTGAATAAAACCATTTAACAAAACTATTATTACTAGAATGGCAGAGTAAGGAAGCATTTTACTAACTCTATATACATATCTTAATAAATATTTTTCAATGGTTATTTATAATATTCATAACAAGGTTTATCACATTATCTTGAAATATTCAGGTTTACAAAATCCTGCATTATTATCAATTGAATCTGATTATATATTTATTTAACAAGTATTCATAAACCCTTATTTTCAAACACATTGTTAACATATGATTATAAGTTGTATATTGAATTATTATATTATTTATGTTCTTTTATTAAAGGTAACAACTAAGAGAAAGCAATAGTATATAATTTAAAAAAAATGATGATAATAAAAAATATAGATAAGTTTAGTTTCGTNAGGATAAGAAGGATGAAAAGGAGAAGAAAATATAATTTAAAAAAAATGATGATAATAAAAAATATAGATAAGTTTAGTTTCGTAACCTTTCTAACCTAAGCACTTGAGTTCAAATGGATGTTTTAACACATAATACCCTAAAGTCAGCTGATTTGAAAATTATTGGTTCAATACTTGTTACTTGGGTTAATGAAAAAAGCTTAAGGGAATCAAATATTGTATTATCTGCGTATCAGTATCTGCAATCTGAGTTACTATGCTTGTAGAGGTGTCTCAATACCTAATGCTCTAAAACCAACTGGTTTGGGAGTCATTGATCAAAAGCTCATTACATGAGTTAAAGATGTATTGTGTTATATGTATATATATTAAAAAAAAAGAAAAATAATTATATAAAAAAAAAAGATAATAATCACAACCCCAGGAAGTTAACTTTAGAAAAACATTAGAACATAATATTGTTTTCTTCCAATAAAAGCCCCATTATCTAGTTTTTATAAATTGAGCACATAAAAAGATAGGTTTATTACTATCTTGTTGAGGAAGTATGAAACAAATATATAAATTTAATGAAAGTTTGTTTATTTGGATAGATCAATAAAAGTTGAACAATGAATGTCTTGCTTTGTGGAACTTGCAAATTATTCCTCTATTTTAACATTTTAATTACTAAAGACTGGTAATAAGCTGGTTGAAAGGTGTAATTAGTACTTAAAGGTGCATTGTTTTCAAAGTTTTATATCATCATTTTGTACTTGAAGTATGAATAACTCCTTAATTAGAGCATGTTTTATAATAACATATTTAATAAATATAAGATACCTTTAATTTATGGTAAATATTCATCTTATATGCATACCTATCACAAATAAATAAAAAATAATTGATGAGTTTAACTACTGAAATTGAGAAGACAAAGAGAGGGCTAAGCTTAGAAAGAAAATATTGGTTCAGTCCAAACTAAAACATTGTTCAGTAATTGAGTCATATCTAGAGTTTTAGATCTTAGATTTTAGTTTGGTTTATATGACTAGAAAGCTAAGACATAGGCCTAAAACATTCATGATTATCCAAAACTCAATTATGCCATTTGAAAGTCTAAATCTTAGTATAAAAAAAAAGTTTGAATTTATCCTGTAGCTCAAATACCGTTCAATATTCAGCCTATATCTCGAGTTTTGGAAGTCCAAATGACCTCTTTTTTTTTTGTTGGAAAACTAAGACAATTTTCTAGAACTTTTATACATAAAGTCTATTCAAATTCTGATGCTAGCAATGATGTTTTGCTCAGACAAACAGATAAGGATTGCCACTAAGTCAAAATATAACCATCCACTCAACAATTGGTCAACAAATTAATAATTTCAAATTTTGGTCAATAAAGAAGGTATTTATCATGCATTTAGGCATCTTGATTTTCAAATCAAAATCATAGTCTTGCTCTTTTTCTTTATATTTTTGTAATGCTTAAGTTTTATTTTTATTAATATCTTATTTATGCTTTTCACTTCTTTTTCTTTACTTAGTTAAATTATGTTTTTTTTATATTCTTATCTTGTTTATTTATGTTTCTCATCTTCATTATGTTTAACTAAGTTTATTATATCATGGTGAAAAAGTTATACTCATGGTGTAAGAATAAGTATAGTTTAAACACAATATGAACTTTAATGTTTGGCACTAACAAGTTTTATTTTAGTTATCTTGGTTACTCTTAATACTTTGCTTATTAAATGGTTAATATAGATTTATATTGTATAACACTTGGTATAACAAATACTTGGCACTTTCATAACTTAATTGAATGGTATAATGGACACCTATGCTATGAAAAGAACTTAATTCATTATTAACATAAGTTATAATCATGAATATCTGACAACATTGACAAGTATTAGCATTATTTGAGTAAGATAACTAATGTAATTATATTAATAATTTATAATTTAATTGGAACCTTCTTTGTGTGTGGTTTTCAATTGAGTACTAAAAGAAGTTTATATTATACTTCTTTAAAATATCATTAGTGGATCCTCTAACCTTGATAATTATTTTATCTTTATTTAATCTTTATATTAATTTTACATTTCAAAGTTCTCTTTAACTAGTTGTTGTTGTTGTTGTTGTTGTTTATAATTTATATAGTTAATTGATACGACTAAAACATTGATGTCTTCTTCCAAGTGTAGGACTATCGAAGTAATAAATAATTCAGTAAGACCGGGGTCGAACCACAAGAAGGTTAATTGTATAAATTATAAATAACAACAATAAAAAGAAGAAGAATAGTAATAGAAATTAAAAAAACTAGAAGAAGAAGAAAAAAAAAAGAAGTTGATGAGCACTTTGAGATAGAAGATCAATATGAGGATTAAATAATGATAACAATAAATATCAACGTTAGAGGATCCACTAATGATATGGGTTAAACATTGAACAATGTTTGGGCTGCAGTACAGATTCGAACTTCTACATTGTTACTAAGATTTGAACTTCCAAACAACAAAATTAAGTCTTGACTTTCATGAAAGTTTTAGACCTATATCTTAGCTTTCCATCTATAAAAAAACAAACCTAAATATGAGATTTACAACTTTAGATATAACTCAATTACCGAATAATGTTCCAGTTTGGACTGCATCAGCATCTCTTTTATAAGTTTGGCCCTCTCTTTGTCCTTTCAATTTCAATACTTCAACTCATCGATCAATACTTTTATTTATGTGATAGGCCTATATTTAGGATGAAACTTTACCATAAATTTAAGGTATCTTATGGTATCAAACTTGTTATTATAAAACATGCATTAGTTAAGGAGTCATTAATACTTCAAGTGCAAAATAATGATATAAAACCTTGATAAAAGTGGACTTTTAAATACAAGTGTTGGCAAGGAATTAGTCTTTTTTTTATAAGATTCAACCCTTTCCTTACCCTTAGACATTGACTCAACATCTTTTTTACAAGGTTAACAAGTGGGTTTTTCAATAACCTTACCACTGCAAAGAGTAGTGACTCATTTGACTTGATCCATATATTGACTTCTGAAACTACTTGCATTTACATTGTATTGTCCCTTGGGAATTTTTTGTGGTTGAGATGAAAACATACCTTTCTCTTGGAAACTAAGAGCACATGTTAATTTTGTAAAAGTATCTTTAAAATCTATAATACTTTGAGCAAGTTGAATATTGATTGTCTCTTGCTTTTCAATAAATACATGCAATGTTTCCTCAAGATTTCTTCTAGCATGTGGAGCATATCCATGACAATTTTGAAAATTATGGCGTGCTTGAAATGTTGATTGTGAAGTTTGAGTATTATTGTTATTACTCTTTAAACTAAAATTTGGATAATTTTTCCAGCTAAGGTTATATATTTACGAGTATAAGTTATGATTGAGCCTTTGAAAACTATTTAAAGTATGGGCTTATTCGTGGAGATATTCCTTAAAAGAAAGCAATGTTAGACAATCATTGTTAAGTGTTTATTTCTTTTATAAATTTAACACGTAACATCTTAAACAGATTTTAATTGACTACTCTTTTTTAATTTTAGTGCCTTGACTTTTCTAGCTAAAGATGCAAACTTGACTTGGAGGTCATGATCTTCCCTAAGGTTGTACATACCTCTACTAGATATATGAAGTTGAGTTTTACTCGATGCCTCAAAAGACCCTGCAATGTCCCAATTTTGAGCATTTTCAGCTAACAAGTCTACGTACTTCATTGCTTAATTAGGATCTTTATCTTTAAAAGTTTTATTACATATTAATTCAACCATTTAATTATCTCTAGGTGTTAACCCTTTATAAAAATATAAAACTAATCTACAAATTTCAAAACCATGATAAGGGCAAGTATTAAACAAGTTTCGATATCTATCCCAACATTGGTAAAATATGTCTCCTGGTTTTTGAGTGAAAGTGGTGATTTATCTTTTGAAAAAGATTATTCTATAAGAAGGGAAAAACTTCTTTAAAAACTATTGTTGCATTTCATCCCAAGCACGAATGGATCCAGGTCCTAAATTTTATGACCATGTTTTAGCTTTATCTTTTAATGAAAAAGAAAAACAGCTTTAATCTAATGGTATTCATGCTACAATTTGAGTCATTATACATATTGCAAACCTCCTCAAATTCCCTTAAATGCAAGTATGGAATTTCTAAATCAATGCCATCAAAAGAAGGTAAAAGTTGAATAATATCTAGCTTAAAATTAAAATGAGATGCATCAGGGGGGAAACTATTCATGATAGTGCACTTGTTCTTGTGGGATTCGTGTGATCTCTAAGTGTTCTAACACGGTTATTCTCATTATGAAGTGATTAGTTATTTTCTTCTGCCATATTTTCTTAAAATAATGAGGATACCCTACAAAGTTTACTAGTTAATGTACATGACCAAAATCTCAATGTATATGTAGGAAAAAAAATAAAAGGAAGAAGAAAATAAAAGAAGAAGAAATAAAGTTAGATATAAGAAAAGTGAAAAGAGAAAATAAAATAACTATTATAATTTGTACAAGAATTTACCTCTCGAGCAACAACATCAAAAACTTGACATGACCAAAAAATTGATGTCTTCTTCCATGTGCAGGAGTGTTGAAGTAATAAATAACCTAGCAAGACCGAGGTTGAACCACAAGGAGATTAATTGTATAAATTATAAATAACAATAAAAATAACAATAACAACAACAAGAAGAAGAATAGTAGTAGTAGTAGTAGTAGTAGTAGTAATAGAAGAAGAAAATAAAAAAGAAGAAATTAATGAGAACTTTGAGATGAAAGATCAATGTAAGGATTAGACAATGATAACAACAAATGTCAAGGTTAGAGGATCCACTACTAGTATTTCAAACAAGTACAGTATAAATTGTTATTACTCAACTGAAAACCACACATAAAGGAGGTTCCAATTAGATTATAAATTGTTAACATGATTACATTAGTTATCTTATTTGAATAATGTTAATACTTGTAAATATTGTCAATCATTCATGATTATAACTTATGTTAATAACAAATCAAGTTCCTCTCATAGCACAAATATAGGTTATATATCATATGGTTAGGCTATGAAAGTGTCAAGTATTTGTTATACAACATAAATCTAGATTAATCATTTAACAAGCAAAGTATTCAAAGTAAACAAGATAACAAATACAAAACATATTAGTATCAAACATTAAGGTCCATGTTGAGTTTACACTATACTTATTCTTACACCATTAGTGTAATCTTTTTCATCTTGACATAATAAACTTAGTTAAACATAATAAAGAAGAGAAACATAAATAAATAAGATAAGAACACAAATAAGATAAAAGTTAACTAAGTAAAGGAAAGGAAATGAAAGGCATAAACAAGATATTAATAAAAGCAAAACCTAAGTATTACAAAAATACAAAGAAAGAAAGCAAGAGTATGATCTTGATCTGGAAACCAAGATGCCTAAATGCATGACAAATGCCTCTCTTTATAGGTTAAAATTAAAAACTATTGATTTGATGACTAATTGATGAGTGGGTGGTCATATATTGACCTAGTAACAATCCTTATCTTCTTGTTTAAATAAAATATCATTGATAACGTCGGAATTTGAACCAAACCTCTACATGAAAATTCTAGAAAATTGTCTTAGCTTTCTAGGAAAAACAATTAAGGTCATTTGGACTTTTAGGACTCGAGATATAGGCTGAACATTGAATAGTATCTAGGCTACAGTACAGATTTGGACTTCTACATTATTGCTAAGATTTGGACTTCCAAACAATAAAATTGAGTCTTGACTTTCCATGAAAGTTTTAGACCTATGTCTTAGCTTTATATCTATATAAATTAGACCTAAATATGAGATCTACAACTCCAAATATGATCCAATTACTTAACAGTGTTCTAGTTTGGACTATATCAGCATCCCTTTTCTAAGTTTGGCCTTCTCTTTGTCCTTTCAATTTCAATACTTCAACTCATTAATCATTCCTTTTATTTATATGATAGCCTTGCATTTAGGATGAACTTTTATCATAAATTAAAGATATCTTATGGTATCACACTTATTATTATAAAACATGATTTAGTTAAGGAGTTATTGATACTTCAACTGCAAAATAATGATATAAAACTTTGATAAAAATGCACTTTTAAGTACTAATCATTAACCTCCCTGTGGTTCAACCTTAGTTTTGTTAGATTATTTATTACTTTGACACTCATGTACTTGGAAGAAGACATCAATCTTTTGGTCGTGTCAACAATCTCACTAATGAACAATTTCATCAACTTTGCAAATCCATAAGTAATCTTGATTGGCAACAAATGGGTTGATTTTGTTAACTTGTCAATAATCACCTATATCAAATTATAAACCTCATAACTCCTAGGCAATCCTGTCATAAAGTCCACTATGACCATTCCCATTTTCATTCTAAAATCAAATTATAAACCTCATAACTCCTAGGCAATCCTGTCATAAAGTCCACTATGACCATTCCCATTTTCATTCTAAAATCAATAATATTTGCAGCAATCCAAAAGGTTTTTAGTGTGTGACCTTTTACCCTCTAAAAGATCGAACAACTACAAATAAAGTTTGTTATGTTAGCCTTGCTTATTTCACCAATAACACAATGAAATTTTTATACATCTAGGCAGAACCTGGATGCACTGTGTAGAATGTCTGATGTGCCTCTGTTATCAATTATCTTCTCAAATCAACTATATCAGTTATATAAAGCATATTTTCATACCTCAGCACATCATCCTTATCAATTATGACATCTGCAACTTTTCCCTACTTAACTTTTTCATCTTGAGTAGAAAGTCATCTCTCTTTTGAGCTACCTTCATCTTTTTAAACAAGTCTAACATAACCTGAAAGTGAGTAATCGTTTCTCCAACTTCATTCAAGTTAAATTTAACATCTTCATCCACTAACCTATACAACTCCCTAACACAAAGGTCTTTGTAACTTTTGAGAATGAGCTAAGCTCTTTGATAATTTCCTACTTAAAGCATCAGCAACTATATTTGCTCTATTTAGGTGGTATTGTATGGTATAATTATAATTTTCCAGTAGCTCCATTTCTCTTATTTTTCTTAAATTTATATCCATCAGCTAAAGGATGTATTTCAAATTCTTGATATCTAACATGTGGAATATTATGAATATCTTAATACAAAAAAAGAAATATTTAAAATAAACTTGAAAGGAATGTATAATCTATTTAATGCACTTAAATTAGTGTCTAACCCAACACTACATGTTTAAGAACCAAAACATAATTATAAACTAGAATTGATCCATTTGATTGAAACTTAAACTAATCAAACCTAAAAGAATCCATTTAACCTTATTGTCAAGTTTATTGGTCTATCGGTTTAACCCAGCCAGTCTACCAAATTTTATTCACCAATTGGTTTACCGGTGTAACATAACCAATCGAACAAAATATAGCAATCAATTGATCTAACCGTTGAGCCCTAACTAGTGGTTGGTTGGTCAAGAATTCCATACCAGTTTTACCTAATATGGTAGATCTTGAGTTTTAACCCAAAACCTCAAAAACCTAACATAATCAACTCATAATAATTCATTCCATCACACTATAATTAATTAATTCATCTTAAATAACCAATTCATCAATCTAATAGTAAAACATAAACTTTATAACCTTAAATCTTAACAATCCAAAATCAAATTAAATACTAGATTCTACATAACCAAAATGTAAATCATCACTTACAGGGTTTTTTCTTATAATTCTCTTCTCTTCTCTTCTTCCTTCTTTCCCTTATGGTTCTCTCTCTAATTTCATATTTCTCCTTTTTATCTTTTTATATATACTTGCGAAGCTATTTGTTCAATAATCACAATACCTCTCATTCATTTATACCTATTTTTTATGCCTCAAAAAGCATTGTTGTCTTTTCCTATTAACTATTTTTCTATTCATTTTAAAAAATCACAATCTCCCCATCTTATAAAATTTATATCCTCAAAACTTGACCAAAATGATGGAACACTTGCTAAAACCATTGAAAAGATGAGGATATGGCTCGCACTTTTTATCCTCAAGTTCTCATATTTATTCGTCTCATGAATGGCCTTTCTACTTCACCTTCACTAAAGTTATTTTCATTGATATAAACTTTTTTTATTTTCCAATACACTATAGCTTTCGATTGCACCTTATAAGTCATATCATCTCTTAATTTAAATATGAGATGGATCTGACATATATTTATGTAGCATAGAAACGTGGAATACCAGAAGAATAACAAACAAGTTTCATAGTAGTGCTAACCTATAAGTAATTTCTCTAACCCTCTTGAGAATCTCATACATTCTAATAAATCAATGACATAACTTGTTTTTTTTTTTCAAACTTGAATACTTATTTGGTCGGTGATACCTTAAAGAATATATAATCACCTACTAAAAACTCTAAATCATGCCTCTTATATATGCGTACCTCTTATGTCTACTCTAAAATGTTTGAAGCTTCTTTTTTATCTCATATATCTTTTCTGATGTAATCTGAATCAACTATGGTTCCATTAGCCTTTTCTCACCAACATCATACCAACAGATCGACGATCTACACATCTAACCATACAAAGCCTCGTAAAGACCTTATTTGTTTTTTTTTTTCATCTATACAAAGCAAATTAAAAAAGAGGAAGAGGAAGAGGAAATAAAAAGAAAGGAAAATGGAAAAAAAATAAATTAAACAAATTATATGTGATGATACATGAAAAAACTATATAGATATTTTATATAAAGTACACATCACTGTAAATATCTCTATAAATATTCTAGATATTTATAAGATATTTATATTAAATATTTAAGAGATATTTCTTAATATATTTATTTTAAAAATGTTTATATAAACAGAGTTTCATATCTATAAATGAAAGGTCTATTAGAGCTCATCTTTGTAGATTTTATTTCTTTAGACTCTATCTCTCCAGACTATATATTTAAAAAAAAAATCCAAATCCAATACAAGATTTAAACAAGACTTTAAGGGACATTTAAGTCTAAAAAATATTTATTCTTTGTCACCTGAACAAACATTATATTGATTTAAGCTTTCAAGTGTTTTTCTTATGGGTGCTGTCCGACCTACCAAGTCCTCTGAGTCTAGTTTTATTAGTCCATAAGAAGCATCTCTAATCTTTTTAATAGAGATTTTTCATCCTCATCAATATGAATTATCATAAAAAATTATTATGTTGAAATTTAATTATAATTTCTTGACTCCTTAATCTAAAATATAGTATAAAAAATAGTAAATTATAATTAAACAAAACATTTCTTATAAAAATATAGTAAGTTATATATAAAAACCTTGATCAATCTAGTAAGCTGACTTGAGACCTAACTGATCTAAAATAGAAACTAATTTGAACTAACAAAAAAATAAAAAATGATAAAAATTCAACTAACTTGGTCAACTTGCCTATCAATCTGTTGATTTTAAAAAAAAATGTCAAAGCATATATATATATATAGTAAATTATAATTAAACAAAATATTTCTTATAAAAATATAGTAAGTTATATAAAAACCTTGGTCAACCTAGTAGGTTGACTTGAGACCTAACTGATCTAAAATAGGGACTAATTTGAATTAACAAAAAAAATAAAAAATAAAAAAAATTCAACTAACTCGGTCACCTTGGTTATCAATTTGTTGATTTAAAAAAAAAACAATTGTCAAAGCATAATGATATATATATATATATAAAAAGTTAACATGAATTAATCTAAGTCAATCCTCCTAAGTTGTAATCTGAACCTTTTCAAGAGTATCCTAGAGTCAAGTTTAAAACTATAATATAAAGGTTTACTTGAAATATGGTGCTCCACAGGCTAATATCCATTCATTTAGAAGTATCCAATTAACAAAAAGATATAGCATATAGGTTTTTCACTATAACATAAGACATAATTTATTGTTGATTACTATAGTAAAATTATTTTTATACTCCTGAGTTGAAATAAAATGTATCTTAATCTTGAGAGTAATGTAGTTTTTTCCAAAGGCTTGTTAGTCATTAAAATATTGTTTGGGATATGTTTGTATTTTCCAATGTTTTTTGCACAATTAAAATACAATTTTACCTGTAAAGTTTAAAATTTCTTGAATTGTTAGCAAAGAGTGATTTAATCTTTTCAAAAACTTTAAAATGTTTAAAATACCTTTTTACCCTTAAGGTCAAAAAACCTAGAGTTGTTGATGAAAGGTTTTTTTTAGTTTTTAACATTTCAGAATATAGTAGAAATGTGATTATACCTTTAGAAAAGGCAAAAATCAAGGCATCGTATAAGATCATTTGTGTACTTTCACAATGGTTTTTTGTGATTCTTGAATTTATAAAGGGCATTTTAGTATTTTTTTAGTTGAAAAACTATTTTTTTATTTCAAAAAGTTGTTAGGGTGTGACGATCACACACTAACTAGTGGGTGTCATCCATGGTGTTTAGATGATGTATGTCACACCATCCAATAGTTAAACTTGCCCTTTCATCATGTATCAAGATGCATTGTTGTGTCCTTTTCCCTATAAGGTGGTGAGTGGCAATGGATAATGGTCGGTTTGTTGTCAATGTTTTTTTTTTCCCTTTTCTCTAACTTTTTTAAAGAAAGTGCATATTTATTCTCTTATCTTTAGATTTGTCAATTTCAATCTTTATATTTTTTTATTATTTATTTTCATCATTGGTTCTATTATAAAAATTTTAAATGTTTTCAATTTAGCTATTGAATTATAATTTGTTATATATTATTTTTCAAATTCAATCCTTATTATTGTGATTTATGATTTTTTTTCCTCGGCTCTTTTGTTAAAGTTTTGTTACTTTCCAATTTCATCATTTAATCAAAAGTTTATATTTTTTTTATTGTTTTCAATCTACCATTATTCATTTGATTTAATTTTCCTCTTGTTAAATTTTATTTGTTTTCAAATTAACCCTTCAATTTAATTTTTTCATACCTTCCTTGATTTCTTATTTCAATTTTCTTCCTCGTTCTTTTAATCATAAATTTTATGTGGTTTTTTTCTCCAATTTCATCCTTCATTGTTGAAGATTTTATGGTTATTTCTAATTTTTTTTCTATCAATTTATCATGTTCTCATGACCTAGGCCATGGGTTTTGCAGAACTTTTTTTAATAAAATTTTTTAAAACATAATTTTTTTGTGTTTAATTTTTGAATAACTCTTTTTATTTATACAAGTGAGCTTTATTTTATAAGAAAAATATTTATTCTAAAATAATATTTTTTTATATATTTGGTCTTGCATAATTTTTTTTTCTTTTATTTTATTCAATCAATCTTGTATTTAATTTTTCTTTCTATTATCTTTTATTCATTTTAATAAGAGGAAAAATAACATTTCAATAAAGGATGAAAATGAAAAGAAATTAAAACAAAAATTATACAATCAAAAGCAAGATAATTAGATCAAATACCAAGACAAAATAAAAGGACAACATTGGATTTTCTAATTGAACAGCATACTATACAAGGCAAAGAGAGAGAAAAGAAGAAGTTAAGAAAACATCATTAAAATCAAACCACTTACCAAATCACCTCACACACCCTCTTATTTGGAAAAGGATATTGTAATCTTTCTAACATCATTATGGATGGATAATTTTCACCACCTAAATTCTCTGCACACATTGCCTAAAATGTAATGAGTAACTTAACACATTATCATATGAATATATGTGTGTGAAAAGACTAATAAGCCTTCAACCCTAGTTTAAAAACACTTAACTTGAGAAGTAAATAAGTAAATTTATTGTTCATTTAAAAATTAAAAGACTAGCTCACCCCTATTTTGAACAAATAATTACATAAAGATTAAAAGGAAAATATAAAAAAGCCCTATATCCTAGTTAAGATATATTTGTTTAAAAGAGCAAAGTTAATTCAATGTGTTTTTTAATTTAAAAAATCAAAATCACTCCTTAATCAAAGTAAAAAAAAAAATTGCATATCAAGGACATCCAAATCATCAAACTATACAATATAACAAGAGAAATGCATCCTAAACCCTAATCAAATTGATAATAACCTATTAGTCCATGTGCAATTACAACTGTATCCCAAAAGTAATATAAATGAGTTTTTTTAAAAGAAAAATAGTAAATATATTATTTTTGTCCACAATGTATTGAGTATATATCTACAATGAATTCTCAACCTCTTTTAGGTTTTTTTAATTTAACATTGCTTGTGCTGCAAATAACGTGTGGAAAACCTAATTAATAGTGGAAGTTAATAAAAGCAGTGTTGTTTGTTTAAAAACATAATAAATTACTATAAATATTGATCCCATATTCGAAACCATAATATCAAAAAATAATATAAACTTTTAGATCATTATATTAATCTCTTAAAATCTTATGCATACATTATTAATCATAATTATAAAACTAAACTTAATTCATAATTTGTTTAAAAGCATGAGTCACAAGGTTGGGTTAATAAACTCAAGTTACCTCATCCAATCTAAAAAAGTTAACTCCACTTAATTTTTCTAAATGCGACCTGGCTAAGTGAGTTTTATTGTCATTGTTATTATTAGTAAGGAATAATACGCACCAGACAAAGAAGTACTAAATAAAAATAAAAAAAAATAAATTGTAGACAGTTATAAATATAAGAGTTGATCGATATGTTAATTGTTGAGTAGCATTATAAAAAATAATATCACTCATGCAGGCATTAAAGATGAAAAGTCTTTTTGGTTACCACCTGTCTGGCATGGATATTTGTTATTATCCAGGTTTTATTTTATTTAAAAATATAATTGTGATTATTTTAAAAAATTATATTAAAATAATTTTTTTTATTTTTAAAAAAATTATTTTTAAAATAAACACATCAAAACAATCTAAAATATAAAAAAAAAAAATTTTATATAAAAAATTTAAATTTTTTGAAAACACATTAAATCATGTTTCAAAACAAGTATATTTAAAAATAATATAAATTATATTTTTTTAATTTAGATAATGTAAAACCATGACATGTGGCAAGCACTTTCAAATATATAATTGAAATAAAATGCAGCAACGCAACCCAATAGGGTCTCTATACTATGTACATATGTAATCGTGGCTCCTGGGATAGT
This sequence comes from Populus ilicifolia, assembly GCA_015708895.1. Lineage (NCBI taxonomy): Eukaryota > Viridiplantae > Streptophyta > Magnoliopsida > Malpighiales > Salicaceae > Populus > Populus ilicifolia. The sequence goes on from SRLM01001015.1 coordinate 306,003, forward strand.
TGATTAGACACTTCTTTAGACCAGCTTGGATTTTAGATTATAGTTAATTACGTGTGTTATTATTAAAACTGTTGATCAAAATAATTGCAGTAGATCTCAAGAAAAAATCCAGTCCCAGAATATCACACGTGGCGCCCGCTATGCGTTTTACCTACTCAATAAGAATCTTTATGGTGATAGGAATTTAAATGGTGATATTTCATTAGTAATTATTTGTATTTATTTAAAAAGAAAATTCCTTTGTATTTGTCTCAATTAAAAATATTTTGATTAATTAGAGTTACATTCATAGCATTAGGATTATGTTCATGGTTTAAATCCATAATATTATTTTTTTTATATTTTCAAGTAACAATATGTTTTTATACTTATTTTGTATAAGAATTTTTATTTCGTATATGTTCTTTAAAATAAATAAACTATGTTCAAAAAAATAATAAATATAAAATCGAAAAACAGAACCCAAAACACAAAAAACAGATGCCTAAGGAGCTATGATAAATTTCAGAGCCATTCTAATGGTGATCACACCTTCACTTCGGTAGCTAGGGAAGAAAAAAGGAGATCTCCCTAGTAATTTATTCCATCATTATCATCGCCTAAAAAGATAATATACAGAACTTGGGGGTGAAAGCTGTTGTCAGTACAAGAAGGAAACAAAAGATGCAAGAACATTAGACATTGCCTACAAAGAATTCTCATCCAACTGGAAAAAAAGCAGCAGATATCTCCATCTCTTGGGAAGGCCGCGGTTCTATCTTGATACTCCTACAAGGGCAAAGATCAAGGCAGTATGGAGAAATAGCAGCTTGGACACTCAAAGTCAGGAATTAAACCCCATCCTTGAGCTTCAGGGGGGTCAATTTAATCTAACAGTGTAAAGGGGATGTACAGAGCCAGTGACCAAGAGATGGCATTTTAGTCTGGATTTATTTGACGTCTAAAACCTGTCTATCAAGCACCTGCGTATAGATACTGCGAGTTTGCTAACCTTATGAGGGTGCAGAACAAGGGCGCATACTCCAAAACAAACAGCAATAAGAGCAATTACATAAAATGAAGGCCGATACTTCAAGACTCTGTCAGAGAAAATGAGACCACATGACTTCTTTGGCCTTTCATTGACAGGGTTCATGCTCATGACGATATCTTTAGTCAAAAGCGGAAACTCATCGCTTCTAACAGTAGAATTGGAGATTCCAATTACTCCCAATACACCATTTGATCTTTGCTCCAAGTTCTGCAAATAAAGAAAATTCATATGATCCTTCAAGGAACATAAAAGGCATCAATAAAGCACTGCTCAGTCAAACAAGGTGAGACAAAGACCTCCCTATTCAAAAGTTTCCAAAATATGGCAGCTAGATGCAGCACCGCATTGAACAGTAAGATACAGCTGCACGATGCTGCTAATTCAGCTAGAAGAAAGTAAAACAATGACAAATTTAAAAAAATATAAAAAGAAAAATAAGAAAACCTCAAAACTTCATGGGTTCCAGATGCATCTGCTAATGGAAAAAACATCTCCTTGATATTTTTCTCAAACCAGTTGAAAAATTAAAATTTTTGGTACGTAAGCAGATCAAAACCATGCTTTAAGCTGCTCTGGATAATTTTTGTCGATGCATCCATAAGAACACTTATCAAATATGCAGGCTGAAAATCTGGAGCATACAAGACAAGACACCATTGCCAAACTATTCAAAACAAGTTAATTTCCAATATAAAAACAAGATTCTAAGTTGCAAATGAAAAATCACTGCAATGAACTTTTTAAGAGAATGAATCATAGTGATATGATGCATTTTCCAGAAATTGGAAGAGTTAACACTCAGAAATTAACCAAAGTTTCTTTTGCCACTTGCTCTATGCGCATACAATTTTACCAGTTTGTTTCTTAAATTCAATATATCAAGTTACTAACCAAAAACACAACAACAGTAAACAATAAAGGTTAATGGAATAGTAATTCATGTAAAAATCCATAAGCTTTCAATCCTTAAACATATTGCTCAAAACTTGAAGTGATCAACATTGACATTCTTACCTCAGTGGAGAGAGCAACTGATTCCTTGTTGTTTCCACAGCAGCTTCCTGAAATGCAATTATTCTCCTTTCCAGGAAATTCCAAGTGATGCTTCAAAACTTCACTTCTCTGGAGTTTTTCATGAAGAATATTGCTTGCATAATCCATGTAACTCTGCAATAGCCTCATGCTAGTGTCACTAGTGCCATTAACCATACCATTGGCCTCCTTTTTGTCCATCATGATTTTCAGGTTTTTTAAAATTTTATCCAAAATGATGATTGATTCATGGTGTAACAAGAAATTCAACAAAGAATTGATTCTTTGAATCTGGAAAGAAGTCATAATTTGTTGAGAATTTTCTGCTGAAGGCTCCTTTAGCAACCAAGCAATGTCCATAATAAACTCTGACAATGCTGTTTGTCTCATTGTAGAAACCTCACACTCTGAGCCAATAATCAATGAATGAGATGCATCAAATCTCTGCTGAATTATTTTCATTTCAGAACAAATTTCTGTGTCCCCAATAAGTATAGGGATATAGTTTGACAAGCCACTCTCATTCTCAACCTGCAAAACACATTTATAGTTAAAAACCATTCTCCAAAATATTCATATTGACCTCTATAACTAGAAATATACTATTAAAACAAAATCAGCTACACGTAGTTTCAGGCTCAGGAAGTCAATAATACTAAGTACCAGTGATGCTACCAATAGCAAGTGATTGCACAAGATAACATGATGCAGCAACCTAGTCCCAATGCCAGAACAACCCTCATCACCAACTTCGTGCAAAACAAGAACCATATAAAATAGCTGTAGAGAGGTTCTATGAACATAGAATGGTTTTGGCAGTGAATTTTAAGAATTCATGGGTACAAGTAGTTAAACCAGTGCCCTACATATTCGTTTTTGGAATCCAGTATTTTTTTAACTATTACTCATAAAGAATAAATTTGAATTTATTGCCCTTACCAAACTGGATAAAATGCCACATCAGACCTCAACAAAGGGCCATTAGAAATTATATATTTACCAAGAACATAAAACACTTTGGTTTTAAAAATTTAAAGGAAGTCTGAAATTTGGAACTGCTAAGGAACTGCATGACAACCATATTATCAGTTCACACCTCGGCCTCCAGGTGATATTTTGGCATCCCAGAACAAAATGATTTCAATTCCAGAAAAGAAAAACAAAGGGCATAAACCACAATAGAAACTATTGCAAAAAACAACACAGGAAAAAGATTCAATCCCCTTGTTCATTTTGAATATGACAGCAAATAAAAAATCATTATATAAAGAGAAACGCAAAATGGAAAGTCCTGCAAAACATCGCCAACATAGCTAGAAGCTCCTTTGTTAAAAGAAGCAATAGACAGCGAAACACCCAAATAAAGCATGATGCACACCTCAATAAATGCGGGACCTAAAAGATTAGGTTCGTTACAATGTGTAAGTATTTTGTACAGCTGATGGTGAAGACCTGGACCCCCTTTGGTATGAGCTTGTGGTAAAGCAACACAATAATCATGCGCAAGATACTTCCCCGCAAAAGATACCAGAAACCTGCCATCAAAATCATCTTTGTAGGAGCAGAAAATATAGAACTGGGCAGAAAAACAATTTCACAACATATATTAGCATGCAAATGAAAAGGAATGAAAGATGCAGTTCTTTAGATTCATAGCAAGTTTAAGTTAAAAGAGACAACACCAAAGAGTTTAAAAGCAGATATCCTTCACCTTATGATTTGAACTGCATTAGATTCAGGCACACTTGACACTGGTATATTAAGACATCAAAGGATGATGATACACCAAAAACATAAATATCTAATATCAATTATTTGGTTCACAAATGGTTTATTTTCCCACCATGTTAGTAGGTTGATATCATCTTACAGACATTCAGTTATTCTACTTAATACTAGTAGAGATGCTCAAGGGAACTCCAGTATTAACTTGTATGTTTTTGGCTTGGAGCTGAGCGGCAAGGCTATTATTATCACACAGAGAAATACAAATACCGAAGCCTCATATATGATAATGAATTTCCAGCATAGTGAAACAAGAAATTCAAAAACTAATAGAAGATATTCATCCATTAACTGCAAAGAAAACGAAATGCAGTTGTCGGGAACTATTAAGTGAATTAATAGTGCATCCAGTAAAAAGAGCTCCACCGCATCAGTAAATAGTTTGAAGCCAGAGAAATCGTTGCAACTTTTTTTTTTTCCAGTTCTGATAGCATCATCTGCATGCACCAGAGATGCAGCAAAATCAGCATTTATTGAGTTAAGGTTGTTGACATCAGGAAGCTGATTTCATCCTTAAGACAACAAATCAATCCCTATTTATAACAAAAATAGATCATAACCAGAAGATTCTCTACCATGCTAATGCAGATCTGACTTGTTATCCACAAATTGAGGAGATTGGGGTTGATATGATCAAGCATGAGGAACTATGAGAGCTCATAAACAATGAATCCAGCCTCAATGCAACTTTTCCAACTAACTAAAAATGAGACTGCTAGGCAGCAATCACATATAAGTACGAAACACACTAAGGGGTCAATTCAAAATGAAATGAATTATTATAACACATTGCATATAATCCCTTGAAGAGCCCTATTTGGTTAAAATCTTTCTATGTATTGACAATAAAAGATGAAAAAAAAAAATTCTGGCAAATGGTACTTAGTAAATGCTAAAAAAATATGGATTAATTGCATAAAAAAGTCCTTACTGAAATTTGGGCTGCAACAAATTACTTCCACAAACAACAAACTCTATGGGCTTTCCAACCTCAAAACATGTAGGGTGAACATAGTGAAGCCTTGGGGCATGTCCTTCCACATTGACTTTCATCACGGAATTTCCATCTAGGGCAATAGAATGTTCAGTAATTAAACAAATGGAATGAATAAATGATTGAAAAGGAATAAAGAACAGGGCTATTTAAGAGCGGACTTTCAGTTAATTATGGTTGGTTGTTTGAATTAGTTTTGTTCTTGCATCCTTTAAGAACAATACACTCATGTAATGTACAAACATTAAGAATGAAACAATTACCATACCTTTTGCGACATTGAAGATCATGTTATCTACATAAACACGCATACGGCCCTTTTTAGACAACATTTTTCCACTACCAAGAAGGTCGTTCAAATAAGACACAGGATCTTCAACTAACTGCTTCATACAGGTAAATGTATAAGTTCAAATATTGAGTACAATCTAATAAAATTAGAAAACTGCTAGTGAAAAAGAAAAAAAAAAGGAGATTAAGAGAGCAATATTTATGACAGTCTAGAAATTTAAAAATAAACTATTTACTTGATGGTATTAATGGTTTCTGCAATTAAGCCTCAATAACAACCATTTTGTTAAAGCAGATGAGAAAATACTAGTTATTACATGCAAGACCAATTACATTCTTAAAAGTAGAATATGATGAATAGCAACACACATTACACTGTGAATGGTAAAATCAAGCTTCCCATAAGCTATGGGCAAGGATGAATTCAAAAATCAAAGTTGTGTGGAGCGCAAGTTATCCTTGATGAAAATTGACGATCATTCTAGGAACAAGAAAGGAGAAAACGGAGGAGAGGTGAATGCATTTGTGAATGATCAACAGTGAGAAATTTTGTGATTGCTCGTGCTCATTGGGAAAGTGCATAAATTAGAAGCTGTAGACACCAGCCTTCTCGGAGATTTCAACATATATGGGTATGAAAATAAATGAGTGCTCTCAGACTCTCAGCCTTGAGAATATGGGTATCACCGTATATATCTGCTTAGACATTTGTGCATGCACAGAAATCCAAATAACTAATAGAGAACCCTGTAGTTTTGTTGATTCACTAATTAAAGATGCTTCAAATGAAACCTAAAATTAAGTGGAGCAATCAAACATTACTATGTGTAGATCTACATATAACACAGAGAATGCATATGCATTGTTGTAGATAGCATTTCTTCAAAAACTCTAGATTCATCAAAACCTTCAAAGAGTTTTTTGTATAAAACATATAGCATATTACCTTCACCCACATAAATGTTGGCATCGCTATAAATGCAGTCAGGATTGTACATCCTGGCCGAATATATCCTTCCAACTCAACTGGCATATTGGCCAACCATTGGAATATCTGTAAAGACAGTTACCACCTGTCAACTGATTCCTGATACCCTTGACTGCATATAAATTATTTCTCATTCAAATACTAAACTGTAATAGTAATTCTTTAAAATACTTGGTGTCGAAGCCTTCGAGGGAATTCTGCTGGATTCCAGTCATAAAGCTTGAATGAGATCCGACCTGTCGGACACTACAAGAAAAATTCCAAATCAGTAACTCCACAAATTTTAAAAATGAAATAATAATAATAATAATAATAAAGACAAAAACAAATGAACAAAACAAAGCATGCAAAACATAGAATCCACACAATAATAGAGACCAACCATGGATGCGTAATCACTCTTATTGTCACAATGCGAAGGAGAAAACGAAAATTTGGAATCATCTTTCCCCCCATCCATTAGCATGTCTCCAAAAGCCGTAAACGATACTCCACTATCACTAGTAACATTTTGAGAATTAGGATCAGAGTTCATGGTGGAAACATGTCCATCTTCAGACTCAACCAACCCTTCTTTCTCCGCCATCTGACCACTGGAGCACAACCCATCTGCACCACATAGAATAAATACATTAGGCTTCTTGGTTCGCTCAGAAATTGGAAATGGAACACAAATCTCTTTCCAATTCCTTGACCAGAAATCTTTTGCTGGGATACTGTAGTATAAAAGTAGGAAATTACTCCCTTCCTATGTTAATATTATGATCCTCCTACTGGCGCATTTAATTTCAAATAGAATTGGAATAAGAAACCTATCAAAATAGGTCTCGGGATCCTATTTCCATGTCCAGGACCAGGATTCGAAGCAAACTAAAGTCAGCCATCAATTAGCAAATGATCAACGAATAAAATTCAAACAAGAAGACCTTTACAAGCGAATAACAAACAGACACGCACGGGCAGAGATCATAAACTATATATAAGAGAAAAACCTTTCTCAGCTTCAGCATCACAAGTGGTAGTATCTTCAGTTAGCAAACACCCTTGAACTTCCTTATCACCTGCACTCGCCTTACTAGAATCAGCTGGCTTCCTTCTCCTTCTATTATTATGCCTCTCTAATTTCCTTCTACAGCTCCTTTTCCCTTCATCAAAATCCGATAACACATGAAACCTGCAAGATTAAAATGTGCATCAAATATCGTATGATAAGACGTCGATTTTTTTAATAAAGCACAGAATTTTTTGCAAAAAATACTAACTTCCCACACTGTTGACAGTATCTTTTAGTTTGCTCGTCAAGTACAACAGCAGTAGCAGTAGCACACCGTAGACAAACCTTGTGTCTTCTATGATACCCTTTGAGTTCACTAATATCCGTTTCACAACCGGGTACTTGACACCTAGCAATACTCGACCCGGCACGTGCAACTCTAACCCGTTTCTTTCCAGGCAAAGTAGCCTCTTCCTCTCGTAATAATTCATCCACCTCCGGACACGCACACGGTACTATACCCGCTAGAAAATTGGAGCAAGTCAACCTCGGGTCTCGCTTCCTTACCCGATCAGGAACAGGAAGCTGAACCTGTTGAGACTCGATTTCTGGTGTTGGATTGTCAATAGTTTGGGGGAGGTCACCAAGAGAATCGAAAGAGAGAGGGATTTGATCCTCTACGGAGAAGTCCAGGAGATCGCTCCAGTCCCAATCGGTGGTGATCGGAGGGTGGTGGATTTCCATGTCGCCGCCGTGCTGTGATGCAGAAGGAGGACGGGCAGGGGGGGAGGAGGAGGAGGTTTCCATGATTAGAAGAGGAGATAAAGATTTAACGATTAAAAAAAAAAGATTTTTGGAATTGGGAACTTTTGACGTAGAAGAGACGAAAATGAAGGGGGTCCGGTTGGTGGGTTTTTGGTAGGGTAGTTGGCGGCTCGAAGTCGTCGATCAATATTTTTTAAACGCGATAGGGACAGAAACAAAAAATGGCTTGTCTTTGGATTCACGGGTTGATTGGTAAATTAGATTAATTATATTTATTAAAATAGTTTTTT
>SRLM01001015.1:314522-340935 GCA_015708895.1 Populus ilicifolia
ATATTTAAATATATCTTGATTATGAGTATAATGTTATTTTAAGATTTTTATTATTATTATGTAATATTGGATAAGAAATAGCATGAGATTAAATTGTGTTGAAAAAAAAGAATAACTAAAATTAATTCATATCAAAACCATAAATAAATATTAATCAGAGACACTATTTTTCCATTTTGATAATGATTTTCACATCTAAAAGGTAAAATAACGTGCAATACTCCTGTATGGTAATGTGCTCCGAAGAAGGGTGTGCCAACTTAGAAATTTTTTTATTTTAAATTAATTTTTTTATTATTTTAATTAATTAATATTAAAAATATTTTTTAAAAAGCTATTTTAATATATTATTAAAAAATAACTTTAAAAAAGTACAAATTCAGATTCATTGAATTGTGGTTTTGGTGGGACATGGCGTGTGGTTGTGGTGGGTAATGGCGTGTGGTGGAGGCGGGTGGTGAGGCGTCCTTGTCGAGAAGAAAAGGATGGCTTGTGGCTGTGCGTGGGGAAGTGTGGTTTTGGTTATTTTTAAAGTATTTTTTATTTAAAAATTTATTTATTTATTTTTAAGAAATTATTTTAAAATTAATGTATTAAAATAATTTAAAAATATTAATTTAAAATAAATAAATAAAAATTTAAATATTTTAAGATATAAAAATAAACCGTGTTCATGTAAAGTAATGATGCAAGTACAGTGATTATGTAAAGTATATTTAAAGTAATGATGGCACGTCTCTACCGATAAAAGTGGACGTTTTTCATCTCAAGTGAGTTTACATGTGTTACAGTGTGATTTTTTAAAATAGTTTTTTAAAATATAGGAACTAATTCGACGGAGGGCTAGTTCGTTACTCAAAACCTGTTACAAAAACCTAATTAAAAAACCCATGAACTAATTCGATGTTTTAAATAAAAAAACAAACCAAATTGAGGTGTTTGGTTTGAATTGGTTGGTTGGTTATGTTTTTTGGTTAGATGTTTTCTACGAACCGGACCGAATCAATCGCTGCTCACTTTTATGTACAGGGACCGGCGAGAAACTATACTTGAGGTGGAGACCGGAAAATAGAAGGCAGAGAGAGACACAGTATTCTGATCCAGCAGCGCAGATGACAGTGCCAGTCTATTTCACGGTGTCTGGGACCATAAAAGCAGCTGGAAAGCATCGATTTCCGACAGAAATCAGAGGCGGACAGCAATTTCTGATGTATCCTCGAAGAAAATATCGGTGTAGAATAGAATGCTGTGGTCATCTTGCGTCCAAGCCTCGCCGTGCTCTTTTTAATGAGTGAGATCGTTTTGTTGACTGGGAAGGAGTTGTTGAGGATTTAGATCTAAGTTTTATTTTTTTTTATTTTTTTTATTAATATAGATGTTTGAACTAACTTGTACAGCTAATTCAAGTTTTAATATGGTTGTATTTATTTTTATTTAAGTATTTATACTTTTATAAATGCATCAGTGAAATTTTAAATTTAAAAATTATTCATTTTCCAGTCTTATTTTTTTCTACATCACTACAAATAAAATTAAAAATAAATTATTAATGAAATAACCCAAGTATTCTTCTAAATAAACTTATTATCTACATATTTTTAAAATAATTAAAAAATATTATTTTTTTTATGCAATAAACAAAATGTTGATGAACACCTGACAATAATCAAGAATGAATTTAATTTTAATAAATAAAAAATGACATAAATATACCATAAATTAAAAAGAAATATAACCGCAAAACCATGCTTGGAAAACCAAATGATAACTAAAACGATGATGTTTCATTAAAAAAAGCATGTAAGAGATTAAATCGTGCTGTAAAAAAATGGAATAACTAAAATTAATTTATATCAAATCCATAAGTATATTAAGATTAAAAAAAATAACATATACATTATTTTATTTTGTTTTTCATTTTGTGGCGACTGAATTTGCATTCCAACATCTATCACTCGAGTAACGAAATGAAGATGAAGGTGGGGGCATCGATAGCTGTTTTTACACCTAAAAGGCGCAAAATGTGCACATAATTTGCCCACTACCTCAATGCAAATTAAATTGAGGTTTTGGTGGGTGATGGCGTATGGTGGAGTTGGAGGGTGATGGACCAATCATTTTTATACACGATTCCTTGTTTAAGAAGTGCATTGTAAAAAGCGCCCGGGCATGCTATTAATGAGCCTGACAGAGTATCAATTCTAAATAATGTGGGTTTGGCTTGCATTTACGTCTCAAGTTTTTGGATTTAGTAATGTGTTAAGTTTATATACACGCATGTCTAATAATAAGATGTCACATTTAATATTAGTTATACGTTGAGGTTAGTACACATGTATCTAATAAAATGTTATATTTAATGTTTTTAGATTTGATTATTAAGTAGGAATGTATATCTAACAAAATATCAAAAGTCTAGATGATTTTCATGTTTTAAAAAAATTTAAATTTTTTTATTTTTTTTATTTTAAATTAATATTTTTAATGTATTTTATATTATTTTGATACGCTGATATCAAAAATAATTTTTTAAAAAAATATTATTTTGATATATTTTCGAGTAAAAAACACTTTGAAAAGTAACCGCAACCATATTACAAACACACTTACAATATTTAAATTAAAAATCATCAATATTAATATATATTATTTTTAGTTATTTTATAACCTCAACTTAAAAAGCATTCTTAACAAAATACATTAAACTGCTTTTTATTTGACCTCAACTTCCACCATAGTTCTAAGCAAACACATATAAATACCAAACCAACTTCAAATAAAAATATTTTTTATAAAATAATTTTTTTCAAACCATAACCACAAAACCTACCACACTACCAAACACCCTTAATGTGTGTTTAGTATTGTGGTAGCTTTTATGGTTGTGGTTTGAAAAAAGTTATTTTATAAAAAATATTTTTAGTTAAGATTGGTTTGATATTTATATGTGTTTGGTATTGTGGTAGCTTTTGTAGTTGTGGTTTGAAAAAAAGTTGTTTTATAAAAAATACTTTTAGTTAAAATTGGTTTGACATTTATATATATTTGGTTAAAAATTTTGTTAAATTTGAGGTTGAACAAAACATAATTTAATGTGTTTAGTTGAAAAATAACTTTTCAAATTAAGGTTATAAAATAATTATATATATATATATTGATGGTTTTTAATCTAAATATTATAGATTTAACTACTATTATTATATCATGAAATAAATAATATTTTATATAAAATATTTTTTATTATTACATTAAATAATCTATAATTTCATCATGTATAAAATACATCCAACAAGGACTATATTTTTCTTGATTTTTTAAGTGCGCAACAACATCAGGTAAAATATAATTAGGAGCAAAATTGTGATTGTAATCAAATTCTACAAATGCTACGTCAACAATAAAACACAATTAAAAATAAAAATAAAATTTAGATAAACTATAATCATGAACAAAATTAGGATTGTTGTTAAATTTTGCAAATGTTACGTCATCAATAAAGCATAATTAAAAATAAAAAAATCTAATTTAATCTTTTTACTAGATCATATCTAGTTTAATGTATTTAACTTTGTAAATTTCAGCTATAGAGTGAATTATTCATTCTACATATAGAGACGGTATGGAACGCTGGCAATGAAGCAACAAATTTTTGCTTTTGTTAAACCCGAGGCACAATCACAAGTATGGTGGGTTCCATAGCTTAACCAAACATCAAAATATGTGGCAGGAAATCAACCTTATATGTAGCCGCAATATCAAACGGGCACTTAATATCCTTAAGTCTAGCTACGCATTAAGTCACATTGCATATAGGTTTGGCAAAATATCATGTAAACTCGAGTTAAAAAAATAATTGGTAACATTATCGGGGAACAATAACAAGTTTGTAAAGGAAATAAATGGTAAAAATATAAAATGAATATATCTAGGATAAGAAAATAGTCTCAAAATTTTAATCTATATTTCAGATTAAGTTGAAATTTTATGTGGAGTCTTCTAAAATATTATTTTAATTTAGGTTAAAGTTTTAAGAGTTTTGAAGTTTGATAAGATTATTTTCTTCAAGTTAAGTACAACAAGCAAATAAAAGAATACAAATGAGTGTCTAAAATTTTTTTCAAGGGTCAAATTGAAAACTTACCTAGAACACCCTTCTTTATAAGTTATCAGAGGTGTTAAAAAAAAAAAGGGTGTGTAGTTGGTCAAAAGAAGAAAAGAGAGTTCCTATCATTTTTCATGAAAATTGCTTAGAAAAAAAAAGTATGTTATAATTAAAGTATTGTGTAATTAAATAGAGTGTTTGATGTGTTAAGGAATCTACAAGAAGTTTAAGAGTCAAAGTGTGCTTTTAGAGAAGAAAAATTGACTTGATGCAACTTTATTTTAGCTTTTGATTCTTCATTCTGTAAGGATAAGAAAAATCTCCATGATGATCCATTGTGTTACTTTTCATGTTTGTTCTTTGATTGAGTAAAAGTGATATTATGTAAAGGTGGATTCTTAATATTGTAGTGGTTTGAATGCATGCATTTAGGTGGATTATATGTTTGTTAAAGGGATAAATCATCTGACTTGTCATTAATCAGATTAATTTGTAAAATAAATAAAATTCTTTTCTCTTGAGAAGGGGATTTCAGCCAATAATGAATTTTTAAAATGATTCGATTGTTGAATTAATGACAATCAAATTATTTTTAGTTATGTTAATTGATTAATTGGTGATTGAAAAATATATAATTATTATTGAGAGAGAGAGAGAGAGAGAGAAGAAAGAGTAGGATAAAGAGTGGTTCCAATTGGGGTTTGTTATTAATTCTTTGTTGTTTTATAAATAAATATGATTTTATTGTGTTGATTAGTGAAATTTCATGCATGGATACTTAGTTGTTGTTATGTATGATTATGAAATTCTTAGAATAATAAAAATGATAGAGGTAATTTGTAAAGTTATGTTAGAAGCTTGAATGAATGAATGAATTTTGTTTGATGGATTAGAATTTAGAGTGAAAGGGAAATTATCATCCTCTTGTAAATGTGAATTTGACCATGAAAAAGAATAAAAATATGTTTTGATTTAAATAAAATTAATTATGAGTAGAAATGACTTTCATAGAATTACGTGATGGATAAATAAATTATACCTTTAAGGAATTGTGGAAATGAAGTTGAACTTCCTTTAAGGTGCGGAAGTTTTGGCCAAATGACCTACGGATAAATAAAACTTTAAACTCGAAGAAATTGATGAATTGTATTTAAATAGTAAAAAAAAAAAATTAATCAGGTGTGAAGGAACTAAAGGAAGTGATGGAATTAAATTTCCTTTAATTGTTGGAATTCTTTTTATAATAATATCAGATTCCCTTATACCTATAATTGTGATGGATTAAAAATTTAAATAGATATAACATTACATGAAATATTTGTAGGATTATTAAGGAATATAAAACTATGTTATAATAATAATAACAACAACAAAAATAATCTTTATATTAAAATTGTATTCATCTAAAATTTTACTATATGAAAAAATTTCAAGTAAATTATTAAATAATTAAGTATTAAAATCATAATATCTTTTAAATGGAATAAGAGAGGCTGGAAGCTCCATATAATAATAGAGAGCTACTAATCGAGCATTGCCAATAAATAGGTGACTAATATTTCGAATCTTTGTAGATAGATAAATTGAAAGCATGTCTTAATTTTAATTATAAATTTTGCAATTTTATATTTTGATGTCAATAAATAAACTAGTGCCCGGTAATTAAGTAACTAAATTGGAGTCCCTATTAAGAGACTAATACCCAATAATTGAGTGAATGAGTGAATGAACTAGTACTCAATAATTGCATGAGTGAACTAGAGTCTTTATTAAGAGACTAGTGTGTGAGAATTGAGCAAATGAACTAGTATACTTATTAAAGGACCAACATCTGACAATTAAAAGAATGAACTAGAACCCTTGGGCGGATGGGTTAGCACCCCCAATAAAAAACTAGCATCCCAGGATTAAAATTAATATATGAATGTGTAAAATATTATTGATTTATCATAAAATATATATAGAAGAAATATTTTTATATAAGTGTAGTGAAATAATGTATTGTATTTATTAATAAAATATCAATTTTATTTTCATGACTCTCGTTGCATTAAAGTGGATCTTATTTAAATATTAGATATTTTTTGTATATTCATGTTGATCAAAATATATTATGAGATTAATGAATGTTATAAAAGATGTTGAATGAATCCTTTTAACTGCAAGGCATAATTTTTACATATAATTAATGTTAACGTCATATTTAAAAATTTAGGATGGTAATTTCTCTACACTCCTCGTGTAAAAGTCTTGTAAAATTTTTTTATGGATTCTTTTTATATCGATATTAATATTGATGTAATGGTTGTTTTCATTAATATTAATACTATGTAAAAAATATTTATTTTTATTTATATTTTTAATAGGGAATGATTTTTCACCATTTCAGTAAAATAACAAAGTTCAAAAGCTATAAATATCATCTAAATTATCCAAGTAAAGGATTCATACTTTTTTTTATTATCTATATTATTTTTATTTTTATTTTTAGAGTATTTATCATATATAAATAAGAATAAATCTTTTTGGCCTTAATCCTTTATAAAAAGTCGCTTATTTTATTATTAGAGTTCTTAAATCCCATTTAAAAAGAATATTTTACAGGTGTTAAGTCTTTTGTTATCAACTAATAATTTTATAAACTTTGAAAAAGAAAATATAAAAGTAAATACATAATCATCTTTTATCCCGACGCTCAAGATTTCATTCCTAAGCATACTAAATTTTTTAAACATTACCGGAATGTAAAGCATCTTCATTTAAAAAAAATAACAAAATATAATATAACAATGACATGACTTTTTCAATACAAATAGACATTTTACATTTACTAAAGTAAAAGTCAAGAATCAAACAAATTAAGTGTCCTTTTGATATATGATAGACGTCGTGATTATCTACATTTGAAAAGAATTTGTTATTAAATATATAAACTCATTATCCTATTAATTCAAGCATGTTTACATGAAAACCATAAAAAAATTTATTAATTGAAAGCCGTTGATATTTAACAATAATGAGGAGTTTTACAGACAAAAAAAGTAGTCAAACAATAACTATCTCTCATTGTTAATGGTGACTTTTGCATCTAATCTCTCTAACTTGGGGATCGAAGTGTTAAGAAAATAAACTTTAAGGTTAAAATTGATTTAAGAAAATGCAGGAGCTATAAAGGAAGAAAGATGAAAGTTTGAGGGTGAAAACAAACTTTTCCTTCAAATTCTAGATTGCCCACGACATATCTGATTGTTTTATACTTTGACTCCCTTTGTTTGAACTCTATCTATTTTCAAAAGATTTTGGTACATAAGATTAGGCATAGAATGCCGAAATTAGAAAGAAAAAAAGGATGAATATGTATGTGTGTGTGTATATATATATAGTTCTCTGTGAATTCCTTTTATGTTTTAGTATATTTAACGGTAGTAAAAATTATAAAAAAATGGATAGCAAGTACACATTAATAGCTTATATTGGGAGCTTAATTATCAGTTATTTCTGCCCTTGATTTTCTATTCTTTGCGGAATTTGTGTTTCTTGTGGAGACTTGTTTATGACCTCCAGCCCAGCTGATAACAGGACTCACGGTACAAGCAACAAGAACAAGAACAAGTTTGAAGCAAACTATATATTTAACGTTTCCTTCATCATATTATTGATCCGGATGAAAAATCGCCCTCTTACATCCTGCTTGTTAAAGCCAAGATGTAAACAAAATAAAACAAAACAAAAATTGTTATCTTGGTAGGGCTGGCATTTGCCTAACATTTTAGGCTAACTACTGAGTAACTGAGAGAGCTTGAGGCATGGTGTCATGGCCAGCAATTGACATGGTCTGTAACTTGCAATCAGCTGAGAACAACTTTGCAGAATTGCTATTGATCTCCTCCCTGGAAATTCTGTCAATAATTTGGAGCAACACACGTTCCATCTCTGCGCCGTCGTTCCATTCATGGATTTCTGCCTTGATAAGCAAGGGATTTTTGCTAATTAAATCCCACACTGGGAAATTCTTCCTCGGCATCATGTAGTCTGCCTCTGTAAGCTTCAAGCTCGGGCAATAATCGCCAGCGCCATCTCCAAGATAGATGATTTTCTTGCTTCCCTCCTTAGATATAGAAGCTTGGATTCTTTCAATGACAAGACCCTATTTTACAGAAAGCATAATTAAGCAAAAAAATAAAATTTTAATTTCCTAATAAATCTTGCATTAAAATTAAACATGTCCACAGCACTACGTATAAAAGAAAAACTAATCGTGATCAGTTTTTTTACTACATGTCAAGATCATGCATGTGGTGGGATCGCAAAAATATCCAGCGTGGTAATTATTTTCATGAAATATATAATGTTTTTCATGAAATTAAAAAAATATAAAAAGTATTTTGAAAAACAGAAGTTACCCGAATCTTCCATGATAACAACCTTATTTTGCTTTTTATTTGGAACTATTTTCATAAATACATAATCCTCTGGGGAACTTCAATATAGATGGCCTTTTCGAATGCCTAAAATTAAAGAAAAATCTTTTGATCTTGTCGATAAATATATATGACGATATCATACCTTGCACATGTTCGGAGGGCAAAGGCTGCAACCATGAGAAGATTGAGTGAAATCATGGTAAGGAGAGATCCTTAGCCTCCCTTCCTCATCGACAAAACCTGGGTTCGTGTTGATTTCAGAGAAATAATTCTTCAATCCAAGATGTTTCAGGATTGTCTCGATGAAGAACATGTTTGCATCACTTACAATCCTCAACTCACACCTGCAAATTAACAAATTAACATTAAATCCTTCAATATTTAGCATGAACATATATAAATCCTGGAAAAGAAAGAATTTTAGAGAATGAGGTGTGCGTATTACCCTAAAGCATGGGCTGCTTTGATAGCAGAGATGACCTGGGAATGGACAGGAATGCGTTTCAAAACCTCTGCAATGTCTTCCATGGTTATTCCGTTTGAATGAAGTTCCTTCATCATCCTATCCTGAGATTTTTCAAGAGAGCGAAGGATATAAACATAAAAAGAGAGAGGGGAATGGAAAAAAGAAAAGAAAAACATGTGCATGCCATGAAAACAAGAAAGAAATCACATCAAGAAACATGGCAACTCTGGAAACATTAGTTTCAATATAAGAACAAAACACATGAAAACATCGGTGCATAAAATAAAATAATGCAGCTGTACTGACCATGAGGGAATTCCAAGGCATGGTGGGCAGGAGTTGGTTGAACGATTCAGTAAAACCCAACTCATCAATCACCCAATTATCACTATCCACGTCGATGATGGTCTTGTCAAAGTCGAAAACCACCACAATTGCAGCAGCCATTGCTCTCCACAAAACTAACGAAATCGAGGAACCACAAACTAGACAACAAGGAAGAGCTTCTTGTTTGTTCGAGGAGTATCTATGAAAACACTCGGGATGTGGGCATTTATTTATATTGGTAAGAAAGGAAGCTTTACCTTTGTGTTATCTGAGGAATCAGTGTTTCATTCGCATTTGTGATGCCAAAGGAATATTACAAGGTGCGCGTGTTCTGTGGTCTGTCGTAGTAGGCCAGTGGCAATCCAGCCATCTCTGGCCTCTTTAAAGTAACGCTTGAAGACAAATTAATAATAATAATAATTGTGATGGGAGTTATTTATAGTTTTTTTTAAAAAAAAAACTTTAATATTCAAATTTCACCAGTAGATATGATACATCCAGGTCAATCGAACGGTTAAAAACAAAGTTAAAAGGGCGTCCATAGGTTGCTGGCATTGTATTTCTTACTTTTTAAAAATAATATTAAATTTATATATTTTTAATAATTTTTACATACTGATTTTACAAATAAAAAATTAAAAAAATATTCTAATATATTTTGAAATAAAATTCTTAAAAAAAAAAAACACATTCCGCTTAACAATATCAACCGCGCAATCCAAGAGAGCATATTATAATTAGATGAGGTTTTGGATTAGCGGCTAATTAAGAACGCGGGGAACAAGGGGATATTCGTAGGGAATCAGATTCAATTGCAAACGCACTTGAATTAGGTTCTCACCGACATTAAATAAATAAATCAACGTGAGTAAATGGTATTGCTAATATATTTTTATATACAAGTGAGATTTTTATTGTAAATTAAATATTAAATATTTATATTTATATATATAATAATTTTAAAAAAATTATCTAGACAAAAACATCTTTAATTAACTGAAACCAACTAAATTTAATTTGTCAAAATCAATCATAGACGCTACAAACTTAATAATGTTGCTTTTTTAAATAATTTTTATTTAATTATATTAAAATAAAAATTATAAGATTAAAAATAACCAGCTAAGATTTAAAAAAAATAATGATTTACTATTGTCATAAAATTACTGTAATATTTTTATTTGAAAATAAAAAAATAAATAGTAAAATGACATCTAAAATATTTTATTAATCTGAAATTACTACTGAAAACATAAAAAAAAAACATTTACGAAATACCCTGTTGATATTTAGAAAAAAAAGAAATTGCTGATATTTTAATTGCCAAAACAATCTCAATGACACGATGGGGAGGAGTTTATCGAACATGTTAGTAAAACCCAACTCATCAATTACCCAATCAATACAATCCACGTCATATCAACTCACGTGTTTGTGTTGTTTTTTTAACTGTTTTTTAAAGATGTTTTTTATTTAAAAAATATTAATTGTTTTGATTTTTGATATTAAGAATAAAAATTATTCTGATATGTTTTTAAATAAAAAATATTTTAACGGTTAGCAATGGCTGCTGCGATTGCTTGAGGAGCACCATAACAAAATTCTTGCATTTATTTATATTGATAAAAGAAAAAAAGGGCAGGTAGCTTTAGGTTATTTTATTTGAGGTGTTGTTTGAAGAATCGGTGTGAGCGGGTGTTCTGTGGTCCGTATGTCAAAGGCAGTCCAGCCACATGCGTTTGCTCTTTGGCGCGTTCGGAATGCAAATGAATATTTAAATTTTATGTTTTTCAATTATTTTAATATGTATTTATTAAAATAATTTTTCATAAATAAAAAATATACTATTTTAATATATTTTATAACATAAGAAACTTTAAAAAATAATCATTACTGTACTCTTAAATACTATATTTATCAAATAATGGTTGTATTATATTGCAGTCAATTTTTTTTAATATAAAACAATTATTCAAATAATGATAATATTTTTTAAAAATAGTAAAAAAAAATAGAAATAAGATCACTGATTCAAATAGATTTAATAAAATTGATTTATTTAATAATATAATTGTAAAATAAAATGTTAACAACAATTAAAAAGGAACAATGATCAATGAAAAAAATACCTGTCAATATTATATAAAAAAACAATGTAAATATTTTTAAAATATCCCAATAGTCATATTTCATAAAAAATAAAATATTAAATGAAAATATGACAACCATATAAAGAAAAAAAATGAAGAAAAAATTTGAAGCTAAATAATCAACAAAACAAACAATAAATGATGGGTGGAAAAAAAATCAATTTTAAAAAAAATTAAAAAACTAACTCTAGTTAGTATGTCAAACACCCTACTAGTTAATGAGGGTGTAATAACTATGTGTAGAAGAAATTGAATAAAAACAAAAGAGAGGTAAATTTTTAGGTAAATAAAATAATTAAAAGTAAAATTGAAAAAAATCAATAAAAAATAAAAAAACTAATTTAATATAGGTTAATTTGACTAAATTGTCTATGATATGAGATCAGAATAACCTTATTGTCAGAAAAATAACAAAATTCATTAAGCTCAAGACCCAGTAATATATTATCCAATGGTAAAAAAGAAAGAACCTAGAAAAAGATAAGTCAAATCATGTTAATATTTGAACACATGTTACCCCATGAAAGGCAAACTAGAAAAATCATGAAGTGAAAATCCAAACTATCTATTTAAAAAAAAATAATAATTAAGAGAATGAAAACCAAGTATGGTATTAATATTAAATAAGATAAAAGAATAAGGGGTTAAATTGAAAAACAAAATAAATCAAGAAAATAATTAAAAAAGCAATTAAAAGAACTAAGACCAAGTTTGATAGATGAGAAAAATGAAGAGCGATGAAATTGAGAAAATATTTTAATTTTATAAATTATTTCAAATAAAATAAATAATAATTAAAATAACATAAATTGAATTAAAGTAAAGAACAAAGTTGAAGGGGTGGTTTGAAAAATTAGAGGATTTGGCGCAAGAATTGAAAGAGAAAAGGAAAAAAGAAAAAGAAAGAAAGGATAACAATTGTCACACGTGGGGAAGGTGACATCGACATGGCTAACTTGCTGGAAAATGGTGTTTCTATAAAAAGCGTGTTGTTAGGAAGAACAATGTTTCATGTTTAATTATGGATAAAGTTTAAAAGTCGTCATGTAATGTTATAGTTATTAAGAACTTGTGATGTGCAAGAATCTAAGTAAGGGATTAATTTTCTAAGAAAAAGACGCATTACCTTTAGTGCATCCTACATAAGGTAAGTTGTATTGTTATTTTATCATTGTTTTAGGTCAAGTTTTTATTTGTTGATCTTGTCTAAGATTTATGATAAATCTCCTTTTGTAAGAAAATCTCTACCATAATGGAAATGGGTTATAACGGTTACTACCTCTTTACAATACTTACAATAAAAAGTTTTATAAGAGATTTTAGATAGTTTGCTTTGAAAGAAAAAAAATGAGATATGACACACTCACCAAATCAATAAAATGATCAATCCTTGTTAACGTGTTTAAAGTGAAAGCTAAAAAATACGCTCAAATGAAAAAGGATGTGGATAAAAAGTGCATTATCTTAAGGACTAGTGCTAGAAAGCGCACTCAAAAGAAAAATTAATCTTTAATTGGTTATTAAACTTTTAATTTTTTCAATTTCACCCTTGGTTTTTGTCAATTAAGCCTTTGTAGTTTGACGCCTATTACAGATTGGTTCTTGGTTGTAAATTTTGTCAATTTAACCTTTAATTGACTCAAAAACTTTAATTTGTTTGCAATTTAACCCTTTAATTTTAATCAATTAACTTGGTAAAAAAATTGATCTCTTAAAATTTTAATCTTCTCAATTAAAATTAAATTAGGCTCTCAAACTTAATTTTTCACCAATTAAGCCCTAAATAAAATTAATTTGACCATTTTAAAGTGTAACTAAGTTATTGCACTTAATTAAATCTTTCAATTAAACCCAAATTAATTCTTAAACACAATTAAAATTTAATTTGGCCCATGATTAAATCAAATTGGCCTATTAAAAAATTAATAATATTATTGCACTTAATTTTTATGAAAATTCATCCAATAATCATTTAAGTTGACATTGAATTTGCATTTTGTTCTCTATTTTTTAGTATAATAGAATACAATTAAGTCTTAAATTTCCTCTAAAATTACAACTTGGCTTTTATATATAGTTTTGGAATCCTTTCCTGTCTACTTTCTTTATATCACCAATCTTTATTTTATTTTTTTATTTTTATTTTAAAAAAATAGATTTTTTAGAAATAATTCAGAATTGAGTTATGATATCAACCATGATATGCATCTTCATTTCAATCATATAATTAAATTTGTTTTATTTTCGTGCATACTTGACAACTAATACAACAAATATTAAAATTTTAATAGAAATTTATTAAATTTAAAAGATGATGGTGCTAAGTACGTATTTACTTCTTTGGTTAAATGAGCTCCCTCCAATTAAAAAACGAGAGGTTATCATCAATATCTCATCAACTTCATCTAATGAATATATATATATATATATCAATAAAATTTTGTCAATACCCAACATAATATAATTATGAGTCATCACCATTTTGTTTTATTATCATTCAGTTATTAAATAGTACACATAAACAAATCATTTGAAACATATATATTAACAATAAAATAAAACATAATTCTAATCATTCATACTTCAATATAAATTCACACTTTTGGCTAAATAACCTTAACACACCTTTTTTCTTCTTTAATTTTTCATTGTTAACATATATTTTTTTTATTAATATGGATATCTGAAACAACTTGTATATATTTAAACTAATCATACAGGCCCTAAAAATAATGACTATATAAGTCTTTAATAGCCTTAAAGTTTGTGAAACCAGAACTAATAATTTATAGAAAACAAATTAAAACTTGACTAATTAAACTATACCTTTCAGGATTTAATCTTGATATACATTTACAATTGTCATGATAAACAATTTTATGAATTTATGATCTCCATATCACTCAATGTTTAAACCCTTATAGTCTTTAATCCCACACATTTATAGCTATCATTGTATGATAACTCATTAATGCATTTATATGAGTTTTCAAATCAACCCTTACACATGTACATTTATAGCAACATATATTCATACTCTTTTAGGTTCTCAAAATGACCCTCGCACACATATATTTATGGTTACTACAACAATTCATATACACGCTACTATAAATCAACCCATTATTTATCCTTCATATATGAATATAGTAACAATACAATGCACCCTCCTATCTAACACAATATTTTTATTAAAAAATAACATTTTCTCCTTTATATAGAGCAATTTTGCTTATTCTTATAATCCACCACATCCTTAGATTCACATACATACTCATTATATATTTAACCTACAATTCCTCTTTAATTTAATACATATTTACATTTTCAAGATGTTTAACATTTCTTTTTCACACTTTCTCAACATATACATAATGTAATATTCCATCTCATTACATAATATCTCGACCTTCAATGTTGAAAGGGATGAAGGTTTCTTTCTTAAATCTACCAAAACACCCTAAACAAACTTTAAACATAAAAAGAAAACACATAAAATTTAAAAAGAAGAGAAAAATCAAGCTTTTTAGTCTTAAATGGTCGTTGGCCATGTGCTTAAAAAGGGATTTAACATTTTAATAATAGCAATTCCTTCCGTGATTTTTCGTGCACAAATCTTATTCTCATTTAGTTTGGGATAAATATACATTTCTATGACTTTTTTTCTTGAAGATAATAATTTTATTAAATTTTATTCATTATTTCCATTTTAATTTACATAGTTAATAAGGGACTCGCACTATCCATCAATATTATTTCATATTCCTTTAAATTTTATAGAAATTTCTGCCAAATTTCTAGACTTTTCTTTTGCTACTATTTTATTCAATCAAAATGTATTTAATTAATTATAGGATTTCATTGTCAATTCGCCAATTTTAAACTAGGGGTTTGCAAAAAAATTTTAAAGGGTGATTTAGTCTTCTCATCATGCTAAAAAAAGTGAAATAACTAATTTAACCTCAATCAATTAAAAAATACCAATGAATCTCGTGAAAAGATGATTTGCCTCTTAATTTGTGCTTCATTATCTTGTATTGTGGAGATCAAAAACATGATTATATCATACTAATTCATAATGGAATAAAATGTGTTGATTTAAGCTTTTGTGATTGGGGTTGAGGTTGAGTACAATATAATTATGCATAAAACTTAACCATAAAATCTTTTTTTTGTTTTTTTTAGCATTTTTAGTGGATCTCATACACAAAATCTAACCTCATTCTTGCTCCGTAGTGATAACTTTTAGTTTTTTTATGTTAAAATAATATATGATTATAGTCTTTAAACATAAAAGATGAACAATTATCACATGTTCATTTTATATCTTTTTTTTTAACCAAACATATTTTTATGTCAACTATTTTTATTTCTTTTATATAAATAAATGGGAAAAAATATTAATAATAACCAAAGAAATTGATAAAATTGAGAGATGTAAATCAAGATATTCAACCATATAAAATGAGATATTTATTTGATTGTTTTTACTAAAATTTTTTATTAAAATTAAAAAAAAAAGATAAAGCCACATCCTAAAAACTCATGACTTAAAAGATAAACACAAATAAAACTAACATATAAACTCATAAAAAAATATATTATGTAAAACCAAACACATTAGCAATATTATTTAAAAATAAATATTTTTTATTTTTAAAAATCAACTTCATTTGTATAAAGCACAAAACAAATTCCAAATGAATTAGCTAAACACCTTGATTTAAAAAAAACAATATAAAAAAACAAATGCAAAGCGATAAGATCATATGAAGCTAAATCTCTAACAAATCAAATGTCAAAAGATGAAATCAATTACACAAGATAATTTAAAAAATAAGAGAAAAAAAAACACTAATAAGAAGGCAACTAAAAATTTGATTCGATATGCACTCCATAGCGGGTTGTAATTTTTATTTCTAAAAAAAAACTTGAGTATACATACTATTTTAATATGTTTTTCTTACATGATATAAATTATAACTGTAAATCAAAAAGTTTATCCAAACATTTAATAATAATCTATGTAAATTAATAAAAAATATTAATAATAACTAAAAAAACTAAAAGAAATAAAAGATGAATATAAATCAAGATATTTGATCTTGAAAAATAAAATATTTACCTGTTTGTATTTACTAAATTTGTTCATTACAATCAATAAAGATAATAAAATTAAAAACACATGAAACTAAGTGAATAAAATAAAATGATAAAAACTATGAATGACCTAACATAAAAGAAATAATTTTTATATAAAAAATACCTACTTGTATAAAGTAAAATGAAAAAAAAATAAAAATTAAACATAAAAAAATAGATAAAAAAAACAATCTTTATCTAAAAACAATTGCAAAACTCATACTTTAAGTAACGAGACAAAGATAAACTGATTGAAAAAAATATAAAGTAATAACAAAATAATTTTTTAAAAATAATATAAAATTATAAAATTGTAAAGAAAAAAATCATAACCATATTACATTTAAAACTCATGACTCATGTCATTAAATTAGAAGCATTACAAATAGGTAAATCGTGAAGCTTAATCCAAAATAAATTAAACATCGAATGATGTGATTAGTACTTAAAAATGTATTTTTATAAAGACTTTATATCATTATTTTGCACCTGAAGTATCAATAACTCCTTAATTAAAACATGTTTTGTAATAACAAGTCTGATAATATAAGATACCTTTAATTTATGGTAAATGTTCATTTTAAATGCAGGTATTCTCACAATTCAATTCAAAGGATTGATTGTTGTGATTAACTATTGGAAGTAAAATGACAAAGAAAAGGCTAAGCTTACAAAGGAGATGTCAATTCACTTCAAATTCGAACACTGTTCAGTCATCGGATCATATCTAGAGCTATAGATCTTAGATTTCATATTAATTTATATGGATGGAAAGATAACAAATAGGTCTACAACTTTCATGGGTATGGAAAGACCAAAATTTATCATTTTCAAATTCAAAGTTTGGCCACAAAAGAGAAGTCTGAATCTGTCTTGCAATCCAGCCCAAACACTACTCAAAGTTTTATCCATAATTGGAGTTCTAGAAGTCCAAATGATCTGAAATTTTATGGTGGAAGGAAACAACAATTTCCAACAACTGTCATGAAGAGAACTAGCTCAAATTTGGATGGTAGAAATGAGATTTCATCCACACAAGCGTATGAGTGCTATCGACCACGTCCATCAGTAGCACTACTCAGTATGTTAAACATATCTCAAGCTATAGTGATCTAAATGATATGAAATTTGGTGGGTGAAAGAAAAAGATAATTTCCAACAACTTTCATGAAGAAAATTTTGTCAAATTCTGATTGCATCAATATCAATTCAGCCATCCAAAGTGTTGAAGTGATGTTGTCCATCAAGTCCACTAATTAATAGTTGGCCACTACATCCATTATCAATCATCACATGAATACTTCTGAATTTTAGCCTATAAAAGGAGGTATTTGTCATTTATTTGGACATCTTGTTTTCCATATCAAGATCATGTTCTTGCTCTTTATCTTTATATTATTGTAATGCTTAAGTTTTGCTTTCATTAATCTCTTGTTCATGCTTTTCATTTCCTTTACTATACTTAGTTAACTTATATCATGTTTATTTTCTTATATTATTTTTTTAAGTTTTTCTCCTTCATAATGTCTAGCTAAATTAATTATGTAAAGGTGAAAAAGTTTCACTAATAGTAATAGGATAAGTAAATATAAACTTAATATGGACTTCAATACTTATATCTTAAACAACTTGCTATTAACATATTTTATTATTTTTATATTATTAATTCTTAATATCTTACTTGTTAAATGGTTAATCTAGATTTGTATTGTGTAACAATTGGTACATCAAATACTTGATCTTTTGTAGTATTCGGCCGACATCGTTATTATGAGAGGAATTTGATTTGTTGTCAACATAAGTTGGCATCATGAATACTTGATAAAATTTATAAGTATGGTGTTATGTAAATAAGATGATTAATATGATCATGTTGATAATTAATAAAGAGTTTATACCTTACTTATCTCTAATACTATTAGTGTATACTCTAACCTTGACATTTGTTTTTATCATTGTATAATTTTCACATTAATTTTACATCTCAAAGTCCTCTTTAACTCATCTTCACACCAGCACCATCATAATTGTTGTTCTTTTTATTTATAATTTATATAGTTAATCTCTATGTGGTTTGACCCGGTTTTACCAGATTGTTTATTACTTTGACAATTCTGCACTTGGGATAAGATATCAACTCTTTGATTGTGTCAAGTTTTTGGCGTCATTGCCGGGGAGGTAAATTCTTATATAAATTATAATATTTATTTTATTTTCACTTTTCATTTTGTTTTGTATCTAACTTTTGTTTCTTTTGTTTTGTTTCCTTCTTCTTTTATTTTCTTCCTACACATGCATGAGAGTTTGGTCACGTACATTAAGTGGTAGACTTTGTAGGGTATCCTCATTATTTTTAGAAAAAAATAGCCGAAGTAGATAACCAGTCAGTTCATAATAAGAATAATAAGAATAACCAAGTTAGAGTACTTGGAGACCATATGAATGCTACAAGAACAAGTGCACCTTTATATATAATTTTCCCTCCTGATGCATCTCACTTTAATTTTAAGCTAGACATTATTCAACTTTTACCTTCTTTTCATGGCTTAGATCTAAAAAAATCCATACTTGTATTTGAGAGAATTTGAAGAAGTTTGTAACACTTATAATGACTTAAATTGTAGCATGAACACCATCAAATTAAAGCTTTTTTCTTTTTCATTAAAAGATAAAGCTAAAACATGGCTACAAAATCTTAGGTCAAGATCTATTCATGCTTGGGATGAAATGCAACAATAATTTTTAAAGAAATTTTTCCCATCTTATAGAACAAACTCATTCAAAAGACAAATCACCACTTTCACTCAAAAATTAGGAAAAACATTTTACCAATGTTGGGATAGGTATCGGGACTTGCTTAATACTTGCCCTCATCATGGTTTTGAAACATGAGGATTGGTTTCACATTTTTATGAAGGGTTAACATCTAAAGATAGACAAATGGTGGAATTGATGTGCAATGAAACTTTTGAAAATAAAGTTCCTAACGAAGCAATAGAGTACCTAGATGCAACTGAAAATGCTCAAAATTAGGACGCTATAGGAACTTATGAGGCACTAGGTAAGACTCAACCTTATACATTTAATGGAGGTATGTACAACCTTAGGGAAGATCATGATCTCCAAGCTAAATTTGCATTTTTAGCCAGAAAAGTTGAGATACTAGAATTAAAAAAGAGTGGTAAATTAAAATCTGTTTAAGATATTGTGTGTCAAATTTGTGAAACCAATGAACATTCAACTAATGACTGTCCAACTTTGCCTTCTTTTAAGGAATGTCTCCATGAATAAACTCATGCTTCAAATAATTTTCAAAGGCCCAATCATAACCCATACTCGCAAATATACAACCCTGGTTGTAGAAATCACCCAAATTTTAGTTGGAAGAGTGATAACAATAATGCACAAACTTCACAGCCACCGTTTCAATCAAATCATAATTTTTAAAATTCTCATGGATATGCACCTTCTTATGCTCCACCTCCTAGAAGAAATCTGAAGGAAACATTACATACATTCATTGAAAAACAGGAGACAATTAACACTCAAAATGCTTAAACCATGACAGATATAAAAGATACTCTTGCAAAATTCACATTTACTCTCAGTTTTCAAGAGAAAGGTAAGTTTCCATCTCAACCACAGCAAAATCCTAAGGGGCAATACAATGCAAATGCAAGTAGTTCCACAAACCATCACATGGATCAAGTCAAATCAGTCATCACTCTTCGTAGTAGTAAGGTTATTGAAAAACCCACTCTTGAACCTTGTGAGAAAGATGATGAGTTAATCTTTAAGGATAAGGAAGGGGCTGAAGCTGAACATTGCAAAGAAAAAACTGATTCCCCGCCAGCACTTCCATTTCCTCATATCATGACCAAACAAAGAAAAGTCAATCATAACTCTGAAATCTTTGAAACTTTCAAAAAAGTAAGGATCAATATACCTTTGTTGGATGCTATTAAACAAGTTCCTTATTATGCTAAATTTTTGAAAGATATGTGCACTGTGAAGAGAAAACTGAATGTGAAAAAAAAAGCCTTTTTAGCCGAACAAAAAAGTGTCATTCTTCAGAACAATAATGCTTTGCAATATAAAGACCCTGGTTATCGTACAATTTCGTGCTTTATTAGAGAACATAAAATTGAAAGAGCTTTACTTGATCTCGGAGCTAATATGAATTCACTTCTATATTCAGTCTTTCAAAGTCTCAATCTAGGTGAGTTAAAACCAACTTCTGTAACTCTGTCACTTGCTGATAGATCTGTAAAAGTGCCTAGAGGAATAGTTGAAGATGTGTTAGTGAAAGTTGATAAATTCATTTATCCTGTGGATTTTATTGTCCTAAATACACAAACTGTTGAAGCATGTAATTTAATTCCTGTTATTTTAGGACGTTCATTTCTTGTAACGTCTAATGTATTGATTAATTGTAGGAATGGACTAATGAAATTATCATTTGGAAACATGACATTGGAGATGAATTTTTTCAATATTTGCAGGCAACCTGAAGATAATAATGATTTACAAGAAGTGGATTTTATTGAAAAATTAGTTCATGATCAATTTAAAACTATGTCTGGTAAAATTGAATTTAATGAGTCTGAGAATTTGCAAATGGTTTATTTTCAGGAAGAATCAAAAGTAAGTAATTGGAGACCACAAATTGAAGAGTTGCCACTATAATCAATTGAGTCTATACCTTCATGTGTTCAACCATCAAAACCTAATTTGAAGTCACTGCCATTCAATCTCAAATACTCATTTTTGGGAGAAAATAAAACTTTTTCGGTAATAATTTCTTCCAAACTTAATGTACATCAAGAAGATAAATTATTACAAACTCTAAAAATACACAAATATATATTAAGATCAACCATAACTGACATAAAAGGAATTAGTCCTTTGATTTGCACATATAGGATTTATTTAGAGGAAAATGCTAAACCTTCCAGAGAAATGCAATGAAGGTTGAATCATAATATGAAAGAAGTAGTGATGAATGAAGTCATTAAGCTTCTAGATAATGGAATCATTTATCCTATTTCTGATAGCAAATGGGTAAGTCCTATCCAAGTTGTACCCAAGAAGTCTGGAGTCACTATGATAATAAATGAGAAAAATGAGTTAATTCCAATTAGGACTGTTACTGGTTGATGTATGTGCATTGACTATAGAAAACTTAATTCAATGACTAGAAAAGATCATTTCTCGTTACCTTTCATGGATCAAATCCTAGAAAGAGTTGCAGGTCATGAATTTTATTGCTTCCTAGATGGCTATTCAGGTTATAATCAAATTGAATTTGCATTGGAAGATCAAGAGAAATCCACTTTCACATATCTATTTGGTACTTTTGCATATCGAAGGATGCCTTTTGGATTATGTAATGCACCAGCCACATTTCAAAGATACATGCTTCGCATATTCAGTGATATGGTTAAATGTTTTCTTGAAATTTTTAAGGATGATTTTCTGTTTTTGGCGATTCATTTGATGATTGTTTGACTAACTTAGAAAAGGTTTTAAGCAGGTGTGAAGAGAAACATTTTGTGCTGAATTGGGAAAAATATCATTTTATGGTAACAAACGACATTGTACTGGGTCACATTATTTCATTGAAAGGAATTGAGGTTGACAAATCTCAAATTGAATTAATTGCCAACTTGCCAACACTAAAATCTGTTAAAGATGTTAGATCATTCTTAGGACATGCTGGTTTTTATAAAAGATTCATCAAAGATTTTAGTGTTTTATCTAAGTCATTGTGTAACATTTTAAGAAAGGAAAATGTTTTTGAATGGACTGAACAATGTAAAAAAACCTTTGTTAAACTTAAAAACTTGCTTACTTCTACTCTTGTCATTCAACCTCTTGATTGGTCATTACCTTTTGAAATAATGTATGATGTTAGTGATTATGCCGTGGGTGCTATTTTGGGATAAAAAAAAGATAAGAAATCTTATGTGATTTACTATGCAAGTAAAACTTTAAATAGTACTCAAGTGAATTACACCACCACTAAAAATTTAGGTCTTATCTTATCGGCTCACTTGTTGTTGTTTTTAGTGATCATGCAGCTTTGAAATATCTTCTTTCAACAAAGGATTCTAAGGCTAGACTGATATGATGTATTTTGTTACTTCAAGAATCTGATATCACAATCAAAGATAAGAAAGGCACCGAAAATGTTGTCGCGAATGATTTATCAAGATTGACAACAGATTCAAAATCTGACATCATAGCAATCAATGACTACTTTCTTGATGAATCCTTATTTTCTATCTCTATAATTTGATTTGCTAATATTGTTAATTTTCTTATTTTAGGACATTTGCCAACTCATTGGAGTACCCAAGGTAAAAGAAGGTTCTTGAACGAAGTGAAGAACTTTTATTGGGATGACCCTTATTTATTCAAATATTATCCTAATCAAATATTTCAAAGATGCATTCTTGACAATGAGGTAAGTAGTGTCATTAAATTTTGTCATTTTGAAGTATCATTTCTCATCAAGAAAGACAACTATAAAAATCTTACAAAGTGGATTTTACTGGCCCACCATGTTCAAGGACTCATACGCATTCTATAAGACTTGTGAAAATTATCAAAAGTTATGATTTATTTCAAAACATCATATGATGCCTTTAAATCCTATTTTTGTTATAGAGATCTTTGATTGTTGGGGTATAGATTTTATGGGTCCATTTCCTCTATTATTTAGTTTCTTGTACATATTAGTCACATTAGATTATGTTTCAAAATGGATATAGGCAACTCCAAGTCGAAACAATGATCACAAAATAGTGATAAAGTTTTTGAAAGAAAATATTTTAAGTCGATTTGGAATCCCTCAAGCCATGATAAGTGATGGTGGAACACATTTCTACAACAAGTCATTTGAGTCTTTAATGAGGAAATATGGAATCACATACAAAGTTGTCACTCCTTATCACCCTCAGACAAGTGGACAAGTAGAACTTGCTAATAGGAAGATCAAACAGATCTTGGAAAAAACAGTGAACCCTAATAGAAAAAACTGGCCTTTAAGATTTAGTGATGCACTTTGAGATTATATAATAGATTATAAAACATCATTAGGTATGTCACCTTATAGACTAGTCTATGGAAAACCTTGTCACTTGCCTGTGGAACTTGAACATGAAACGTATTGGATTATTAAAGCTTTTAATTCAAATCTTGATACTGCTAGTCAGTTGTGAAAATTACAAATAAATGAGCTTGAGGAAATAAGAAATGATGCATATGAAAATGCAAGAATTTATAAAGAAAAAATCAAAGAATTTCATGATAAAAAAATACTAAGAAAAACATTTGATGATGGTAAAAAAATCTTGCTTCATAATTCTCGACTCCATTTTTTTCTAGAAAACTAAGATCAAGATGGAGTGATCCTTTTATTGTGAAACATGTATACCCATATGGGGCTTGTGATATTGAGAATCCAAAGAATGGTAATGTTTTCAAGGTAAATGGACATCGTTTGAAAGCTTACTTTGACAACTTTTCAATTGAAAATGACTCTATTAAATTAGGTGATCCTTTATATAAAGATTGATATTTGTTTTCTTATCTCTCACATTGATTTTGTGTTTTCTTTTGGTGTCAACTTTGTTTTGCTAGTTTTTTTTCCACCCCGGTCAAATGACGGATAACGGTACTCCGTAACTTCAGTCGGTTCTTTTAGTTTCCCATAATAACTGAATCTGTGTATATATTTGTTCAATTTTTTGCTCTTTCTCCTTTCTTTACATCTCTTCTTATTTGGAAATGGACACCACTCTTGAAAAATTGAAAAAGTATTTTCCTACTCTGCCTCAGAATGCGATTACAAAAATTTACCATACTAAATGTGCAAGATTGAGATTGTTAATGAATCATGAAATTCTTGAAGATATTAGCTGGCTAATTGAAGCAAAGGTCTGATTATCAGGTGAGTCCTCAAATTCTTTCATTTCATACATACCTGGAACAGGTAAAATCACTTTTGCAAAGAAACGTTGTGCAAAACGATTGTAAGTCTATCACAAATGCCAAATGGACTTATAATACAAAAATGTCATTCTTTAGGAATGTTATTTGTAAATTATGAAGATAAAATACAGTTCATTAAGGATGACCTGAGTAAGGAGTCTTTAGATAATCTTCTATTGACTCTTGAGACGCACCTTAATGGAGATGTGCATCATGCAATTTATGATTTATAGCCATAATTCCATAAAAAAAATGCTCCACATAGTCTTAGGAATCTAACTAAAAAAAACCTTGTTTGCCAGTTTTTAAAAAAACTGAATAAGAAGCCTATACTCGACCCATAGAGGGCGTTTAAGCTGTTTTTGGACGTCTAAACCAAGGAAAAATATGAGCCACAATCACAACTGCTTGTACATACACATGTTAGCTATTTGTACGTACATATTTTTTTTAAATTATATATATATAATAATAATAATAATAAGAGACTCTAGTTGGCCTACATACAAGTAATATGATTGCATTTTCACTTTCTCATCTATAAATTCTTCTCTTCATTCTCTTCATTCCCTTCATTTCTACTCAGCCAACACATTTCACAGATATCAAAGTATGTAGAAATGACAAGTTTCTCAAGTCATCAAATACAAAATATTTGTGTTTTTGGTGGATCTAGTCATGGGAAAGAAAAAGAGTTTTTAAAATGAGCAAATCATCTTGGTTAGGTATTAGCTGCAAGAAAGATTTATTTGGTGTATGAAGGAGGCAGCCTTGGGTTAATGAGGGGTGTGTCAATAGCTGTATTTTTATAAGGTAGTCACGTTTTGAGGGTTGTCCCTAAAGCTTTAGCACATGGTGATATTATTGGAATAATAATTGGAGAGGAACTCCAGGTCTCCACAATGTTTGATCAAATGAATACAATGTTTAAACATGCTGATGCTTTCATTGCCTTGCTAGATGGTCTAGGCACATTGAAAGAGATCTTTTACATTTTCTCTTGGGCCCAACTTCATATTCATCATAAACCTACTGGTTTGTTAAATGTTAATGATTATTATGATAAGTTATTGTCTTTTCTTGATCATACTGTCGAATAGAAATTTCTAACGTCTTCAGCACGACAAATCATAATCTCTGCTGCCACTGCTAAACAATTGATTAACCAACTACAATCTTTCACTACTATAATTGATCCCTCTATGAGTTGCATAAATTGGTCAACTAAGGATAACCATAAAAAACTTAGATTGGATTTGAGCCTTCATCTGTGAAACCTTGTATTTTATTATTTTGTTTTGTTTTGTTACTTCTCATATTTGTTTAAATGTGTTTCAAGTTTGTCTGCGTTTGTTGTTTCGGATGATATCTTCTACCATCTATCTTTCTACTTTATAACATTGAAGACAATGTTTCGTTTTGGTTGGAGAGAAGGGGTAGTGGTTGATATTTCCAAAAAAACAAACTTTACTAGTTATGCTTTCTATTTGTAAAACCATTGTTACTATGATGGCAGAGTCAAGGAGTTCTTTTGTTAAAGTGACTCTTGAGACGCATCCTAATAAACATTCTTAACAAGATCTATTATAATACTTCTTAAAATATTCAGGTTTACAAACTCTCGCATTATTATTTATTACTTCTGCTCGTATACTCATTAAAACAAGTATTTTTAAACCTTCATTTTTACACACACACTTTAACATATGATTGTGAGTTGTATATTGGATTATTACATTATTTATGTTCTTTTGTTAAAGGTAACAACTAAAGGAAAGAGATAATATATAATTTGCTTTAAAAAAAA
>SRLM01001015.1:342706-457885 GCA_015708895.1 Populus ilicifolia
TTGTTGTTTATAATTGTTGTTTATAATTTGTACAATTAACCTCCATGTGATTCGACCCCGATCTTGCCGAGTTATTTATTACTTTGACACTCCTGCACTTGGGAGAAAACATCAATCTTTTTGTCGTGTCAAAAGGACAAAGAAAAGGCTAAGCTTACAAAGGAGATGTCAATTCACTTCAAATTCGAACACTGTTCAGTCATCGGATCATATCTAGAGCTATAGATCTTAGATTTCATATTAATTTATATGGATGGAAAGATAACAAATAGGTCTACAACTTTCATGGGTATGGAAAGACCAAAATTTATCATTTTCAAATTCAAAGTTTGGCCACAAAAGAGAAGTCTGAATCTGTCTTGCAATCCAGCCCAAACACTACTCAAAGTTTTATCCATAATTGGAGTTCTAGAAGTCCAAATGATCTGAAATTTTATGGTGGAAGGAAACAACAATTTCCAACAACTGTCATGAAGAGAACTAGCTCAAATTTGGATGGTAGAAATGAGATTTCACCCACACAAGCGTATGAGTGCTATCAACCACGTCCATCAGTAGCACTACTCAGTATGTTAAACATATCTCAAGCTATAGTGATCTAAATGATATAAAATTTGGTGGGTGAAAGAAAAAGATAATTTCCAACAACTTTTATGAAGAAAATTTTGTCAAATTCTGATTGCATCAATATCAATTCAGCCATCCAAAGTGTTGAAGTGATGTTGTCCACCAAGTCCACTAATTAATAGTTGGCCACTACATCCATTATCAATCATCACATGAATACTTCTGAATTTTAGCCTATAAAAGGAGGTATTTGTCATTTATTTGGACATCTTGTTTTCCATATCAAGATCATGTTCTTGCTCTTTATCTTTATATTATTGTAATGCTTAAGTTTTGCTTTCATTAATCTCTTGTTCATGCTTTTCATTTCCTTTACTATACTTAGTTAACTTATATCATGTTTATGTTCTTATATTATTTTTTTAAGTTTTTCTCCTTCATAATGTCTAGCTAAATTAATTATGTAAAGGTGAAAAAGTTTCACTAATAGTAATAGGATAAGTAAATATAAACTTAATATGGACTTCAATACTTATATCTTAAACAACTTGCTATTAACATGTTTTATTATTTTTATATTATTAATTCTTAATATCTTACTTGTTAAATGGTTAATCTAGATTTGTATTGTGTAACAATTGGTACATCAAATACTTGATCTTTTGTAGTATTCGGCCGACATCGTTATTATGAGAGGAATTTGATTTGTTGTCAACATAAGTTGGCATCATGAATACTTGATAAAATTTATAAGTATGGTGTTATGTCAATAAGATGATTAATATAATCATGTTGATAATTAATAAAGAGTTTATACCTTACTTATCTCTAATACTATTAGTGTATACTCTAACCTTGACATTTGTTTTTATCATTGTATAATCTTCATATTAATTTTAAATCTGAAAGTCCTCTTTAACTCATCTTCACCACCACCACCACCACCACCACCACCACCATCGTTGTTGTTGTTATTGTTTTTATTTATAATTTATATAGTTAACCTCTATGTGGTTTGACCCCTGTCTTATCGAGTTATTTATTACTTTGACACTTTTGCACTTGAGATAAGACATCAACTCTTTGATTGTGTCACGATGCATTTAGAAAAAAAAATCATATAAAAAAATTAATAAACAAAATAAAAAATATTTGAGGGCATTTAAAAATTAAATCACATAGTCAATTTAAAAAGAAAAATATCAAAAAAATGAAGGTTAAATTGAAAAAATACCAACATAAATTTTGATTTAAGGATGAAATTGAACACTAATAAAACTTTACTGAAAAATCCAATGGTAATAATCATGTACTTTAACCGAAAGAGAAATAAAAATAGGCAAAAGATAAAACAAATAATTATCAACGCTAAATAGTTGGATCACCACGAACACTTTCTACACTAGGAGAACGATCATATGATAACATTTTGAATGACTTGATGGGAGGCTATTTTTGGACAAATAGTACATCAAACACACCATCACAATAATACGAATAGCTAACACGTTGATGCATGTTTTCCACGCGCTAACAGCTTTTAATTACCCCCTCATGACCTTATAAATAACAAAAAAAAAGTGAAAGTACTAATAAACTCTTGCATGCATATAAGTTATTTTGTCAAATAAACGAGCAAATTAAAATGTGTTTTATAGTTTTCAAATTTATGCAAAGTAAAAAATATCATTGCTCAACGAGTTAATTTTTGTTAACCCTAGGGATAAAAGCATATTTTACTATACAAAATAATATGTAAAACAATAATATTAATGTTCAATCTTTTAATAACTAATGAATTAGCGGGAAAAAACTAAAATATTTATATCTCATAACCTTTAAAATTTTCCACCAAGAGATATAAAGGTAAACTTAGATTGGATTTGAGCCTTCATCTGTGAAACCTTGTATTTTATTATTTTGTTTTGTTTTGTTACTTCTCATATTTGTTTAAATGTGTTTCAAGTTTGTCTGCGTTTGTTGTTTCGGATGATATCTTCTACCATCTATCTTTCTACTTTATAACATTGAAGACAATGTTTCGTTTTGGTTGGAGAGAAGGGGTAGTGGTTGATATTTCCAAAAAAACAAACTTTACTAGTTATGCTTTCTATTTGTAAAACCATTGTTACTATGATGGCAGAGTCAAGGAGTTCTTTTGTTAAAGTGACTCTTGAGACGCATCCTAGTAAAAAGTGACTCTTGAGACGCATCCTAGTAAACATTCTTAACAAGATCTATTATAATACTTCTTAAAATATTCAGGTTTACAAACTCTCGCATTATTATTTATTACTTCTGCTCGTATACTCATTAAAACAAGTATTTTTAAACCTTCATTTTTACACACACACTTTAACATATGATTGTGAGTTGTATATTGGATTATTACATTATTTATGTTCTTTTGTTAAAGGTAACNCACCATCACAATAATGCGAATAGCTAACACGTTGATGCATGTTTTCCACGCGCTAACAGCTTTTAATTACCCCCTCATGACCTTATAAATAACAAAAAAAAAAGTGAAAGTACTAATAAACTCTTGCATGCATATAAGTTATTTTGTCAAATAAACGAGCAAATTAAAATGTGTTTTATAGTTTTCAAATTTATGCAAAGTAAAAAATATCATTGCTCAGCGAGTTAATTTTTGTTAACCCTAGGGATAAAAGCATATTTTACTATACAAAATAATATGTAAAACAATAATATTAATGTTCAATCTTTTAATAACTAATGAATTAGCGGGAAAAAACTAAAATATTTATATCTCATAACCTTCAAAATTTTCCACATATAAAGGTAAATTTATTATAATAATCCATAACAAATCAAGTTTATTGCTATAAAAAATTCACCATACCTTTTAGTTTTCTTTTTAATATTTTGCCATGTGCTATGCAATGAATTGCCTTTATTTTTTTAAAACATAAAAAAATATGTTTTCTAATAAAAAAATTAATAATGAATAAAAAATAAAAAGTATATTAGATTATATATTTTTTAAATACTAAAAGATATGTTTTTAAAATATTTAGATAATAATATATTATATTAATACATGTTGTATTCAAGTCACATATGTAATCCATCAAACAAGTAATATGGATCATGAAAATTAAATAATTTTATAAAAAATTAAAATTTAATTTTTATTTAACTCAATATAAAATAATAATAATAATAAAAGATTTGAGCAAGTTTGTGGAACTTAAAATATAGCTTGTGAGATTAGACAATCATATAAAAACAACTGAAAAAATGTACACAGCTTAGTTTCTAAGTCAATTAAATTTATATAATTGAAACAAAAATTCAATTTAAACAGAAAAATGAATAAAAAAACGCCGACTTGGGACTTACATCATATCAATATAAAAAAAACCAAGAGTTTTTTTTTTGTCCTATATATATATATATATATAATAATGTCGAATCTATCAACCGCCAGTAGCCCCGGCCTTGTTAAAAATTAAACAAATAAGCGTAACTAACGACTCGCCTCCCTTATTCCTCCCCCGAAACTTTCGAAACCCCTCGCAAACCCTTCTCCAGGGTTAGTTTTAGGGTTTTGCCTTCCTACACATAAAAAAATCCCTCCTCTTCCTTCCAGCAATAATAATCTCACCAATTTAAACAACAATGCCAAGGAACAGAAGCCGGAGCAGAAGCTACAGTCCTCGTCGCCGTAGCAGAACCCCTCCACGTGGCCGAAAGCGATACGACGACGAAGATCGCCTCCGTGACAGCCGTTCTTACCGTGACCGTCGCTCTCCCGCTCCCTCCGGCTTGCTCATTCGCAATCTCCCTCTCGATGCCAGGTCCTTCGCTTTCTCTTTCTCTATCAGTTTATTTTTGTTAGTTAATTTGGCTTGAGCAGAGTTTTTCTGCTATTATTTGCGCTTATTAACTAATGATGGAATCTTGAATATTTATTTGATTAAGTCTTGTAAAATTATTGTTGCGGTTTTTAATTAGGCTATTTTACTCGTATCACTACCCTTTTCAATGTTAATTAACTCTATGTAATTAATGTTAATCTGGCTTGAGCAGAGTTTTTCTGCTATTATTTGTGCTTATAAACTAATGATGGAATCTTGAATATTTATTTAATTAAGTCTTGTAAAATTATTGTTGCGGTTTTTAATTAGACTATTTTACTCGTATCACTACCCTTTTCAATGTTAATTAACACTATTTAATTAATGTTAATCTGGATTGAGCAGAGTTTTTCTGCTATTATTTGCGCTTATTAACTAATGATGGAATCTTGAATATTTATTTGATTAAGTCTTGTAAAATTATTGTAGTGGTTTTTAATTAGGCGATTTTACTTGTATCATTACCCTTTTAAATGTTAATTTAGAGGGGAGAGAGTTTTGTGCTTTTATTTAATTTAATTAGCGAATTGTTGGATTTTGAATGTCTAATTCCTGTTTATTTATCTATTGAAGTGAAACTTAATGGTTATGTTCTGTTCTGCAGGCCTGAAGATCTTAGGAGGTCATTTGAGAAATTTGGTCCCTTGAAAGATATTTATCTGCCCAAGAATTACTACACTGGGTATGATTGTTTGCTTGCTTCTATTATAAAAATGCTTTATTTCTTAATCTTAATATTTATTATTTTGGTTTTATTGGTTAAATTTTTATGATTTTTGTGTTTATGTGATCTGAATTTTTAGGGAACCAAGAGGGTTTGGATTTGTGAAGTATCGCCATTCTGAAGATGCAGCTGAGGCAAAGCAACGGATGGACCACAAAACTATTGGTGGACGTGAGATAAGAATTGTTTTTGCTGAAGAGAACAGAAAAACACCTCAAGAGATGCGTAGGACCACTCACGTAAGGTATGGAAAAACTTTCTTGACTCCAGTGCTTCATCGGTATTTGGTTCTTATTGCATCAGTGTTTTTTCCTGTTCAACTGAACACAACTTTTACTTCATGAGCTTATTGGTTCTTTTTAAATTTTGTTTCTAGTGATCGACATGGAGGCAGCTCCAGAGGGAGAACATCACCAAGGTCCCCAAGACACCGCCATCGTTGTTAGTTCATACTTTCCCTTGTTAATTTATCTGAATCTTCTTAGAAAGATCTTGGAATTTTTGTGGTTTTATCTAAAGGTTATCATGAAAATGAACTGTTTTTGAAATTAATGAATTTATCCTTGAATAATTGTGATAACCTGTTGATTTGTTTTTGGCAGCATACTTGCGCTCCCCTTCACCGGCTAGATATGATTCAAGGTTTGATTTTACTTGTCAAGAGTCTGTTTTGCATTCTTTGTGATGCTCTTACAAGTTCTTGTTAAGGATTTCCTATCCTTATCTTTTATCTCTAAGCAATGGTTGTTTACATCTATGCTTTTCATTTACTTTTAGGAGATAATAGAGTTGCAACCTTATAACATTACCATGAAGTAAATGGAATAGCGATCTGAAATCATAGAGGATTGCTTTATTTCTTTCCATTTACCACGAAGCAAATGGAGCATTAAAGTTTCCCATGAATAGTCTGGGCTTATAACATTATTTTGTTATAAAATAGCATTAGTCAGCTGAACTTAACATCACATAAACCATGTGACTGGTGAGTTTATGTGGGATGAATTCCCACTCACCTAACAATTAACATGGTTATTGCTGTCAATGATACAGCACTTGTTCATTTGTTTTCTTTATTTCTCCTTCCTTTTCTATTCTTGATATCTTAGAACAACTACTTTCCAATGAAAATCTATTATTTCCGTTGTCTGGAGCTGTAATATTCTACAATTTTTAGCGATATTCAGATCCTATTTACTATTGAAGTCACATCTTGGGTTATTGTTATTCAATTTCTTATAGGGAAACCTTTTGCTAATGGTTGTTTTTTCGTTTGCTTTGTGGTTAAGATAGTGAAATACAGAGGTTCAGTTTATGGTCATA
Source organism: Populus ilicifolia (assembly GCA_015708895.1). Classification (NCBI taxonomy): domain Eukaryota; kingdom Viridiplantae; phylum Streptophyta; class Magnoliopsida; order Malpighiales; family Salicaceae; genus Populus; species Populus ilicifolia. The sequence goes on from SRLM01001015.1 coordinate 349,205, forward strand.
GAAAAAAGGTCAAGATGTTTTCTTTTCTTTTGTTAATGCCCCATTATATTGCCTCAATGGCCTACTATTTTATAGTTATTTTAGCATTGATGCAGAGAGAATCTTTGTTTCCTACACTTGACATTGAATGTGCTTTAATAAATTTGAATGTTATCTGCTTGTGGCCTTGCTTCTGCAGATGTTAAAATGAAAAAGGAGATGGTAAGTAAAAGATTAATGCCAAAAAAAATTCATAAAGTGATGGACGACACACACTTACCTTTCAATGAAAGCCTATCAATAAGTTTTGTCCATAATCACCTTCACTAGCTATTCTCCACAAACTGCATTTGGCTATCCCATTCTTTGACTTTTGGGTTGGTGAGGTTTACTACAATTGAATTCAAATTTAGCTTGGTGTGGGAGATGTCTAGAATCACAGGGTTTTTTTTTTTTTTTCCATATAAAACTTTAGAGCAACTTTCTAATAAGGAAATTTGTTAAGTTTGACGTCTTGTTTTGCATATACTATCCAGTTAAGAAAGAATATAAAGCTTATATTTGGCCAAAGAAAGAAATCATCTTCAAAGAAGGAAAGCTTTTCAAAGTTTTACTGGTAGAGAAATGATGGCAATGCCCAAGAAAATGATAAATGAGATTTTAGAATGTTGGGGCAAAGAAAGCTATGAAGTTATCGGATGCTGATCAATAGGGAGCCCAACTGTCAATTGTTTGGTGCAACTATCATAATTTTGTTCAGAAACCCTGAAAAGGTGCAGGTAACTGTTATATTCTGATCAATTAGATTTTCAACGAAGCTGTACGCAGACAATTCATTTCTCTAGAAACAATTCCCATCTTTTATTTAAATAGATGAGCATGTGGGGATTGCTTTATTTATGGAAACCACAAATTCTGACAGGTCTATTGTGTGCTGGAGTGGACATGCTTCAGATTTCTCTGTTTATGTCTAGGTCCACGATTGATTTAGTAATATCTTCCAGGAAGTCCTTTTATATATCTTTATTTTCATTGAGACAGGGATCGTGGTATGAAGGATGATTATCGCTCCCGACAGAGATCAAGATCCATTTCACACTCTCGTTCTCCACGAGATGGAAGAGCCTATCGGGCAGACCAGCAGTCTCTGAGTCCAAGGGAGAATGGTCAAAGCCCCGGGGAGAGAGACCATGCATCTGGCAGATCAAGGACTCCAAGGGCCTACAATAATAGTCCATTGAGGTCTCGTTCGTGATCCTATGGGTAAGTAATTTCTGCTTCCTTTTTTTCTTTTTTGGATCAAATAAAGTGATTTGATATCTATTCTTCAGCTCTGAGAATCGCTCCCCTCAGTGTGAGGTGATTATATGTCTCAGGTCCTACTAGGATTTAATAGGATTTCTTCAATGTACTTTTCTGCAAGTATAGAGGGTTTTGCCTCTGACTTGAGGCACACCACTTGATCTAATAAGCTACCTGAGTGTCGAGGTCCAAAGCGTAATGCAGTGATAGAGACAGTTTTTCCTTTCCTTTTCAGAATGTAGAAGCACAGTATATTTGCTTTGATTTGGGCCATTTGGAATAAAAGAGAATTTTTTCAGGACAAATAGTTTGATTTGGGACATTAGCCTTTTTGTTGGTGATGTTTTGGGGTGTCTTTCGTGAACATAACAGAGACACTGCTCTGCCATGCCACTGGATTCTAAGAACTTCAGGATGGAGATTCCAAGTTTGAGGTAAGGGGCTCTGGGTCCCCTGCTTTCAGAAATGAATGGATTCGGAAGAGGGGTGAGGAAACAGCTGGAAACGTGAAGGGGTCCCCTAGCATTGTACCAGTTTTGTTTGTCTTTTGTCTTTATTATGATGAGAAGGGAACATGCGCCTGTTTGCAAATTCTCTTTTATCCTTTGATTAAAATGATTTCTTTTTACCAAAAAAGAGGTCTTTATTATGATGAGAATGGCTCCAATAAAGTCAATATTAAGTGCTTAAATGATTTATTATGGTTTCTGCTTTGATTATTTTTAGATTCCTAGATGTAAAGTCTGCTATAGGATGCCTCAAGTCTGCTTGTATATTGCTTAGAAATACTGGAGCACTGACAGTATGATAGTTTTTTCTGTGCAGTTCTCGCTAATGGCCGTTCTTATGCATGTTGCCATTCTATGCGGGACGAGATTCCATGGAGATCATACCATGGGGAGTAACTATAAGCTAGATGAAGGATGTGTATTTGGCTATGATCTGTGGATTTCTTTTAGGTTGAAGGACTTGTTATGTCTGTGAATAGTTCGCATTCTATTGCACGTCAATATTTTGTGCTGATCATGAGGTTCCTGTTGGAAATGATACTGTGGGCATTAGCAAAGCTAGATGAAGAATGTGTATCTTCCCATGACGCATGCATCTTGTTTTTGGTTTAGCAAGGCTTTGGCTGATGGCCCTTTTCGACCACCTCTGTTCATGCGAAGTGAATTTAGTTCTATCCTTCACTAGTATTCCATAAAATTGGTGCGCCTGTAATTTCCAGAGCTCATAGTCTTCAATTTTATCAGTCAGCTGGCTTTCAGTGCATCATCCTAGCCTCTTATCGAGCTCTTCGGATTTTCTTGGACAAAAAGAGCTTCGGAGTTTAATAAATAAAATATTGGATCCTGTGAGCAAGGCTATAGAGGCCAGACATGTCATTTGTACTGACTGGACTGGAAAGTCTGGCAATCTGGAGTCTGGCCGGTGGATTAGCTTTGTGAGTTTGATATTTTTTTTTTAACCGATTGCTGGAGTTTTTTTACATAATTTTATATTCTAAATAATTACCGTTTCAATTAAAAAAATGAAAAGGGATCAACAAATTGACCCTTCATCCTCGTAAATCTCTTCACCGTATCGGACCTTGAAACAAGCCGACAGCTATACGGTAACCCTTTGCGCGCACCTGGTGTACCCTTCCCTACAAGTGGAGTTTGTGGTGTAGATTAAAAAATTATGTCTTTATTGATATTTAAATAAAAAATATTTTAAAAAACAACAAGCAACAATATGCAGCAGCAGGAGAGATTTGCAAAATCCTATCTCCTTCATTAACATTTTGTTATTTTCATGGACATTGCAGATTTCAGAAACCAAAATGGAAATCGTTCAATCACCTCAAAAGCAAATATAGCACTCAGAAAACATGCTCAAGGAGGCAGAAACATACTGTACTTTCTTTTGAAAGCAATCTGAGAGTAGAATCAGAGCGTAACAAAAAGGAGACAATTCACAAAAAGAGAAGGAAAAATGCACGCAACAGAAAATGTCTGCTCATCACAAAATGTTTTGTGACCTAAATTATTGTGAGCTTGATTACTAGTTCCATTTGCCAATCATTCCAATGGGCAAGCTTTCTCGAATGCCTGTTGCTCTTTGCGACACAAATCAAATTCATTTGTATAGTAATACATGCAACCAACGTAAGCATCCATCTCTTTTGTGCACTTCTGGTGAAGATCCTTCAACCTGCAGTGGCAAACATCTCAAAATTTGGTACCAAACTGTTAACAGCGAGCATGTGCTGGCGGGTTGTTGTTTGATGCAACAAGTTATTGAAGGTTCTAACAGCCTTCATTCAATAGAGTCCTTTTTAAATATTTTGTATGCAGCTCGTTAAATATTATTCTATAATAAATCACGCAACAACCTTACTCGTGGGATATAAATAAGACATACAAACTATCAAAATAATAAAAACTTAATATCAAGTTTGTGGCACAACTTGTTCACAGAATCACACGCAGGAAGAAAATAACCTTCAGGCTATCAAACAGGCTACTATAATGATCAATGCGACATTCAAGAATGATTATTTATTCAAAAGCAGAACTAGCCTAATTTTGTTCATGCATGATATAAATTTAACTGTGGAAGTGCCAATGCTTGTAATTCGTTTCTCTCTACATTATGATCAATCAGTCTGAATCTTTAAAAGTCTTTGACGTTCAGATTGCTAAGACAACAGAATGTGAGATATTAACATTCAAGTTGTAAACTACAGACACAAATTAGAAGTTGAAGGATGGAAAAAAACATTCGATTGGACTCCCTTAGTCGCCGATTTCATTAAAGGATTGTTAAAGGCAATTAGAGATCTGCTGCTTAAGACCATTTAAAGCATGGACTTTATACTCTTGTTTTTTGTTTTTTTTTTTAATCGAAGCTTTATACTCTTATGACTAATTGCTTGGATTATGACCCAGGAACCTAATCAACATCAAAAGGTTCAGGTTCTTTCCTAACTACATTCTTAAGATGGATAGGTAATTTATCATTTCAAACCTCTTGCCAGACACTAACCTATCTGTTTCTCAAAGGAGGGCAGTAGCAATATCATGCATTTAGTTGCAGCCACTCAATGCACAAAAAGCTAACAATAAGCATCAATCAGCTGCTTTTTCCAAATTTGCAATGCCAAAGATAAAAGCACACATTCAACATAATTCGATCTGAATTAAAAAACAATAAATGGTACAGAAACCAATCATTCAAGTCTGACGCCTAAACAATAAGAGCAACCCTAAAATCTTCACATCTAGCAAAATCAATCATCTTCACAAGGTTACATAAATTCATTCCTCAACTCGAACCACCAATTGGAACCTTCATTTCCTCAATTCCCACTAATTAACAGCTCACAAGAGTAGACATTGCTACTCGAATGCAAAAAACACAGAAAATCAGAAAATCCAACCTTGCTCTTTAGCTCAATTCCACAACATTTCAACATCTAAACAGACCCAATATAAAATAAGCAAAGCCCAGTATTTCATCCACCTTCATATTCCCCAAAAAATCCCCAAACCCCTTAATACCAGTATTTAAATTACAATCAAACATCATTAATTAACTCAATTAATAACGAATTAGCAACCATCAGCAACAGTAACAGGAGGAAAATAATATAAGAGAAAATTGTAAAGATTTGAACTTACAATCCAAGGACACAGCGAGTGACTTGCTGGCCTTTATCGAGGCATTTCTCCGGGTTTGGATCCTTCTTCTTGCACTTGAGAAACTCCACATTTTCTGAAAAGCATCTTGTCGCTATATGCTTCGATGCAGTCGTTAGCACCGCTGATGTCGGGATCGGATTCCCAGTCGCGTCCACCGCACTCGTCGCCATCTTCAACAATAATCTACAAAAGTAACAAATTTCAATGAGCTCAAACATTTTCTCAGGAACCAAACAGAACATCAAGGAATTGACGAGAAACTTTCACATCAGTTTCCCCTTTACCACTCGGCTGCTACTGAGATAGAGGACAGAGAGAGAAAGAGAGAGCGCGAGAATGAGACGCCGTTAAGGAGAAGGAGCAATGCTGACAGGTTATTGCTAACAGGACCGGCGAGGCCAGTTTGGGGAATACACATCAATCACGGAGGGCACTTATGTAATTAGATTCATGTCCCCAAAGGTTTTGGAAAAATAGAGACTGGCTTTTAACCCTGCTGCAGTTTGACGTGTCATGTCACCCTATTATTTTGTGGCGTAATTGCTTGATTCTATACTTTTTTATAACCCAATCATGTCAACGAGCACGTTTGTTTGAAATGTTTTTAAAAAAATTTAAATTTTTTTATTTTAAATTAATATATTTTCAGTGTTTTAAAATTATTTTAATATATTATATTAAAAATAATTTTTTAAAATAAAAAAAATATTTAAAAAACAACTAAATCACCTCTAAATAACCTTTAAAACAACAAGTTAACCATGCAGCGGGGTTTAAAAAAAAACAAACCATTCATACGAAAATACAAGGGGTGTGTAAATACTAATGAAGTAATTCATGGTGAGTAAAGGACTAGTTTATAATTCTCGGAACAAACTAAATAACTAGAGGTAATAAAATCTTTTTACAAGGGTTTCAACTGACATCCCTTTATGCACAGTAAAATAAATATATTACTTTTAAAATTACTTTTTTTAAGTTGATGTTCAAGAGATATTTTTATATTTTTAATTTTTTAAAATATTTTTTATATTTTCATTGCGTTTGCTTTTTTATTATTACTGGTTAATAAATTAGTGCTATTATAATTTTATAAATACAAATATGATTAAAAAATAATTTTATAATACTGGTTGTCCCATTATTTAGATGGCAAGTGTATTGTTTTCTGATCTTCGCAACCTTTTTAAGAAGGTCTATTTATTAATAACACATATAGTTAATAAATCCTTTGTTTAACATCAACCTTATGTTTGTCTTTGCAAAGTCTCAAAGTAGAATTCATTTTTTTAAAAAAAAAATTGATATGCATTTTTTAATTATTATTTATTTTATTTTAAATAATTTATAAAATTGAGATTTTTTTAAGTTTTTTCTATCTACTAGATCTTGCTCACTATTCTTTTAATTGTTATTTTTTTATTCGAGTTAATTTTTATAATTGATTTTGTTATGATTTCATCATTCTTTATTTTTTTATTATTAAGTTTGATTTTTATTTTTTTTATTGTTATTTTTTTACTTTGATGATTTTTTAAAATTATTATTTTTTTGAACTCATCTTTTAATAGTAAATTGGTTAAGAATTAAATTTTTTAATTGAGCTCAGGTTTAAGATTTTATTGGTTGTAAATTTGAAGGATTAACTTATCTTTAGAAGTTTCGTCCAAGTTTACTTGATTTTTTTTTTATAAACTCATGCTTTTTTTATTTTTACTATTCAATATTTATTTAATTGTAAATTAAGCTTCATTAATTTTTTATTTCAATAAATTTTTTTATTGATTTTAAAAATGACTTGAATTATATAGTCTTTTTATAGTTGCTTTTATGGGGTTAAATTTTGCCTATTTTAAAGATATTTTATTTTATTTTATTAATTTAATCAAATTAATTAATTAATTAAATATAAATATAAAATGCTTACATCATAATATTTTTATTTAATTAAATTAAATTAAAGCAATTAGTCGAGTTAAGAGATTTTTATCCATGTACCCTCAAAAAAAAAATCTCAACCACTTTTATGCAAGACACGAGCTCCATAACCAAGAGTCTTCACTGCATTGATAGGAGTTAGGATGAATGGATGCTCTAGAGCGTGGACATTAGCTGAATTTTTGTTTTCTGATATATAAAGTCAATATTTTTTTTATAAATAAAAAAATTAAAAATAAATTGATTTACTAAACATGTTAGATAAAAAAATTTAGGTCCGAGAGCTAGCCAAATTCACCATAAAATGGACAGTAAACATGCTAAACGCAGAGTAACTGAGCTTGGCGTGATAAATTCAACTGTCTGTCGAAGAATCCATTTTGGTCTCTTTTTCTTGCTTCCATCACGCTCTAAAGCTCGGAATGTAGAAAAACCTCCTTGATCACACAACGCTACAGCTGTGAGAGTGACCCCGGAATGAGAGTCCTTTAATTGGCGATTGTGAGAGAACGGAATAAGCTCATAAGCACACAAACATCCGTACCATCAGCCTGCAAACTTAGCTTCAGGCAGTCCAAGAGGAGCGGTGTTCCATACTCCCTAAAGAGATTCTTGATTTGCAACCAAAGCCATGCACAAACTCAGCTCTAGCTCAGCCCATTCCCTCGACTTTATGAGCTTGAGCGTGCAAGAAACAAGGTCAATGACAGTGGCATTTCCGTTGGATATCGGGTCTGTTTGGTCATCCACCGAGCTCTTCTACTTTTAACAACTGGGAAAACATTACTTGGAATCAGAGCAGTACCCAACAGAAGTACAGAGCCATAGCCTTGCTTTCCTTGATTTGGCAAAATTGAAGCGGGGAATCTATTCTGCTCTCCGGGGCTGATCATCTTGTTATTTACAATCCAGTTTTCTGCGCACAGGCTAATACTAACTGTATTTTCTAGGTCCTAATTTATTGCAATCACGGGCTTGTGTTTTTCCAAAATCCATCTTTTGCTATGTGATTGCATCTTCAATCACTTTTCTCCTTTCATCCAGATTATGTCGTGATATATGATCTTCAATACTCCACCTGCAATCATGGAACGACAGTGTTTTCTTTTAGTCTAACTGTTCAGGAAGTGTTCGAGATTCCAGGAGATTTCTGCTTTTCAGTGTGTTTTACTTGAAAAAACTATAAATTGATGTTTTTTTAATTATTTTTTTTGATGATTTTAATGTTCTAGAATAACAAATAGAAAAAATACTTTGTTATTTTTTTTAAAATAATATTTTTAAAAATCACTTTATACCACAATAATAAACACATCTATTTGAAATTGCATTTTAAAATGTTTTTGAAAAAAATTAATTTTTATAAAATTAATATATTTTTGATGTTTTCAAATTATTTTGATGTGCTAATTTTAAAAATAATTTTCTAAATAAAAAATCTTATTGATATATTTTTAAATAAAAAATATTGTAAAAAGCAACCATGACTACATTTTCATACATGTTTAGTAATTTTATATCTATGTATATTTTTAGGATATAGCTTTATATTGCACTACTCTACTCAAAATATGACCTAATATATTTCAAATAAAATAATTGAGGTTAGTTAATTTTAAAACATGTATTTAAATGATTAATATATATGTATATATATATATATAACACAAAATGATTGGATTTAATTAATTTTTGAACAATTTTCATTGATAAAAAAGTTATTCTCATTCCACAATTTATCATTCCTTCTTCACTTTGATTTTATAATGACCAACTTAACCTTTGATCAATTGTTTTTTAAAAGTTCCAATTAAGATTTAATAACAGGGTTCAAGGACCATGTACCGGTATGCAATTGTCTTCTTCTTCTTCTTGTTTTTTTTTTAAAACATAAATATTGTCTTTTAATTTTAATATATTTTAATAAACCATCACTAGAATGACCCCTTTGCGGTGGCTAGAGCCCTTTTATCAATCATTTCTATTTGGTTCACTCGTCATCTAGATTGTTGCCTTTTGTGCATGATCAATTGGTTTTCATAATCATATGGCTATTTGCCATTTTATGGGCGTATTGGTCGTTGTTCTTATAGACGAATTGCTCATTGTTCTTATAGGCTAACCCTTTGTTAACCTCGTGAAGGCAAAATACATGCATATAATATTATACCCACAAAAGAAGCATGAATTATAGAAATTGAATTATGTTTAGATCCCTTTGAATTCAATGTTTTTAATGAATTCTATATTTAACATCATCTTGAGTATCGAGCATCAAGTTTAAAATGAAACTCAATCTTTGAAAATAACACAAAAATAAATTAAAAGTCAATCCATTTGATTTATAATTTAAAAAAAAAGTTAATATTAAAACTAATTTTAGAAAAATACTTATCTATCCATCTATTGTTTTTAGAGATATTTGAAGAAATAAGATGTAGGTGATGAGTGTAATATAAAAAACAAAATAAAATTTCTACACATGTGAATTAATTTATTTATCAATTGAATTTATATTGAATGCTATAGTTGAATTCAATTACAGTAAATAATTGATTTTAAATAACTTTTAAGTTATCTTACAATGCCTAAAACTAATAAAAAAAACCCTGGATGATGCAATTCTAATTTTCAAATAGAAAAAAAAAAATAACATAGATAGACATAAAAGATAATAAAATTTATTATAGGTTCAAATCTTTAAAACTAGTAATATTATAACCATAAAAAATACTTAAAATATTTAATTTTTATTCATATATATAGAAAAAATTGAAAACTAAACCATATAAGGGTGTTTGGCATTGAGGTTATCAAAATTTGATTTTTTTTGCTTTAAATTAATTATTTTTAGTGGTTTTGGATTATTTTAATTTGCTAATGTTAAAAATATTTTTTTAAAATAAAAAATATTATTATTTTAATACATTTATGAGCAAAAAAAACACTATAAAAAACATTTATCACAACTTAAACATACTAAAAGATAGGTATTTTGAATAAACTAATATATTAACTTGTGCTCCGTTAGAGATCAATATCAATTTTTTTAAAATGTAAGAAATAAATATTAAGAGTATGGAGGATTTTTTTTAATAGTGTTATTAAACTTAACTAGGAGGGTTAATTTTAAAATCTCTCAACTTAATTATTTGTCTATCTCAAATTTTTTATTAAATTATGTGAGAGTTAACTCGATTTAAATTGATCAATTTTATATGTTCAAATACAAATTTGATAACCAATAAAAACATGATTTAATTTTTAAAAAAACTTTAAGATGATAATTTTAAAAAAAAAATATTGAGACAATGACATATTGGATCGACCTCCCCTTTGGCGACTTAATTCATGGATTTTATTAAGTTCAATAATTTTTTTATATTTTATATTTAATTATATAATAAAAATAGATATTCATAAATGATGGAATTGAAAAGGAATAAATTAAAAATAATTAAAAGATCAAGAATTAAAAAAAACATATCGGTTGATAAACTTGTTAAACCTATAAATCAAATAAGACAAACTAGTACACCAAACCTGTGAACTGGGTTATAAATTTTACTAGGATTATAATTTTTTTCATTTAACTATATAACAACAAAAATAAATGATTATAAAATCAAATATCAATCTAATACTAAGTTGTTTTTTTGGATCATGACAACCTTATAAAAGATTAAGATCATGACAACCTTATAAAAGATTAAAAAAAAAACAACTAATTATAAAACTAAATTTTCAATTAATCTAATATCTAAAAAAAAATCTAATGTAAAAAAGTTAAAACTTACCTGACCCGTAAACTAAGTCAACTAGATAAATTTGTAAGTAGATTCATGGATTTCATAAAGTTCAATAACAAAACTTTTTTTTGAAACTATTTTTTTTACTGTATAAGAAAAAATAGACGATAAAAAAGTTAAGTTTAACTAAAAAAAATCCCTCCAAACTTGTAAATCAAGACAACCCGGGTTATCCTAACAAACTTACAAACCATGTTAATTTTATAGAAAGATAAAATAAAAAAAAATAAATTATAAATTCAAATTCTTAACCATTTTACTATTAAAAATATAAAATCAACAAAAATAAATTTAAAAAAAATCATGACAAATATTCAAAAAACATAAAGAAAAAAAAAGAGTAAAACACTTTAAGTTATTATTGTCATTCACAATGCAACATATATGGATGAAGAATGGTTTCCTCACATCTTTAAATTTTATTTTTTTTATAAAGTTTAATAACATATTTTTTCTCTAAACCAATTTTTTTTTAACTATATAAAAAAATAGACAATTAAAAAAATTAAGTTTATTAAAAAAAAGACCCACCAAACTCATAAATTAGAGCAATCTGGATTACTTTAGCAAACCTATAAATCACATTAATATCATATAAAAAAACAAATTATAAAGCTAAATTCTAAACTATTTTAATTTTAAAGGATGAAATCAATAAAAATAGATTTGAAAAAATCATAAAAAAGCAAAAAAAAAAAACATTGTGTATTACTATTATATTTCACAATGTAATAATTGTTGGGTGAATATTGATTTTCTCTATATTTTTTAATTTTTGTTACTTCATGAAGTTTAATAATATGATTTTTTAAAAAAACTATTTTTTCAACAATATTAAAATAAAATAGACTATAAAAAAATCAAATTCAATTAAAAAACATACAAAATCTATAAATTAGAACAATTTGAATTATCATGATAAAATCATCAACCATGCTAATAGTATAAAGAGACAAAATAAAATAAAAAAAATTATACAACTAGTTTAATATTAAAAAATAAAAATAATTTAAAAAATATATATAAACAATACGAAAAAACAACTCAACAATTCACGGTTTTTTACAAGAAAATCTGCAGTTTTCCACTGTTTAGCTTTTGTTATTATAATATTATTGCAGCGTGGAAGAAATATTAAGATTTCGATGCATTTTGAAGGAATCAATGTCCTCTACTTTTTTATTCTTTTCCATCAATATCCATGCATTCTATCCTTTCGTGATTTCCAATTATGTGGCTCCATGGAGAAGGCTCGACACAGACACTGTAATGCTGCTAGTAACTGGTAAAGACTATATATACATCACCCAAAATTACCAACTCTTCACTTGCAGACCTCTCTGTCTCTGTCTCTGTCTCTGTCTCTCTGCCAACTGCCGTTATCAACAGACAGCCACACACCCTCCTCCCTCCATTATTTAACTAATTCGCCACTACCGCAGAACATTCATTAGTGGGGAATTTCTCTCGGTGTCAAGTTCTTCTTCTTCTACACCGTTTCTGTTTCCTGGTTCTCTGTGTTTAAACAATCTTCTTTGTTTTTCTCGCATCTCCTATGGCTCTCTCTGCATTTTCTTTGCCTGCTCATGTCAATGGTGTCACAAGTTTAGACCACCTTCAAAATTATAGTTTTTCATCTTCTCATATCTTATGGAGAACAGATCTGCTGTGCCAATCTTTTAAAAAGATCAAACAGGTTTGATTTACTCTTTACATATATGGAATAATATCGATGATAAAGGATGACCAGCTAGCTCTTGTTCATCGTGTCAAAATTCAATTCTTTTCATTTGACTTTTTTTATGTTTTTTGCAAAGCTTCAATCTTAACATTGAGAAAGAGCCCACCAAGTTTCTCTGTAATTTTAGTTCTTTCCAATTCTCAGTTTAGTGTACATAGGAGAAGAAGACTATTGAAAGAAAAGGGTGTTTTTGTGCTGTCTAGGTACATGTCAAGAAAAGGCCAAATGGGGTTTGTGCATCACTATCAGAGAGCGGAGAGTTTCCTTCACAGAGGCCACCAACACCTCTGTTGGACACCGTAAACTATCCAATTCATATGAAAAATCTATCTATCAAGGTCAATAACTAAAACAACATGTCTTCTTTTGTATTCAGGGAAAAGGTGAAGAACTTTACCATCATAGAGTATTTGTACATTCACTTTACTTACTGGTGATCATCATATCAATATAGGAGCTAAAACAACTAGCAGAGGAGCTGCGGTCCGATGTTATCTTCAATGTTTCGAAAACTGGGGGTCACTTAGGCTCTAGCCTCGGTGTTGTGGAGCTCACCGTGGCTCTTCACTATGTTTTCAATAGCCCTCAAGACAAGATACTGTGGGATGTTGGCCATCAGGTTTTGTTTTTTGCTCCAATTCTTGTTTAGTTTAATTAGTTTATTCTTTCTTGTTGCAGCTGATTAAAACAGAGATTTGTCTAAGATAGCACGCCTTTTTGGTGATGATTGATCTAAATATAACTGTACCGCTACTGGTTTGCAGGCTTACCCTCACAAGATCCTGACTGGGAGAAGAGACAAGATGCATACAATAAGACAGACCAATGGATTGGCTGGTTTTACAAAGCGATCGGAGAGTGAATACGATTGTTTTGGCACTGGTCACAGCTCTACCACCATTTCTGCTGGCTTGGGTGCTGATCTGTCTCCCTTCTAATAATTATTACAATTACATTAGACTAGTATTATCAATGTTCGTTGCTTTTTTCCGGTTCCTTGTCAAACCTTTTGTTGCAGTTCTAGTGTTTCCTAAGTGCTCTCAGCTGAGTGTTATTCCCAAAGTAGCGAATGCTAGATGTCTAACGTTCTTCTTAAGATTGATTTATCTGGCAGACCGCCGCAATAAAAATGTTGACCACTGCAATCCTGCAGCATGGATTCCCCATTTATATATTTATCTCCTCAATTTGTCGGATTCTACAGACTTATTTATTCATTTTCTAACACGCTAGTGTTTTGTGAATATGGAATCATCACACCTAGCATCATTTAATCACATAATGTTTTGATTGGATCTCAGTTCAAACTATTTTAACTGTTATTGCGAACTTTACTTCGAAACAAATTGAACGAGTGGGACCTGTCTTCACATGATATATGAACTCTGGGTGGTTTTGGTGGACAGGAATGGCTGTGGGGAGAGATCTAAAAGGAAGAGCGAACAGTGTGATTGCTGTTATAGGTGATGGTGCCATGACAGCAGGACAAGCTTATGAAGCTATGAACAATGCAGGGTACCTAGACTCTGATATGATCGTTATTCTTAATGACAACAAACAGGTTTCTTTACCAACTGCCAATTTAGATGGGCCAATACCACCTGTCGGAGCCTTGAGCAGTGCTCTCAGTAGGCTGCAATCAAACAGGCCTCTCAGAGAACTAAGAGAAGTTGCCAAGGTAAATACACATGGGAGATAGGGGCGGTGGGTATGCATTGATTAACTTGTTGGAACTGAAAACTGGTTTTGTTGCTACTGAAACTATTGCAGGGAGTTACAAAACAAATTGGTGGACCAATGCATGAATTGGCAGCAAAGGTTGACGAATATGCTCGTGGAATGATCAGTGGTTCTGGATCAACCCTCTTTGAAGAGCTTGGTCTCTATTATATTGGTCCGGTGGACGGGCACAATATTGATGATCTTATTGCCATTCTCAAAGAGGTGAAGAGTACCAAAACAACAGGTCCTGTCCTAATCCATGTTGTCACTGAGAAAGGTCGGGGGTATCCATATGCTGAGAGAGCTGCGGACAAGTACCACGGTAAATAGAAGGGACAAGGTCTACAAGGAAAACAGTGCTGCTAAAAAAGCTCAAGTAGCTACTTTGCAGTTCTCTTTGTAGAACGAGAGGAAAAACTAATACTTTCAATTCAACTTCTAACGCTGTGAAAAATTCATTCACATGACACTGCATTGTGCATCTAAAAGCTTATCATCAGAATAGAGTAACTGCACTTTTTTTTTCAATTTTCAGGAGTGAACAAGTTTGATCCCGCAACTGGAAAGCAGTTCAAGGCAAGTGCTAGCACACAGTCTTACACAACATATTTTGCAGAGGCTTTGATTGCAGAAGCTGAGGCGGACAAAGATGTTGTTGCAATTCATGCTGCAATGGGAGGGGGGACAGGCTTAAATCTCTTCCATCGCCGTTTTCCGACAAGATGTTTTGACGTGGGGATCGCAGAACAGCATGCTGTTACTTTCGCTGCGGGACTTGCCTGTGAAGGTCATAAACCTTTTTGCGCAATCTACTCGTCTTTCTTGCAGAGGGCTTATGACCAGGCAAGTCAAATAGCTTCTTCCTTCTTATCCAGCAATATGACAATACACAGAAATAGCTGGTTGGCATTATATTGTTACCAGACACTGGCTCAAGCCCCCATGTAGATACTAATGTAAAAATGGTGTACACCACAGGTGGTACATGATGTGGATTTGCAGAAACTTCCAGTAAGATTCGCAATGGACAGAGCTGGGTTGGTGGGAGCAGATGGTCCCACACATTGTGGAGCTTTTGATGTCACTTATATGGCATGCCTCCCTAACATGGTTGTTATGGCTCCTTCTGATGAGGCAGAGCTTTTCCACATGGTTGCTACTGCTGCTGCTATAGATGATCGTCCTAGCTGTTTCCGGTACCCGAGAGGCAATGGTGTTGGTGTTCGGTTGCCACCAGGAAACAAGGGCATTCCTCTTGAGGTAGGTGTAGCTGATAATCTATCTGCATCCGTTCCCATGGAGGAAAATTGCAGATGAATCGATATTCGTCAAACTTACCTTGCAGGTTGGAAAAGGCAGGATATTGATTGAAGGGGAGAGGGTGGCACTCTTAGGCTATGGTACTGCAGTCCAGAGCTGTTTAGCTGCTGCCTCTTTAGTGGAACGCCACGGTATTCATCTGACTGTTGCAGATGCCAGGTTCTGCAAGCCATTGGACAATGCCCTTATTCGTAGCCTTGCAAAATCACACGAGGTTTTGATTACAGTGGAAGAAGGATCAATTGGGGGCTTCGGGTCTCATGTTGCTCACTTTCTGGCCCTGGATGGTCTTCTTGATGGCCAACTAAAGGTACTCATCTATGTAATTTTTCCAAATAAATCTTGCCATTGGTTCTTGTCGTGACTGGAATTGGAATACTCCCTCATAACTTTGAAAACCATTTGCAGTGGCGACCGATTGTTCTTCCTGATAGGTACATTGACCATGGATCGCCAGCTGATCAGCTGGTTGAAGCTGGGCTCACACCATCTCACATTGCGGCAACAGTATTCAATATACTTGGACAAAGAAGAGACGCTCTGGAGATTATGTCAGCATAAAGAAGGAAACACCAATTTTGCATTCTGACAACAACGTGCAAATAGAAGGACTGTAAGATTTACGTGTAACCTTCAAATCACTGTATACAACGCAGCGTCAGTTGTGGGACAACAACAGCATGTATAAACAGCACCATCCTTGCTTACGAGTCATAAACATTCCAGCCTGAGCTATTTCGGATGCTTTGTAAGGTCATGAATGCAAAGCCGTTGAAGCTTTTGGCACTGAGATTGAAATCAGACAGCTCTCACGGCATGTTTGGCATGGAGCCATGGAATGTAATAAAATGTGTGATGCAATGATTTTTGGTGTGGTGTAAAAGTAACAAAATATGTTATGAAATGAAAAGTGGAATGGCTCATTATAAATCTTCATTTTGGTCCCCGTAAGTTTTTGAGAAACATATTTTAGTGCTTATTGTGGTCCAGCACAGTGCTATGATGCTATTGGAAGTTTTGGCTTCACTTTGTAAAAGCGCACAAACTCCTAAGAGAATATTTTTATGGCCATCACCGACTATGCTGTAAAAATATTATTCTTGGAGACATATGATGGAATGCCCATGTCGAGTGGCGAGTGGCTAGTGGCTAGTGGAGAGTGGCAAGTGGCGAGTGGCTAGGGGCTAGGGCTTCAACGGAACCATCTTGGCGCTTGTCTGTCACTTTTATTATCCAAAACAAATGATGGTGGGGCGGTGCCTCATTTGATCCTCGCAACATTGAGTGGGCAATCGCCTAAGTGACAATGGCATTAAATAACCAATAAAAGTAAGATATGAAAGATGTTCAAGTTTTTTAAGGTTGTTGGTGATTTAAATAATTGTTAATTTTAAAATTTATAAAATTATTTAACATATTAAAAAATAAAGAATTTTTTATGCTTTAATTATATAGGTTAGTATAACTAGTCTAATTAAAAAAAACCTTAAAACAATTATGAAAATAAAGAAAAATAATATAAAAATATAAAAATAAGTATAAAAACAATCTCAATTAGTTATAATGAGTTTATGTTATAAAAAACATATTTATATTACAATCATTAAACTAGTTTGTCTTTCTTTTTAGACTTAGATTTGTGTTATGAGTAATTATTATTTGAAAGCTTATAATATGGGTTCGGTAATTGGGTTTAGAAATTGTTGTTTGATGTTGTGTTAATTATTATTTTTTAAAGTATTTTTATTTAAAATTATATTAAAATAATAAATATTTTTTTATTTTTTTTAAAAAAATTAATAGTAATAAGTCAAGATAATATGAAAATATAAAAAAATAAATTAAAATTTTCTTTGTTCGCAAGATCGGTTCATGCATTTTCGAAGAAGAAGTCACGGGAAAGAACTATAATTAAAGCCATGACAAGCCTTCGCTTTGCCTTCCACGTTGACAGCGCCAAGCACTAAGAGACGTGGACACGCGTCCAGGGGTGTGTTTACAACTGTGTTTTAAAAATATTTTAAAATATTTTAATTTTTTATTTTAAATTAAATATATTTTTAAAATTTTTAAATTATTTTAATATATTGATCTCAAAAATAATTTAAAAAATAAAAAATATTAATATATTTTTTTAAATAAAATAATTTTAAAAAATAATTAAAATTATACTTTCAAATACACTTTAAAGTTTTAAAACTACTAGGTAACATAAATTAGCTTAATGAACGGGATAAAAAATAAATTTATAGAAAATAAATTTATAAAAATAGTGAAACTACTAAGGTACTGCTGTATGCAATTATGTTTCTATACATCAATCAATCATTTGTTTGACTGCACGAATTAATCCAAAAGCTGATCTTGGAAAATCTTTAAATTATCATTATAATTTTTTTTATAAGGATAAGATTTATTTATTATTTTTTCTATTTTGAACTGACGAAATATTGCGGTGCGCGCATGTCCGCGTCTCTTAGTGCTTTGCGCTGTCAACGTGGAAGGCAAAGCGAAGGCACGTGTTGACTTTAATTAAAGTTTCCTTTTTCCACAGTTGACATTATTTATTCTTTCGCGTGACCTCGTCTTCGAAAATGCATGAACCCATCTTGCGAATAAAGAAAATTTTAATTTATTTTTTTTATTTTCATATTATTTTCACTTATTACTATTAAAAAAATAAAAATAAATAAAAAATACTTTATTCCTACATAATAGAGCATGCATTTGAATTCTAGTAACTAAAAACCATTTATAAATCTTTATATTCAGAGTAATTATAAAAGATTAGAAAATATTAATAGCCATTAATTAGTTGTGGAATTGCCGCGTAGGCTCCATTTTCTCCTCTATTTTTTTATCCCTATTCTTTCCTTTCTTGGCTATAATCTTTACCTTTTTTTTCAAAAAAAAAAAATAAATTTCAAAAGTTTTTTTTGAATCGATTCTACCTCTTACCACCACCTTTGTGTGTGTGTATATATATATATATATATATGTCTTTACTTCTAAAATATAATTAACATAAGTATAAAATAATTACTTCACATAACATATCATCTTTTTCACATAACATATCATCTTTTATCTTTACAAAAAATTAACGAAGCTTACCTTTGAACATCGAAATGATCTTGGTCATGGTTTTTTCAAGTTCATTGTAATGCATAGAGACTCTATATTCTACAATAATTACCTATTAAATTAAAAATAAAATAAAAATCACTCAAGTCAATCTAGATCATGAAATTGTTATAGTTTCAGAGAAAACAAATAAAAAAATCATAAAATTTAATTTTCAACAAACCTTATATTCAAGAATAAAAAAATAAATTAAAAAATAATTCATGTCAACTCGAGCTAACTTATTAAACTTGTAACTTGAGTTATGAAACTATAATAACTTCATAAAAAGTAAATAAAAAAAGTTACAAAGTTACATTTCCAACAAATATAACGTTTAATCTTAGAATAAAAAAACTTATAAAATTGAGATAACTCCATAGAAAATAAATAAATTATAAAATTTAATTATCAAACAACTTAATATTCATCAATAATTTAAAAAAACATTAAGATTGAGTTGTTGGAGGATGTAATTGATTAAAAAATATATATTTAATTAAAAATTAAAAAAACATAGCCAACCGAGATCAAATTATTAAACTTGTGATTTGTATCATAAAATTAAGATAATTTTATAAAAATAAATTTTTTTAAAAATATAATATTTAATTTTCAACTGATCTAATATGAAAAAATTAAATAAAAAGCTAATTAGATAAAACTAATTAAGGACATGTTTGAAACTGCGTTTCAAAAATGTTTTTGAATTTTTTTTATTTTAAATTAATATTTTTTTATGTTTTCAAATTATTTTAATGTAATAATTTCAAAAATAATTTTTAAAAATTAAAAAATATTATTAATATATTTTTATAAATAAAAAATATTTTAAAAAACAACTACAACATCCATCAAAACACATTTTAAAACTCTAATATAACATGGATTAAGCTATTGAACCGAGTAAGGAAGGAGATAAAAAATAATTTTTAAAAAAATTATGAAACTCCTAAGGTACAATTATCTACAATTAAGGTTTTTATAAATTAATGTTATAAGAAATCACATATCAATCAATCATTTGCTGATTGCACGAAAAAAAAATCCAAAAGCTGATCTTAGAAAACCTTTAAATTATCAGTATAATTTTTTTACAAAGATATTTTTTTTTCTATTTTGAACCAACGAAATATTGTGGTGCATAAATTTTGCTATGTAACTTGATTGGAAAGAAGGGTTCATTGAATTAAACAGTTCTATCTAATTAGTTTTTTAATTTTTTTTTATATTAGATGAATTAAAAATTAAATAATATATTTTTTAATTTAATTTCTATAAAATTATCTCAATTTTATAATTTAGATAACAAGTTTAACAATTTAATCTTAGTTGTGGATTTTTTAATTTTATATATATATATATAAAATCAATTACAACCTCTAACAACTCAATCTTATTTTTTTTTAAATTATCAATTAATATAAAGTTGTTTGATAATGAAGTTATTTTTCATGGAGTTATCTTGATCTCATGATTTTTTTTTATTATTTTAACATTCAACGTTATATTTGTTGGAAATGCTTCTTTGTAATTTCTTTTATTTATTTTTTATGAAGTTATTATAGTTTTATAATCCAAATTACAAGTTTAACAAGTTAGCCCGAGTTGACACGAATTATTTTTTTATATTTTGTAATTGATTTTTTATCCTTAAATATAAAGTTGGTTGAAAATTAAATTTTATAATTTTTTTATTTGTTTTCTTTAAGGTTATACCAATTTCATGATCCGAAATTGCAGGTTTGGTAGATTGATCCAGATTGAATTTAATAATTTTTTTTAATTTTATCCTTTAATTTTGGGTCATTCAAAATCAAATTTCATAATTTATTTTGATTTCATGATGTCATAATTGAAGTTATAAATTTGAGAGGTTAAACCAGATTCATCTAATACATATGTTATCATATCAATAATTAAAAAAGATGTTTTTCGATATACATCATATTTTGAGATTTTGAGATTATAAATAATTGTTTTAATAGAAAACATGTTAACAACACTTAAATTTTTTTATGTTATAAAAAAATTAATTTGAATCGTAATGCAGCATGTGTTAGCAATCCAATGACTTTCTAGATTGAACAATTCTCTTCATTAAAAATCATAGAAAAAACCATTATTTTCACAACAATCATAGAAGATTGGGGGGTGTTGGTCATTAATTGCATAGTTATTAGACTAATTAGGGTTGTTGATTTGTCAGATCAATTTAAAATAATATTATTTTATATTTTTTTAAAAAAAAACAAATGTTCTTCAAATTTATCCAACTAGGTCTCACATAGATTTAATTAGAGTATAATAGTTTGATCAGATTAATTTTTAAATTTATTCAAAATAAAACTTAATTTAAGTTAGACTTCAAATCAACTCACTAAGCCATAACCGATTTAATAACATTATAATTAATTGATTGTGAAACTGCCCCTAAGGCTTCATTCTTTTCATTGTTTTTGCTTTCTCCACAACCAATTCTGAAGGTCTCAAGTTAAAAATGTACAACATTTAATTTTTCATCTTGATAGGAAACTATATTTTTTCTGTATTGGTTCAAAGGTCTCAAGCTCTTAATATTTTTTGGATTTATATGATGTCATCTCTTACATGTAGATCAAATAGTAATAGATCAAATATTGACTCATATTTTTTTGCTTATGTTTCTCTAAAAATTATTAATAACTTATACAATATCAAGCTATAGTGAATTAATTATATATAGCATGAAAGGAAATTGTGAGTTTCTAAATAGTTATTTGAAGAATAATAGTTAGAAAAGTATTTAAATTTTTTTTAAAAAAGTTTTAATGGTCAAAATTAACTAAGAATAGGGTTTTGCTACTAATGACACAACTAAATTAATTTAGTGTAACAACATTAACTTTAGACATGGAACTAAAAAGAGTCCGAACTATTAATTCTTATTGTTCCTGTAAAGAACTGAAAAATTAAATTCTGAATTTTTTTATCCTATCCAACAATTTGATGAGAAATTAACACATATAAAAATTAAATAATGGTGAAAAAAATGTGATTATTGATTATATATAGGCTTGTAGTGCCTTCAAATAGGTGTTGTGTATCTCTATAGAAAATGAGTGATTCAAAAGCTATGCTCTCTATAAGTGTTCTTATATGATCGAGCATGTATTTGGATTCTCATCACTAAAAACCATCTACAAATATTTATATTCACAACAATCATAGAAGATTGGAGGGCATTAATGGTTATTAATTGGCTGTGGAATTATCTCTATGGCTATATTTTCTTTTGTATCTTTTGATCCCTCTTCTTCCCTTTTGTTGGCTACATTTCTACCTTCTTCCATGTCTTTTTTTGTAGTTTCTTTAAGAGTTTTTATGAATCGATTTTGGTTGTTATCACCATATTTATGTTTGTTTATATCTATTATGAATGTCTCTACTCCTAGAATTCAATTAATGAAGGCATAAAATGATTACTTCATGTAACATATTACCTTTTATCTTTGTGAAAAATCAATTAAGCTTACCTTTGAACTTCAAAATGATCTTAGCCACGATTCTTTCAAGTGCATTGCAAGGAGGCTCTACATTCTACAATAACCACCTATTAAATTAAAAAGGTGGGATTTTAATGAAGTTGAATTAAATGTTACTTTTATTTTTTTTTATTTGTCATATTGCTTTAGAGCTATAAAAAGAAGGAACAACAGTGTTTTTTTTGAAAAAAAAGGAAGGTAGGTCAAAAGGGTATTGAGTAATCATAAGAAAAGGGTTATTTTTGGTGGATAATGTTAGGAGAAAAATAAAATGAACATGAAAGAGGGGCTTTTATATCTTTTTATTTAAAAAAACAATAAAATTTCAAAACTACCCGTAGAATAAAAAAAAAATTAGGTTAGTTTCAAGAATATCTTGGTATTATTCTTATGGTTTTGTTATTTTTTAGTCTAATTAGGGGTTATTTGGTAATTTTATATTATTAAATATTTTTATAAAAAATTTGTTGCTGTGAACAATGTACACGTCAGCGTGTGATGACCTTCATGTCATTCACTACCTGTTATAGAAAACCTGCTTTCACGGTGGTGTTAGGGGTGGCGAGTCATCTTTTTTCTGGCGGTGTTATACATGTTAACATAAAAGATCTAGTTGGGCTGCAATGAAGTCACACACACACTCCCTAAAAATTCATGCTTGACTTTCAAAAAACAATTATGTTCTCTAGTTTGTGATTTGATCGATTTTGGCCCTTCTTCTTTTCAACATAGTTTATTTGGTTTTTGATTTTTTTTCTTCAATTTTATCTTTGGATATTTTATTCAATTTAATTTTTTAATATGATTTGGTCCCTCTATTATTTTTTTTGTGTTTTATACTTTTCTTGATTATTATTTTTTTGCAACTCCATCCCTTCCAATTTTATTCCATTTGTTTTCTTAATTTATTTTTTATCCTCATTCTTTAGATTGTTATGTTCTTATTCTTTTCTTGATTTATCTTTTTTTTTTTAATTTTATTCCTAAACATTTAATTTCATTTGATTTTATATACAGTTTCGATCATCATTCATTCAATTATTTTTTATCCTTTTCTTAGTTTTTTTTTGTTTATCAATTTAGCCCATGATTATTTTCTTTCATTTTATTTTTATACCATATTTGGTTTTCATTGTTTAAGTTTTTAATTGTTCTATAGTTGGATATTTTACTTTGTTATTTTTACATGGTTGCTTTTTAATAAGACAATCCTTTATTGAAAATTATTTTTTTTAATTCATAATTTGATATTTTATTATAAAGCTTATAACTTTATTGTTTATTTTACTTTTATTTTTGTTGTGTTATCATGATTTCATATCTTGGGTAAAAGGTTAATTAAATTAATCATAATTGACTTATATTTGTTTTCTCAATTTCCTTTCACTATTGTTTTTTAAATGTTTTTTATTTGATATTAAATTATTGGCTCTTGAACTATATTATTTTTTTCTCTTTTCTTTCAGCTAGGTTATCCCGAGTGCGGATTAGTCAAGTTAACTAGGATTAACTTATATTTTTTTACTCAATTTTTTAAATATAACTTTGGTCTTTTTTGTTAAATACTTCTTTTGAAAGTCTCTTTTTTTAATTTCAATCTCATATGGCGAGTGATGGGTTAGTTGAGTAAACCTGAGTGTACTCGAGTTTTTTTCTCAATTTTTTAATGATTTGTTTTTTAATTTTATTTTTTTGCATTAAATTATTTGACATTGAGCTTTGTTATTTTTTGCATCTCTTATTTATTTATTTATTTTGAGAGCGGGTAAACCAAGTTAATTTGCTTTTTTTTTTCAATCTTTTTTATTTAACTTTGACTTTTTTTTGTTAGGTTCT
This sequence comes from Populus ilicifolia, assembly GCA_015708895.1. Classification (NCBI taxonomy): domain Eukaryota; kingdom Viridiplantae; phylum Streptophyta; class Magnoliopsida; order Malpighiales; family Salicaceae; genus Populus; species Populus ilicifolia. The sequence goes on from SRLM01001015.1 coordinate 373,185, forward strand.
TCTTTTATATTTTTTTTATCTCAATCTCATGTTGTAAGTGTCAGGTTAATCGAGTTAACTTAGGTTAACTTGATTTTTTATGAGCTTTTTTTTTCTTTGAATTATTTGCACTTGAGCTGTATATTTTGTCATTTTTTTTGTTTGGTTATTCTAAGAGCGAGTTAATAAAATTAACTTAGGTTAGCTTATTTTTTTTGTTTATTTTTTTTGTCCAGCTAACTATGTTATTTAAGGTCAATTTTCAAATGATTCCTCCTCCTCCTTCTTCTTTTTCTTTTTTTTTTTACTAAAAAATAAATTAACAAATGTGAATACTTTTTATGTTAAAAAAGTTACTTTGGCAATAATTTAGTGATAGTGTTTGAATGCTTTAGTAGTGTTTAAAATTATAGGTCCTTCTTTCTTCTTGTATCTTCTTCTCATGTAACAAAAACATGCACATAAATTAACATATCAAATTAAAATCAACTTACAATACTTATTGATAATAAATAAACTTGAAGAAATAGATTAAGATAAGGGGTCAATCCTCTAGTATTAAAACAATTTATTTCTTGTTTTTTAGTGCTAATAATATAATTGCGATAGTATTTGCTTTTATTCTTGGCAACACAACCAAGAATAAACCACGAAGGTGAATTTGTATGCTATTCTATGTAAAAAAAAAGAAGGAATTTTAATAGAAAGAATGTAGAATGAAAATGTTTTAGAAAGATTAGAAGTTTTTTGAATAGTGAGAACCATGTCAGAATTTCTTTTACTGATAATTTTTTATAATTAAATTAAAATTACTTTTATTTAAAATAAACTACATCTCTTTACACAAATACAATTAAATTAATGTTACTTTGTTTTAGAAGAACACAACTCTTCATTCTTCATTCAACCTAACAAATAACACACAAAGCTAATGAAAGTTACATATTATGATCAAGTATAGTACCTGAAAAGGAAGGAAGCCATTAAAATTAGATGTCCAAACTAAGATATTCTACAATATAAAACACTTGAGCAATCAAGAATCTAAAAGATAGCACTGCCAAGCATGATATCACAGAGGATACCACCCATTATAAAAGCAAAAAAAAAAAAAGAGGTTAACAAATGAATAGAAATACAGAGGAACCAAAGAAGCAGCCTAGATAAAAGATGCTCGTATTTTACACGAGATTGGATTAAACTTCGAAGCCTTACATTTCAAGACCTAAAGCCATTCTCTAATACAAGATAACTGAGTTTTAAATGTTGCCCATGTTGTTGAACCTTTCTGAAAAGCCACCATACAGCTCATGTCCTTAAATATAGTCTCACGTGCCTTTATGGACATAATCCCATCTAAAATTAATTTGAAACAGAAAAATTAGCATAAACTAATTCATGTGGGAGAAAAACATTGAAGTTGTTTGTTCATCATTTCACAAATCAATATGGATTGTTATAATTATATTTTTTAATTTGATTTTCAAACTTCTTTTAATACAATTTAGCTCAAATTAGCATTCAATTATATATTTTTTGAAAGGAAAGGTTGGATTGAAAGTTAAAGAATCTAATAAAAACAATAAATAAAATAAATGGTGACGTCAAATTTCATACAGAAAATTTATTTCCAACCCCCATGTTTTTAGGTTTGTAAGCAAAGTTTCTTTAGTTTTTTAAAATTTAATTTTAATATAAAAATTTATTTATTTATTTATTTATTTATTAATTTTTCTTTTGTCATGGAAGAAAGAGATGACACTGAATTCTAGCTTAAAAAAAGCAAGTAATAGTTAATGATGATTCCAACCATCAAAAAGATTGAAATTAATATCAATAAGTTTCCTTTGATGATGGTAGTTTTACCCAAATATTTTTTTCCTTTTACTTTTCCGAGAAGATAGATTTGACCACGATAATGTTTTTGAATTTAGATTGACTTTAGGTTTTTTTAGACTATGAATGAATTTATTAAAGTGTTTTAAGTTAAAATAAGTTGAAAATAAATTTTTAAACCAAAAATTCAAAGCATTATTTTTTCAACGAGCCTCTGGTTATTGGATTTCACAAAAGTAAATAATATTTTATTTGTTATTATTGATGACATGTTGTCTATTCTTTACTTTTTAAAATGCTCAGGCTCTCATACGCGTGAGATTTTTTTTGTTATTTTATTTATGGATTTAAAAATAAATAAAAAATCATTGAATTTAATTGAATTTATAAGTTGAGTTGCAGGTTTAATGGGTAAATTCACAAATCCAAACTATTATTTTTTTGTGGTAGTTGAATGCTTTTACTGCCCTCAATTAAAAACTATATGATTTTATTTTTTGTTTATCATCTCAACATCACATTCCTATCACAGTTTTTTTACTTCTAAAATAAGTATCTGATACAAAAAATTATCATTCGATTTATTATTATATAATTAAAAAATAATAATTTATGATATAAAACATTTATTAAACTTGTCAATGTTCACTGAGTATCGAGAATTGAACAGCATTATCAAAAACACCATGGCCCTGAAAAGTCCAGGTCCATCAAGTGCATAGAGGAAAGGCTCCATTTACCTTAGAATAACAAGGGCTTTCACTTTTCTAGGACAGGCTCGCTCACCTGGAGTGTGTCACTGCATTACTAGAGTAGCTTGTCTCCTTAGCAGAAAGTAAAAGGAAATAAGACCTTGGAGACCAGAGCATCCACAAAACCTAATTTAAAGGTTTGCTTGCATTTTAGAAGTGTTCTTTAAAAAAATAATTTTTTTTTATTTTGTATTTTTTGCTTGGAATTAATATTTTTTAATTATGTTGATGTTAAAATTAATATTTTTAAAATAAAAAATATTATTTAAAATAATTACAATCATGCTTCAAAACATTAAAAACATCGCTTTTCTCTGTAAATTTTTTGAGAAAGACTGAAAAGTTCCCAATAAAAGCTTTACACTTTTATTTGCTTAAAATAATTATTTAACTGCACTAAAAGAAAGTGTCCGTATCAAATTGTCCTCAATTAATTTTTCAATGACCTGAAAAAAACAATTGTATTCCCAACAGCAAGCACATCCTTCATCTTCTTTTTTTTTTTTTTTTCCCACAAGGTTAAAATCATAAAAACGCTGCCCCGACGAATCGAAACATGTATCTAGAGTCGCTATAAATCATTAATTAATGTCTCTCATTTTTTTTTTTGTAATGTTGCTGCTATAGAATCACACCAGCATGATGATCATCAAGAGCTTAAAAAGTATGTCGGGGATAGTACCATGCCAGTCATAGATCCTGTCACTGCTACCGACTTACAGTGTTGAAGTTTCGCAAGATTCTCATGCTACTTGCCGGAGCTGCAGCCAAACGATTAATTATGAAAGGAGAGGATGTTTTTCAGACATCTATCTTTACTTTCCGGAGATCATTTTTAGACCTCATGTTCTCTCTCTTTAATTATGTGTGGCCAACTGGTTTCATAAATCATGCATTATACACACAGGCCAGACAGTTTTCCTCTGGACGTGTTTTTCATCAGAGATCATCAGATCGTGTCTGCACCTGGCAGGTCAAATGGCAAGGACTTATTTTAACACGACATGAAATCGAAAATGACTTTGTTTTTGTTGGATATTGTGCAGCTAGGGATACCGAAAACCAAAATGGTGAGGAGAAAGACAAAGCAAGCTGCAGAAAACAAGAGGCAGCTGCAAGAACACCATTGGCAAAGCTAAGGTTGGAGGCCCATGATTGGTCATAAACGGTAAGGAACAACTTTCAGGACTACTTGGATATTTCTTGAACGATCCCCAGTCAGAGACCAAAATTTTTTTCTGGCAGAAATGAGGGCGGCCGGAGCAGATACAGTGCTCACCAAAAATGGCCATGCACAATCAACAGGATGTTACAACTTGAAAATTGTCAACCACAGAGTTTGATGGGCTAAAATACAAATTATATAAAGCTTACCTGAAACAGAGTTTGTAGGCCCAGGATTGGCAAGTAAAATTTGAGTGAGCAAAGGCTACCATTTTTCTAGCATCGCCTGGCCCAAGTACAATTTTTTTTATTTATAATAAAGGTGGCGAATGAATTATAAGAAAAATTAATTTTATTGGATTTAACAATTTGTCTTGTGTTTTTTACTTGTTAACATCGGATTTAAATTTTGATAAAAACATTAAAATATTATTGACTTGATTTTTTATTCTTTCCCTTTATTTTTTCCCTGAATCTTCTTTTTCTATAATAAAAATGATGCAATAATAATATACATTTAAAAAAAAATACTTTGATGATAATAGTAAAAATTGGTATGCAACAAATAAAAAATAACATTTTTTTTTAAAAATCCATTCATTTATTAGTTTTATTCCCACATCCATTTTCTTATGAGAATAAAATTATGTTTAATTTATTATTATTATTATTATTATTATTTTCATTATATTTCTCTAAAATAAGAATAAAATCTCATTTTCATTTTCACAATTCCATTCCCTAAAATAAATTCTCTATATTGGGGGGGGGNGGGGGGGGGGGTTGGCGTTCGAGAGCGAGTCGCAGCTGAATGAAAAAGATGAGAGTAGGCGAAGATGGCTTAAATGCAGGATAGAGAAAGATGACTTCTCTCGTCTTTTTCGAAGCCACCATAACAGTGTTATGTTTCTACTCCATAAATTCTTTTTGAACACACGTGGAAACGCAGTAACATTACAGCGACGTTTAACTCTCTCACTCTCCATTTTTTTCTCTATTCCTTGATTCTCTCTTTCTCAATCTTTGTTGTTTAGGTGTTTTTGACCCTCTCGCCCTATTTATGGTTTCAATTTACTAATATTACTCTATATTGATGCCCCTTTTGAGATTATTCCACAATCTTAAGGAAATTTGTCAAAACGAAAAAGAAAGAAAGAAAAAGAAGTAATGCAAGCAATTCAGCCAGGAGTCAACAATGGAGTTGCTGATGGTTCTCCAACAGAGGTTGGTTGGTCCTATTGAGTCCCCCGTCTTTTTAAAATCTTTAAAGAGATTTTCTTTGCTTGTTTTACTTAAAAACAAATAAAGAGTAGGTCTTCAACTTTATGTCGTCAAATCTTTATATCAATCTCTATCTTTTAATGGGGTTGGCGAGGTTTTGCTGCTTAAATTAATTTGATTGTTTGTATAATTATTGGTTGGTTTGCCTGAGATATATTGGATAGATACATGGATTTTCTGATTTATTTTATTTATAGAACATTTCCTTTAGGGTATAAGAACATTTTGAACAAAATGTCGTGTGATTACTGCAAATTTAGTAAATTCTGGGTTTAGCCCCCTCACTTAACTGTAGTTGCGCGAGCCATGGAGTGGAATTCATGTTTCTGGGAAGTGGGAAAAGCTATTTCAGGTTGTCATTAAGGTTTGATACGTCTATATATGCATAAAGCTTTTGTGTATTTCAGGCTATAAGAACATGAATAGATCCTTGCTGGTGATGAAATGCCACTGAGACAGATGCTGGGATACATGAGAGTATTATGTCGTCTGTTATTCTGTAAATTTTAGTGCTTGCAATGTTTTTGGGCAGCAGAATTATGAAGAATTCATTTTCTTTTTGCTTTTTGGCATTTAAGTGATAGTGCTTCTAGCAGTGAGGTGTTCCTGCTTATATCTGATGGTCCCTAGTTTGCATTCTTAATTTTGCAGCATTGCAAGGCCTTTCTTCTTTGCTGGAGTAGTAGAATAGTATTATAGTAGAGCTGTTTAGGAACAATCTGTTTTTGTTACTTCTAAAAATTGAATTGAAACTGATTCTGTGCAATTACTTCGCAGCTCACAACTCAATACATGTCCGTTCTTTTTTTCAGTTTTGGCCCCGTTGTTTGTATGAACAGCATAGTTTTGGAAGGAGACTGGTGGAAATCATTTCCTAACCACGGTATTCAATTAGATTTTGTTCCCATCAGAAATGTGAATTATGTAGATCAGTAAAACCACATGATTCAAGTAAATAACTCCCTTCACCACTTGACCCAACTTCAAAGGAAGGTGAGAAAGGAAAATCATAATGGAAATGCTTAAAATTTAACCTAATTTTGATAGCTCTCTAAATGTATTCTATTTCTCCTTCATTCGTTTGAAGACTAAAAAAAACCTAATACTCATTCCAACAAAGCCGGATATCTATGAAGCTAAGAATTTCCTTAAGGAACAAATTATATCTATGCATCTGGTTCATCTGGTGTTTGCAAGATTCACATGTGATTGTAATAGACTTGTCATTTATTCTGTTCTGGTGTGATATTTTTTTCTGGAAGCTAGTAAAGCAAATGACTTGGATTTGTCATGTCCCACTTGCAGGCTGATCCCAAAAATGAAGAACCCTCATATGGAGTATTAAATCCAGAACCAAGTGAAAGACGCTCTGATCTTTCACTTCAAATCCCCCCTAGGCCTGTAGGTTTTGGCAATAGCTGTAGTGGGAAAGGCTTACTCGACTCTCAAAATTCATATAAAAGCAATTCATCAGGAAGCTTGTTGCAGACTTTCAGCTTTAAGCGAAAATCTGCTGCCCCTGATGGTGAGAAGAGTTCTCTCCTTAATTCAGACAACACAACAGCTCTAGATAGTCCTATTATGGCCAGCTTCAAGCCAGCTTTTTCTTGGGAAAGATGCACTTCTCTTCCTGTCACACCTGCATCAAACTTGTCCCCTTCCCCTTCTGTTTCCATGCCTGATTCAGCAACAATGCCTGGTGAATCTCATAAAATAGAAGTAAGCTATGTTTGATTTTCACCGCTACCTTGTTTATGAACTCAAATCTTAATTCAAATTCTTTAGATTTTTTGAGAGATGATCCAAGAAGCAATTATTCAAGCAAGTAATTGTTGACTCCATATATATAAATGTAATGCTTCAAAAAATGTTCATTATGATCTCTCTTTTTTCCCATAACAAGAAACAGAGATTGCATGGTTTAGTAGCCTAGGAAATTGTTGAAGAGAATGACTGAATAATTTTTTTTTTCAGAAAGCGGCTGGTCATGTGATTCCAAGGTCCCTTTCTGTTCCTGGGCGAAATGTTGTTATTGTCCGATCTGCATCTTTTGCTACTCATGATGAGCATGTTGTAACAGATCCTAGCAATGGTATGTACCAGCACATATGTTGCTTCATTTCCTTATTTCTCTTGCTCCTTAAAATCATTGCTTTATGAAGCTCCCTGACTTGCTCCTTCAACTCATATAATTAGGAATTGCATAACGTGACTAAATTTAATGCTGTAGATGGGTTAATTGATGAGATCTTTGATCAGTTCTATATAAGTTCCTCACCTTTTATGTTTTTATTTTTATATTTTTGTGTTTGGAATTTTATAAACCTAATAAATCCTTGAAAATTTAAAAAGTCAAAGGAGGAATACAATAAAAATAATTTTACCAAATGTCATGAGATTTGAGAAAAAACTTGCCATCAAGTTTATTGCAGAAATTGAGCTCTCCCATGTCAAATGAATAGACATAGACACTAGGAATATACTCATGCAACTAACCCTTTCATAAAGCAACTCATCCTTGACCCCATCCTTTTAAACATACCATTAGTGTTTTGGTTGGGCAAAGAAAAACCTCAATCTGCTGAGGTATTTTTCTATCCTTAGGAAGTCCACGTATGACTTCTTAATGGTTGCAAAATCTATGAAATCTAATTATTTAAAGACATGTCCTCTACATATTGTTGAAATAGGTTCCACTAAAATTTTCCTTTGAGCTTATTTCCATAAGAGAAAAACCCTCCATTTCTTGTGGTCACAGGTAGCGGCTTTATCAAATTTATTTGCATCATTAAATTTGGAAGTGTCCATGACAACCTTTTGAAATCTTTACCTGCTAGAAAGACCATCTCACTTGCACATTTGTTTTCCTTACATGGTTTGTTTGTTAATAAAGTCATCACATGAAGTAGCTACTTTGTTTACTATTATGTAAGCTCCAATTTTAGCTTCAGGCTTCATAAATCACATTGTAATCCATGGGAATAAAACCATCTCTTAACTCTCATCTTATACGACACCTTTTGCTATCAAAGTATCTTGGACTTGTTTCCGTCACGAAGAAGCTCTTCCTTTCAATTTCTTCTCAGCCAATTGCGCAATCTTCCCCTTTGATAGTCTTGCATATTTGATTATTCTATCACAATTAGCAAGCTACTCTATAAGTTCCTCAATACTCAAATCTCTGTTGAAAGTTGCCAACATCAATCTTCAATTGAAATTTGTTGGGATCATAATTAAATCTATTATACTTGTGCCTATTATGATCATCAATTGAAATATATTTAGTGAAATTTGTTGTATTATTAGCGAGCAATTCTGTAAGTTTCAACACTTAGATCTCTGCTGAAAGGTTCCAACATCAATCTTCAATCAAAATTTGTTGGGACTACAGTTAAATTGTCATCCTTGTCCCTATTATCATCTTCAATCGAAATGTATTTAAAAGCAAGAACATGAAAAGGCTGACTATGAGCTCCTTTGCTAGTGCAGCATCTATTGTATCCATGATACCTGTTTGCATCTAACATCAAGACATGGGGACTTTCTTCGGTCATTGCAAAATTCTCAATGAGTGACTCTAAGTAACTGCCATACCTATGGTGTATTGATGCTGTCCTTTGGACTCACACAGTGTCTTGGATGGCTTTCATCCCTTGAGGTGTTTCACTGGGTTGGTTGCTATCACTCATCCATCAATCAAGCTGAACTTGCTCTGATACCACTTGATGGAACATGCAATTGCACTGAAAAATCCTAAATAACAAACACGAAAAAGGTTAGGAGAACTCACAAAAATCTTAATTATTCATCAATGTTTTGATTGCCAAAGGACTAGTACAACTAGGAAACTTATTCATATTAAACATTGGAAATGGAATAAAATCTTAAAATAGCTACCAATTTTCTAATAAACCACTTGTTTAATTAAACAAAGCTGAGAAATACAAAAAAATCTTAAAATTAAAAAAAGGAATACAATAAAAAATAATTATGTCAAAATTCATGTGATTTGCATTCTGCCTTAGAGAAGGGGGGCAGGGTGGTATTGTTGGGTAGTCCAGTGAAGATGCATAATTCAAGTATTTTAGTACCTTCTATAGGTCCTGATTCTGGGTTCCCATTGGATTCTATTCAAACTCGGTGTCTTCCAGTCTATTACTTGGGAGTCATGGACCCCATACTCTTAAGTGTTGTCATCACTTGGTTTCTCTGGTGTGTTTTCATCATGTCAGATTGTAATGTCAATGAATTCTTTATACCTGTGATCCTTGCATTGCTATCCTTCCACCATATCCTTGAGTAACTTTGCTATTTAGCAGATCAAATAACACCTGTTCCCATGCAAGCTGATGATGAAGAAATTGCTGAAGAGGAAGCTGTATGTAGGATCTGTTTTGATGTATGTGAAGAAGGAAATACACTCAAAATGGAATGCAGTTGCAAAGGTGACCTTAGACTTGTACATGAAGACTGTGCAATTAAGTGGTTTAGCACCAAAGGAAACAAGTATTGTGATGTATGCGGGCAAGAAGTTAAGAACTTGCCTGTAACTTTGCTGCGGGCAACAAGCTTAGCCCAAAGAAATAACAGACAGGAACAGAGTCGCCAGAGGTTGCAGCTAATAAGGTAATACAAGCTGTCATCATAGTCATAGATCTATTTGCCTTATCTTTAATATCATGATTCCACCATGTCCTTATGCATTACATCCTTGGTGAGAGAAATGTGCTTCAAGTTTCAGTCACAGCCAGTTAGTCATGAATTTTCACTTTCCACTTTCTGCTAATTTTATTTTTTAGTTATTATGCTGTTTAATGCAGTGCCTGGCAGGACATTGTTGTGCTTGTCTTAATTAGCACCATATGCTATTTCTTCTTCTTGGAGCAAGTGTTGGTATGTTGTTTTCCTGCTGTAGAAAGATGTAGAATTAACAAATTTATATAGTTTTGAAAGCTAGAAGGTTCAATTATATCTTGTTCTGATGAGTTCTACTGTATACATACCTGTTTAGGTTCATCTAGTTGGTTTGGGTTTGTTGTAATACTGTGCTGATCAAAACAAATAAGACTGTCGACTAGGTCCCTTCAATTATGATCTGAAGAAAGCTTGCCTAGGCTCAGAAGTAAAAATAAGAGAGCATAATGGTGATATTGTATGGAAAATGTTGAGAAGGCGCATGTCTAGAACTTCTTGTAGTTTATCTTTAAGGGCAGAAATGCTGATCATGTGTATTAAAACCCTGCAGGTTGGTGACATGAAGACTCAAGCAATTATAGTTGCTGCACCATTTGCATTTACATTGGGCCTTTTGTCATCTATCTTTGCGGTCATTCTAGGTATATTCTGAGCCTTGAATTTACAAAACTTTTATTTTAATTGGAGTTTTCATGCTAAATGCTTTCATGACTTGCAGCAATCAGAGAGTATATATGGACATATGCTGCACTTGAGTTTGCATCTGTTGCCATCAGTGTCCACATATTCTACAGTATGGTGAGTCATATCTGTTAGTTCATTTCATAACCGAGAAGATGCAAAGATAATCATGGTTCTTGGATATGCTGGATGAATTACAGATAATCATGGTTAAAGGCATAGGCATTGCTGGATGAATCAAATAAGACAAGCTTCAATTAAGAATTTAAGATAACTACAAGTTGAGTCCATTCTTGGAACAAATTTCGTTAAAAGCTATCATAATCTAGGTTAATGATTTTGTTTGGCATTCTGGTTATAAGCTTGACTGACTACTGCATGTGATGATCAAGTACCATGTGACCTGAGATTTTATTTTCTTTTATGGCAATGTAATTTCTAATAGCCAGAGCTTGTGGTCTGAATGTGTCTTTCTCATGTTCTCTTTCCTGGCATTGCTTTGCTTGTTCCTACTCATTAGGTTAGCGAGGAATATGATAGTTTGTTTTAGCCAAACTTAATTCTCATCTCTGTTGAATATTTTGGTCTCCCAAGTGGTGCAAATTGCCCTGGCTTGAAGGTTCCCTAGCTAGAAAAGAAGGCAAAAATTTTCTTTCTGGTTTCTGTAAGTAAATAATTAAGGGAGGAAAAAAACAGTGCATTAGTTATAAACCATAAAACGAATAAAAGGCATTGATTATTCAAGTTGTTGAGCCTCTGAGATACAGAAAAGCTCTAAATCAACCTGCATGGCAATGGTGGAAAAAGAAAAGAGATGTTGGTAAATTTCTGCACCATGTATTTTTTTTTTTCTTTGAGATATCATGTAACAATCTGAATTCCTTTTACCTTACCATGTCAAGTTTAAAAGTTCATAAGTTCATGACGATTCCCAAGCCCAAATTTGCTAGCATTATTGATATTGATTCATGTTGATTTGAAGCCTGGATTATGCTGATTGAATCATCTGAAAACTATTGTTGCAGCTTCATCTGAAGGTCATCTTTGCGTTACTCCTTTCATCTGTCTTGGGCTTTGGGATAGCTATGAGCCTCAACTCATTGTACTTTCAATATTATGCTTGGCGAGTTCAGGTTGGTCAGAACCAGAACCAGAATTCGAATCCAGTATGAGTTGGTATCAGAGTGAAATGAGGTCTAGCATATTACGCTCGTGATATATTTTATGGTGTGCATATCTGTTGTTTATCACCACCCAGTTAACTTGGAAACAGACTAAGAAATACCAGACAGTAAGTTGTTCTTAGACAATTTCAAGGTATGTTGCCAAATGAAGGAAATTCACATGTATGATCCCTAGCCTTGTTCAGCTCTTTTCTTTCTTGTGCAATGGGCTTTGTTTTTGTAAATATCATGGAGGATGAAAGGGCTTCTGTTCATGAAGCTGGAGAAATTATTTAACATCACTGGCTTGACAGATTGCCGCTAATGGATGCCCTAGGATACAAATTTCTCCATGTACCAAAACCAGAAAATACAACGTCAGGTAGCGTAGCCGGGCTATGACTCGGCCCAAGGCTCACCTATTCGCCAAACCAGGCTAGGTTTAATAATTGTGTTAGCAAGTTTTGCTTCATTTATTTTCATAATATGTTCTCCTGTGCTCAGTTTAATTTAGTTTAAAGCATTAAAAACTTGTCATTTTAGGAATCATTTTGGATAAGTAAGACAGTGACCTACGTTAGTGCAATCCTTGCTTCATTTTCCTTTCCTAGGTTTTGATTGTAGGTTAAGGCTAGAGTTAGTTATCTTAGTATTTCAGTTTGATTCAACCTCCAGTGATCAGGAGGATGTAATGATGCCAGGGAAATTTGAATCAGTTTTTTCTTCTTCTTTGAGAATAAATATAAATTTCAATGCCTTTTTAGCTTGTGCTTTTTTGAAGGTAAACAAGTTCTCTTCGTACATGTATTATTCAATTATATTTAACGTTTTTCATTAATATTTAATGAACATGACAAATTTGGGTGGCATGGTAATTAAACTCGGCTTGGTTTGTGATTCCGGTTCAAGGTTAATTTAAATCCATTAAAACACTACAATTTCAATTTTTTTTTCTCCATAAAAAACAATGTTTTTATAGAATAAAAATTAAATTGGATTTTGATTAGATTGGGAGTTAATTTATTAAATTAATAATTCTTGACCTTTTTCCTTCAGCGAGGTTGAGTCAGCTCGGATTCAAGTAGACTCGTCAGGTTTTTCAAGTTGACACGTTGGGTTCTTAAATAATCGGAACCTAATTGCTCATTTTGGGACCACAAAACCGTCTTTGTAACAAAGTTAATTCCGTTGAAGCTCCTAATGTCATTAAACTAGACATTTACTGAAGTGATTTTAGTATATTTTATTACCCTAATCATGGATCAATCAAATTTAAAAGTAATACAATTGCTAATAATATTTTGAGAGCATAAGCTTTTCAGATTCTTGTATTTGAGTCTCTATTTTTATTTATTTCATTAATGTTTGCTAACTTTCAAAAAATTATAATCAATTCCTTTTGTAAGATTGAAATGTTAATGTGGTCTTTAAATTGACACATGGCACACTAATATATCCATAGATTAAAAGTGATTTTTTTTTAATTTATTACTAATTAAGTATTTTTTTTATGTTATTTAAATGTTTATAATTTCATTTGTTTTAATTTAAGTATCTTAACTTTCAATGATTTATTTGACTAGATAAATAAATAAATAAATGGTGGTGAGTATTCCTTTATAGTGTGAATTTGTATTTATAATTTTTAATATGTGCGCAAGTGGAGAATATGGAATGAATTCATTTTATATATATATATATAATTAAATAGGTTGTTCAGAGAATCACCGAAAGGGCATTTGGTCTAGTGGTATGATTCTCGCTTAGGGTGCGAGAGGTCCCGAGTTCAATTCTCGGAATGCCCCTTTTCTTTTTCGTGGATTCACTTCACTCAAGACGAAGCTGTTGCTTTCCGGGGGGCACAAGTCAAGTCATTGTTCCGTCCAATTTGGCCCTTTGAACCTAGAGCACGGTTTTAAACCTGTAGTTTCTGAAAATCTATGTTAGGCTTAGGACTTGGAGGTAGTAGAGGATAGGCAAAGGCTTGCAGCAGCAGCCTTTTTTTGCCTTTTCTTCTTTTCTCACCGAAGACGGGCACCTTTTTTTTAATTCAAGAACATAAAAATAAAAAATGAAAAGCCCACTAAATTTACGAGCAACCAAGTTAATATTCCCAGGAGAAAACTGGAATCCTGTTCCTGTCATGGGTGTTAAGCATGAGGGGAATTTGAAGAAAATACGCTGCAAACAAAATTGAGTTCGGCCTAATCATGAGTATTTTCAAGATTAAAATCTAGGGCATGTTCAATGCATTGGTTCAACCTTACAAAAGAAATACAATCACTATTGAAGCATGATAAAAAAAACAATCTAGCAAAAATATACAGCATTAGACTTGTCAACCTGTGATTTCAATTCAGGGCAAAATAATGAACAGGCAATTCTAGATGATCAAGTTCCAGGAAGCCTCCGAGACAGCCACCCCTTTCTTCTGTCAGTCGAAAAGCAGGAATTTGATGGGGGGAATCTAAGCAGCTCAGTACAGAGAAACTCCCATGGCAAGCACTTAACTGAAAACCATTTTGATCAAGGACTTCCTCCACATCATATTCACATAATTTTCCAAGTCAGAATTTTTAAATCTCAGGGAACAAGTTCTTGTACAAAGACCAAACTTCACCTCTCCCCGGCAACATGGTGTTTTCATTTTTCTTACCAGCAGATTCTCCAGTCATGCAATTGGAAAACAAATCAGTAGATGAATAGGACTGCTTTTCCATTTTTTGCCTTGAGAATCCGCAATATATAGGCATTTCCCAAATTCACTCTGACAAACCTTGGTCAGAGTGAATTTCATAATTTGACCATAGTACTTTGGCATGCCAACCTCATCACTGAACGGTGACCAGATATGACCAACCTGGAACTTTTCAATTGATTTCTCGGCACAAAGTTGAAAAATTCTGGTTCTGGAATTTCAAAAGCAACTTGAGCAGAAGCTCAATTACAACTGCCATCTCCTGTGATGCTGTCACGATCATCCTCAGATAGAAGAATGGCCCCGTTGTTAGTTAATTGTTTTTTAGGACTGCAACGTGTCTAAGTATCAGAAAGTATCAAAAATTGTTTTATGCTTCCATTCTATTTTTAGTTGTCCTAGTATTTAGGAAATGGTTAGTTTGTTGAAACATGTTGCTGTTAATGACTTAATTCTCAATTTTAGTTATTTTTTCTGTTTCTATATAGTATAAGCTAAGCTTATTGTATAATAAAATTGAATTTCCAGTTTGCATCCGCTTACCTACTCTTCTATCTTTCTCCTATCTTTTTTCTTTTTGCATATCCATAAACTTCTACATCTGTTATATTCTTTTTCTTTTTTTTTAAATTAACAAATTGGTATTAAAGTAGTTTTCTTAAGGGATCTATGTGTGAGCTTGACGTATCATGAAAGCTGAAACAAGTTTCTCCTTAATTGCTCCATCGGTGTTTAATGGAGACAACTACCAGATTTGAACAGCCCACATGGAGACATATTTGGAAGTTTTGGATCTTTGGGAAGCAATGGAAGAAGACTATGATGTTCCTGTACTTCCAAACAATCCCACCATGACACAGATCAAAATTCATAAAGAGATGAAGACGAAGAAGTCAAAGGCCAAAGCATGCTTGTTTGCTGCGGTGTCATCAACAATCTTCACAAGAATAATATCTCGTAAGACAGCCAAGTCTATATAGAATTACTTTAAGGAAGAATATGCAGGAGACAAAAGGATAAGATGAATGCAGGTTTTAAATTTGATAAGGGATTTCAAGTTGCAAATGATGAAGGAATCTGAAACAATTAAAGAGTATTCATATAGACTTCTTGGAATTGCAAATAAAATCAGGCTACTCAGGTTTGAATTCAGTGACTCAAGGATTGTAGAAAAAATCCCTGTCACAGTACCTGAAAGGTATAAAGCGACAATTACCACCTTGAAAAATACCAAGGATCTGTCAGAAATTTGTTTGGCAGAATTACTTAATTCCCTATAGGCACAAGAGCAAAAAAGACATATAAGGCAAGAGGCCAACACTAAAAAAGCCTTATTTGCAAAACATCACGGAGCTTTCAAAAACAAAAGGAAAGAGAAGAAAGGCCAAGAGGGAAATTCTTTTGCTCCTGTTTTGAATAAGAACAGAAGCAAAAAAGGAAGCTTCAAGGGTAAATGTCCTCCTTGCCATCGCTGTAAAAAGGAAGGTCACCCTCCATTCAAATGTTGAAGGAGACCTGATGCAAAATGTTGAAAATGCAATCAAATGCGACGAAGTAGTGATTTGCAAGGGAAAAGCTCAGTAGCAAGAAGTTGATGCCCAAGTTGCAGAACAAGAGGATGAAGATTAACTTTTTGTAGCATCCTGCTTTGAAAGTAGTAGTTCGACTGAAAGTTAGTTAATTTATAATGGTTGTACCAACCACATGACCAATGACAAGAAACTCTTCAAAGATTTGATGCCAACTGGCATTACTAAAGTCAAAATTAACAATGGTGATTACATCTCTGTCAAAGAAAGAAGGACAATCACCATAACCAGCACTGTAAGCACAAAAACAATTTCTAATGTTCTCTACGTATCAGAAATTAATTAAAATTTGTTGAGTGTAGGCCAATTGATTGAAAAAGGCTTTAAAATGATCTTTAAAGATAGTTTCTGTCACATATTGGATGTCAACAGTGAGGAAATTCTGAAAGTAAGAATGAAAGGAAAAGGTTTTTCCTTTGATCCTATCAAAGAAGAACTTGTTGCATTCTCCATTAAAACTTGCAACACTAAGATATGGCACAAGCGACTCGATCATTGTCACTTACAAAGGATGCAACTTATGTAGAAAAGGAAACTCACAGTTGGCTTACCAACCTTTGAAGATCACTTACTGAATTGTCACGCATGTTAATACGATAAACAAAATAGAAGACCATTCCCAAAGTCATCTTAGAGAGCCACTCACAAGTTATAGCTAATCCACACAAATGTATCGGGTCCTCAAAGAACTGAATCATTAGCAGGTAATCAATATTACATTGCTTTTATTGATAGCTTTTCAAGAATGTATTGGATTTTTTTTCTTGAAATTCAAGTCAGAAGTAGCTAGAGTTTTTTGGAAGTTCGAAAAATGATAGAAAATCAAAGTGGCTGCAAAATTCAAGCTGTAAGGTCAGATAATGGAAAGAAGTACACTTCAGCAGAATTTAATATGTTTTGTGAAGAAGCTGGCATTGAACACCAGCTTACTGCTCCTTACACTCCTTAAGAAAACGGAGTAAGTGAAATGAGAAACAGATACATAATGGAGATAGCCAGATGTATGCTATATAACAAGGAGTTGCCTAAAAATTTTTTAGCTGAAATAGTTAGTACTGCTATTTTCTTGCAGAACAAATTACCCACCAAGACATTAAAAGATAAAACTGTATTTGAGGCATGGTATAACTATAAACCTTCACTCAATTTTCTTAGAGTATTTGGTTGCTTGTGTTTCTCTCACATTCCACAGGCCAAGCAGGATAAACTTGATAAAAAAGTCAGAACCACACATCTTTATTGGGTATAGGCCCTCCTCTAAGGTATATAAGGTTTATCAACCTCAAACAAGGAAGATAATTGTTAGTAGAGATGTGTTCTTCAATGAAGAAGAGAAATGGAATTGGGAACAAACAAAAGAGACATCCACCTCCTAATCAAGAGAAAAGCAAGCATCAGAACAATGACAAGAAGAGTTGAAGGATGATCTACCAACTCGTGGAATAAGGCAATACCATGATATTTATTAGAGATGCAATGTGGCTATTTGTGAACCTGCTGGTTATGAAGAAGCTATTAAAAGACCAAAAATGGCTGAAGGGAATGGAGGAGGAGCTGTCAATGATAAAAAAGAACAAGACTTGGGAGCTAGTTGACAGGCTAAAGGATAGAAAAATTATTGGAGTACAATGGGTGTTTAAAACCAAGCTCAATGCAGATGGATCCATCAACAAACACAAAGCCAAGCTTGTTGTCAAGGGATATGCTCAAATCTTTGGAGTTGATTACTCGGATACATTAGCCCTTGTTGCTAGATTCGATACTATTCGGCTTGTGCTAGCTATAGCAACTCAAAATGGGTGGAAGGTGTTTCAACTAGATGTAAAATCTGCTTTTTTGAATGGTATTTTGCAGGAGGAAATCTATGTTGAACAGCTCAAGGGATTCATGGAACAAGGTGAAGAAGAGAAGGTCTACCTGCTAAAGAAGGCTCTATATGGCTTGAAACAAGCACCTAGAGCATGGTATAACAAGATAGATGAGCATCTGTCAAGTCTAGGATTTCAAAAAAACATGTCAAAGACTACTCTGTATGTGAAAGTGAAATGTAAAGAAAGATGATTTGTTTATAGTCTTTCATTATGTTGATGATCTCTTAATCATATGTGGCAATGCCAAGCTTGTTGAAGAGTTCAAAAGGGAAATGATGAAAATTTTTGAAATAACAGACCTTGGACTCATGGCATACTTTCTGGGAATGGAGATTAAACAGTTAGAAAATGAATTTTTCATCTAACAAAAGAAATATGCCAAGAAAATTCTTAAGAAGTTTCATATGGAGAACTGGAAGGCAATGGCTACTCCAATGAATCCAACGGAGATCTTAAGCAAGGAGGATGACACAAACAAAGTTAAAGAAAGCTATTTTAGAAGCATGCTTGGTTGCCTACTGTACCTAATTGCAACTAGGCTAGATATTCCTTTTGCTGTAAGTATTCCCTCACATTACATGCATTGTGCTAGTGTAATGCATCTTAAAGCTGCAAAAGAAGTCATTAGATATATCATAGGAACTGTTGACTTTATTGTAAAATTCAATAAGTGTCAAAACTTCAAGTTGCTCGGATTTTTTTACAGTGATTGGAGTGGATCCATGGATGACATGAAGAGTACATCTAGGTACTATTTTAGCCTAGGATTAGGAGTTTTCTCATGGAATTCCAAGAAGCAAGAGACTCTAGCACAGTCTACTGCAGAGGCTGAATTTATTACTGCTACAGCAGCAATGAATTAAGCATTGTGGCTGAGGAAGTTGTTTTGTGATTTACATTTGAAGCAACTAAATGATACAAAGGTGTTTGTGGACAATCAGGCAGCAATTGCAATCTCCCACAATTCAATTTTTCATGGAAAAATCAAGCTTTTCAAGATCAAATTTTTCTTTTTAAGAGAAGTGCAGAAGGAAAGAGAAGTAAGCCTCATTTATTGCAAATCTGAAGATTAGCTCGCAGACATTTTTACAAAGCCCTTTGCCAGCAAACAAGTTTGAACTTCTTAGGGAAAGACTCAGAGTCTGCGGCTTCTAAAACAAGGAGTGTTACTTAATTGTTTTTTAAAACTGCAATATGTCTAAGCTTAAGAAAATATTAAAATTGGTTTATGCTTCCATTCTATTTTTAGTTTGTCCTAGTCTTTAGGAAGTGGTTAGTTTGTTGAAACATGTTGTTGTTCATGGCTTAATTCTCGATTTCAGTTATTTTTTCTGTTCTTATATAATGTAGGCTAAGCTTGTTGCATAATAAAATTAAAACTTCTACCTTTGTTATACTCTTTTCTTTCTTTAAAACTAACACCCTTCGTGTCAGGCTAATGCATCAAAGTACCTGCTTCGCACACCATTTCAGGTTTCACTTTGACTGAAGATCTCGAACAAAAACCATTACAACGAGCATTGCCAATCTAATCTCTGAAATCTTCAGTATTGGCAGTCTCTAAAACTTTATTAGGCAAAGAAGCTGGATCAAGATCAAAAGATCCCTTTTGCACACCTTCTCTTTCCTCACCTGTCAGTTTGAACGAATTTCAAACACACCTGAATAATTCACCTGGAGGAATTTCAAACACATCCAACCCTTCCTTTCAAATTCGACAAAAAAGGCTCACAAAGCCCTTCACTTTATCCAAGCAGGTAACATGTGCACCAACACCCTCAGCATATTCAGAAAATATCTCAACAAACTCATAATCATACTCCTGATGATTATCTGCATCAGATTTCCATTTGATATCCCAATTCTTGAAGAGGACCCAAGTCTCACCCTTCTAGGAAATATGTTGTCAGTATCTCTTTGGTCACCTTCTTCCAGATCAATCGGGTGAGAGAACATTAGCTTCTTGTCACTGTACTGAGATTTTCCATATTTAAACTTACCACAAGCCACAGGCAAGCCCTCGACCCATTCAAATTCATCATGATCATCTGGGTGTGCTTCTAGCCAGGTTATCTGCAAATTGAACCCAGGAGACATCACTTTCTTGATTTGAGCATAAAATCTAGGCATGGCATCCAGGGTGTCATAAACAGCCCATACCTGCCCCCCAAAAAAGCACTCCATCCCAGTCTTTGTCAAAGTCATGGAAATCAGGATCAGGATAGTCGTATGAATCCGGATTTGATGTTGATTTTGAGGGTGAATCTGATGAGAAATGGATGGGTATCAGAATTTTTCTGACAGCCATTTGTCTCCACCTTTTCTTTTCCCTTCACATTATCGGTCTCCTGGATTCCATTACTTTCTTCCTGTTTCAGGACATTGTCATCTTTCACATCAGCAGCTACACTGGATTGATACACATCCTCCTCCATTCCATTTCCATTCTCCTCTTCAGTGGCACAGAATAATTCGCTCCCTTAGGTCTTTTTTGGATCTCTCACAAAGTCTTCATCATCACTCAGATTTTCCTTATAAGAAACAGGCCGCTTGTTACGTCCAGATCGTCTTGGGCACTCTCCTTTATATTTAAAATTCACCTCAGGCTTAAAATCAGCATCTTCCTCGCTAACCATGTCTTCTTCAGATGATGTTCCAGTGTCGCAACTTTCACTAGAATCCTCTTCGTGCTTCCTCTTCCTTTTACCATTTACCTTTTCTGAACGGAATTCTGTTTTAGATGGCTCAGAACTCAAATTTTCTCGCCGTCCTAATTCAACTTTGCAAGCAGTCTGATTTGGGATATTCTTCCTTTGCAAAAATGATGATTGATTCATGTTACTTGATGTTGGAGGCCCCTGTCCACTCCTTTCGTACGCAATAAAGGACTTTTTGCAACTCTGACACACAAGAGGTTTGTTAATAATTTCTGTGTAATACTGGTATCTTACAGTACAAAATGGACAGGCAGTCCAGAAAGTCGGCCATCCATTAGAGGAATCACGTTGAGAGGCTGGCTGTTGCGATTGCCTGTGATGAGGATTGAAGCCAGCAAAGTTTGAGCTGTGGGTTGCCTTCTGTGGGGGCCAGTATCGTTGTGCAGGTTTACTCATAAAAGCTTTACGTTTAATATCATGCAAGGACCGTTTTCCTTTGTCTAAAAGCACTGTTTGAGCATCCATAATTAACTTAAAAGCAGATTCTGCACTGGGGAACTGATTTTTGTCGGGATGAAGTTGGAGAGCAAACTTCCTGTACTGCTTCTTGACAGCTGCCTCATCAGCTGCGTCTTCAATCTGAAGGATGCCGTACCAGTCCATGTCAGTCCCAAATGGTTTTTTATCAGTGGCACAATGTACATCACAAACAGTTAGCATCTGAGAAACATTCTCCAAATCATTATAAAGTTGTTGGGCTTTAAGTGCAGTTCTACGTGCTGTTGGAAAATCCTTCTTTACCATCAAACTCTCAGCGATGCCCTTCATCCTGAAGGCCTCTTCTTTGTTGCACCCCATCACTAAATTCAGATGATCAGGGTTGAATAACAGAGCTTCCAAAAACCCAAGAAAAATCCACTTTCACCTCTCACATCCACCAGAGCCCTGCAGATTTGTACGGATTGAACATAAATAAGAACTATCATTAACTTAGAAAACAGGAGAGGTGCTGTCAGAGTAATTGACGTTGTCTGTAGGCTTCCAGCCACCATAAGTAACAAAACATATATGAATCACAGACAACAATAGAGAATGAGCATTGCACATACACATCTAAAGGATCTATGAGCAATTTTCACAAATATTCACCCTGCAAATCTAAACCTGAAAAAAATAAAAACACAGATATATGTTTCTAACAAGCAGACATCAGTAGATAACATAAAAATAGATGACATGAACAGGCGATCCAACAAGTTACATGCTTTCCAATGTTAAACTACACAAACAGGAAATTCAACAAATCAACATTCGACAACTGATCACTAAATTACAAGAACAGGACAAGACATAGACCAATTCAAGTGCTCTACTTCTAACCAACCATACCACCATTTTGATAGTGAAAACATAAACCACCTATAATTGCACTCCAGTGAAACTAAGTAAGCTTCATACAGTCATAGCCATAAACCCTCTTCCCATATTTCAGAAAAAAAGGGGACCCTCAACCCTATAAATTAATAAACAACCTGCAAATGCAAATGAAGCAGAACCAGAAACAATGCAGCCTTAAAATCCCTAACAAAAAGGGTAATTAAGGTGGATAGTTGATTAAAAAAATAAAACTTTTGGGTACAAAAACTACAAGAGAAGCAAGGAAATTACCTGTTTGTTTCGTAGAAAGGAAACCACAGGGAAACCTGGGAGTGAAGCAGAGCAAAGCATTAGGGGCAACAGATCTTGTGACGAAGAGAAGTTGATTTATTTGGAATGATAATTGTTGCAACTTTGACCTGATTTCTAGATTGGCAGTCCTCCATGCTTGAGGTAGATAGAAATTCTTATTGCAAAATTTAGAAGTTGAAGGGCTCTTTTGTTATTTCTCTGTGCACTTTTTTTTGCTATTATGCCCTTGTGATTTTCATAATTTGCAAATTAGGGTCTCTTTAGTTGAAAATTTTTTGGCAATCATAATCGTGGTTGTAACTAATCTCATGATATATATATATATAACTTGACCGGTGTATCAAATAAATAGAAAAAATCAAATAAAAAAAGTTTTTTTTTTTTACGTTATTGACCTTGATAGACACGATACGAATTTAATTAAAAATTTGAAATGCCTTAAAAAATCGAGTTTTATGGTAATCCTATTATATCAAAGTAATTTGACAATTATAATAATAAACTTACCAAGTAAGAATAATAAATTATTTTGACATAGTTTTAAAATATAATTATAAGGCTGAATTTCTGATTATAAAAGTTGTTTAAAAAATTAAAACAATAATATTTTAATAAAAAATAAAAAATTAATTTATTAATAATTTGATTTTAACCATATTAGATCAAAATCAACTCAAATTTTTAATTGAAATAACTAAATATTTTATTTCAATATTGTTTTAACTTAAATTGATGTAAATTCTACATCAATTAAATTCTAAATTAAAGATCCATTCAAATTTAAAAATATTTAATAGATATTTTATCCAACTCAAAACCCTCAACCTTTTCTCTTTGCCAATCTATCCTCTTTGCTCGCAGCAATAACAATCAAGCCTTGATCTCAAGTTAATTGAAGATATCTATATTAATCATTTTATATTATTTTATTATCAAAAAATTATTTTGAAATTAAGAGATTAAATTATTCAATACCACTCTAATGACATCAACTTTAATTTTTGTGTTTGAAATCATACTGATAATTATTTTTAAAAGTGTTTCTTATCTAAAAATATATTAAAAATTTATTTTAATATTATTACATCAAAATAATTTAAAAATATCAAAAAACATAAATCAAAAAAATTTAAAATTGTTTTTTGCCAGAATGCAATAACAAATGTGCTCAAAACATAAGCTTGCATTATGCCTCAAATTCATATTTAAATATTATAAGCATATTTCAAAGAAAAAAAACTCCACAACTTAGGTTATATACTCTTGATTGGTCATATATTAGTTTTATTTTAACCATATGTATAAAAGAAAAAAAATGATAAAAAAATAGATAAAATTTTCTAAAACAGAGTTCTATAACTTGAAAAAAAAATTTCAAAAATGAAAAAACAATGTTGTTTAGTTTTTATCCAATTAAACATGGAATGATATGGTAAAATATATGAACTCGAGTCAATCCATATTGGCATGATAGACATGTAACCTAAACAATAAAAGTGGGTCAGCATAGGTTAACCCACCAAAATCGTATCTTATTTTATAAAATCGAGATAACTTCATAAAAAATTATAAAGCCAGTATTTTTTTTTAAAAAAAACTAATGTAGAACAATGAAATCAAGGGGGGGAAAGCCAAAAAAAATCATCCATTAACTCTTCTAACTCATGAGTCTGGTCATTAACCAAAAATATTATATATAAAAAAACTATAAAGCCTTATTCTCAACAAATCAAACATTGAAGAATGAAATTAAAAAAAATACACAATAGGATTAAAAAAAATAAAAATTAAAAGAATAGAGAATAAAATACATATTAGAGTTCAACTGTAAATTTTTGATTGAATGGTGAAATTAAAAAGAAAAATAATTTTAACATAAAGAAAAAAAATCAAAAGAACAAGGATGAAATTAAAAAAAATGAAATATTATAAATTTGCATTGGGGGATAAAATTAAAAGTAACAAAACTTTTATAAAAAAATAAATAAAAAAAATAAGGATCAAATTAAAAATAAAAATAACACATGACAATATGAGACTTAATAGTAAAAATAAAAATAAATAAAACTTCTACATAAAAAAACAAGAACAAAAATCAAAAATCAAAAAAATAAAAACTAAAGTTAAAATATCAACAATGAAAAGGACTCCTATGTGATTTTTAAGGAAGAAGAGAAAAACAATATCTTAGTAATGATAAATTGTCTCGTCATTACTAATATGTGCCGCACCAACAAGAAAATGACATAACAATACTTTCCATGATACATTAAAAAGGCTTCTTTTTTTTTTGGCAACTGGGAGGCACAACCTAACACGTGCGAGTGCCTCCCTATATGTTGGTGTAATTATCATATTCGTTATAAGTGATAATAGCCAAAAAAATAAAGTGAAAAGATCAAAAGGTCTTCAAATATATCATTTATATTTTTTTATTTAAATGGTAAACTATCATTTTGCTCTACCTAAAAGATAAAATACTCACGTGTTCTTGTTTTAAAATCTTGGACTTAGAAAATAATTAAATTATTTTATTGTGCTTAAAAATTTTAAAAAACACTTGTATCTCTTGGTCAATCCTTAGATTATTAATAGGCTATAAAAATTACTAAAATGCCCTTAACACCAAAAAAAATTGATTTTTTTAAAAAATAAAAAATAATAATTATATTATAATGATGAATAGTAAAATATATTTTTACATTGTAAATTGATTTCCATTATAGTTTTTTTTATTCTTTTTTTCCCTTAATCTTGAATAATAGAGAAGTCGAGTATAACATCCGAATAAATAAATAAAAAAAGTAGAGGATTTATCTTAATTCCTCTCCATAAGATAAAAAAAAAAAAAGTAAAATGATCTCACAAAAGTCTTATGGCATGCTAACTCCACCATTTGGTGTAAAACAATGACATCCAAAGTATTACACATTACAATCTTAAATTTCCATTAAAGAAAAAAAACTATGAACATACATAAAAAAAATATTTTGTATTGAAAAGAATATTACGTTAAAAATAGATTGTTAATCTTTATTGTATATTTCAAAAGAAATTCGAGGAAAACCCTTTAAAAAATAGTTTTTATGCTTGTAAATTCTAAGGTCATTGGATTTATTACTTGTTAGGTACTAGGAATTGCATGTTAGGTATGTTCATTGATTTCTTCTTTTTTTAAGATTTGGATATGGAGTTATTGGTTTTTTTAGGGAATTTAAAAGATTTTTAGACATGGTTGATACAAAATTATATATTTTTAATGTTTGTTTCTCTTTAATAAAGAGTCCATCAATAATGATGGGGTAGCCCTCATCACTTCTTTAACCCTACCTTCACCCGTGATAAAAAAACAGAGACTTCATTTATAAACTCTTTTCTATAAACCTTGCTTAAGTTTTTCCTTTTCTTTGAATTGTTAGTCTTACAAGAAAAAAAAAGGTAGCAATAAACATAGCTATAAAAAAAACAAAGAATATAAAACTTGTATGTTTTGTAATATGGCCTAATAATATCATTTAGTCATTTTGTTGACTTCATGCTTAGCCAAAATTGAGGTCAACACAACATATATTCTCATTATCTGAGCTCAAACAAGGCTTATTATTTATATCATAGAAAAGAAAACAATCTCAGATATGTTACATTTCACCTATAGGACTAATCGACCCGTTATACCTTAGTATTAACTATCCTCCCTCTATTTCTTGACATGGATAGATTTTTTATATATAGTTTCCTTTATTGCTCTTATGGGTTTATTAGTGAAAGTGAAAAGTCAATACATGTCATTACCACTATTGGTGTCAGCACCAAGATGATAATAATTTCTAAAGATATTAATTATAAACTTGATTCTAACGATTTTACAAAACTTATCATAGGCTAAAAAAAGTGATCCATCTATTAGAATACAACTGGCCTAGATATTATTGGTGGTATCTAAATACTTTCATTATGAATCCTTGGATAAGGAATGGATAGCTTATTGCATACATGAAAAAAAAAATTTACCCTTTACATATCTCACAAGTCAGAGATATTTTACATACATGCAAAAATAGATGTTTTTTCATTGTATATCTCACAAGTCAGAGATAATTTTTCTCTATTAAGTCAAAAATATTTCCTCTTTCTTATACATAAGAGGTTTTAAATTATCCACATACACTACAACAATAGTAAATTCAAATGTGATTTTCTTAATAAAAATGCATAGGTGAATTTCGTTATTCTCAAATTTTTCTTCTAAGTGGTATGTATTAAAACGATTATACAATGTTCAACCAAATTAATTTAACCTATATAAATATTTTTGTAGTTTAATAAAATAAACACTTCTAAGTTTATCATAGAAAGCTTCCAGCATTTTAAATTTTTTAGGGATTTTTATACAGACATCTTTACCTAGTGATTATGTTGTAAAACTACATCCATTAAATGCATGTATAGAGTTTCTAAGACTACTAAACTAATAAAAAACCTGAAAGTGATTACATTCATCACTAAAAAATAAGTTTTTTTCTAATATTCATCAGGTCTCTATAAAAAACTTTGTGCAATAAACTATGTCTTATATCACATAAGTTTATTATTATCATTTTATTTTCTAATAAAAACACACTTATATTCAACTAGCATAATACCTTAAGATGGATGAACTACATATCCAAATACTTCACATTTTACAAGTGTGCTTAACTCTATATGGTTTGCTTCTTTCTACATTGACCAATTATTTATATGTTGATATATTTCAATAGTTGGTGATTTAGTTTTAACATCACTTTTGGCAATGCTAAAAACAACCTTAAATGTAAATACTTTATTTATGGTAATTTTATTTCAATCTAAAATCTCTCTTGTATGAACATGGTCTATAAAAATCTTATTATTTTCAAGTACCATAATCTCCTCTTCACGAGATCCTTCTTTAAGAGGATTAATATTAAAAGATGGTTTAGATACAATATTTATCACATTTTTTTGAGGACTTTTCAAGAATATCATCATCTATTTATTGTAATTTTTGTTTTTTAGGATTTTTGTTTTTAATGCTAACAAGTTTTATACGCTTCAATCATTGTATAAATTTATTTATTGTTATTTTAATATCTTTTTTTATCAAGAATTTCAATTTTAATTGGAGCATTTACAGCTCAGATGTAGGATTTAACCATCTTTTTACTATTGGTAAAAACATCTAGTAATTGATTTGCAATCTTTTATAAATAAATTATCTTTCAAACTTCAAGTTCATATTAATTTGCTATTAACTCAAAATGTCATAACTTTGGGGTTATTCCAAATAAATTTTTGTTAAGCTCTAGGCACTAACTTTTTTTCTCTAATGATGAGAAAATATTTTCATTAAAATGACAGTCTTCAAAATGCGTCTTAAAAACATCATCAATTGAAGATTTAAATAATCTAGTAATAGATAAAGAATTAAAATAATATAGATTTATATTATACATTGTGTAACCATTTTAGTCCTATAAATGAGTGCTACAAGCACATATACAATTAAAATTTTATAAATGAGATATAATTGGTAGTATATCACAAACAAAAGAATATTTATATTAAACACTTGGTTTAATTCTAACTGATAATATGGCATGTAAGATAACATGTTCCCAAAAAATAAAGAACAATTAATATATATATATATATGGAATAAAACTTAAAATAGAAATGTTTTTCAATATCTAGAATACAAGACAAATAATCTATTTAAAAAAAAGATAAAAATATTAAAAAACACTAAAATTTTCAAGTATCATGAAAAAACTAAAAGAATAAAAAACTAAGATTCATAAAGTCTAAAAACTCCCAAACTACCGTCCATATATATAATTACAAATTTTATAACATAATAATTATAATAATTACACTTGTCCCCGTTCACATCCTATCTAGACAACGAAGTTGTCTGAACGAACTCGTTTCAGACCAAACATGAGTTTATTTCATTTGGAAGATTTAAAAAAAAAAAAAAACATAAGAAAATAGAAGGTCGAAAGTGACTATCAAATATAAAAAATGGACAAGAGGATCACACCAAACTACAAGATTTGTTCTTTTAAACCTCCTAATAAAAAGACTTGATCTGTTTAAAATTGACTCTCTTTATTTTTTATTAATATTTAAAAAGCACATCTCATGTTATTTTAATATATTCAATATAATTTATTATGTTTTCTTGATCTGAAAATTTAAAATAAAAACAATAGAGTTTATTTTTTAATAATACACAAAAATCATTCTAATATAAAATTTTAAAATTTTAAGTTATTAGATAAAATCTTAAAATATAATTTATATTTATTTTTTTTGTTGTGTGTTTATTATTTTCATGGATATAGATTTTTATTTGATTCTCATGTGCTTAGAAGAATTCATTTTCAATTTTTCATTTAGAAGTACCAACTTGTTAGTTGTTTGATTTTTCCCTGGAAGGTTGCTCGTGAATTCAATGACCTGCTATGTGGAAACAAGCCTGCATGCAATGTGCAAACTCATCATTTCTTCTCACAATTACGAGAATACTCCATCTGTTGAGGAACTCGGTAATCTTGTGGCAAGAACACATGCTGCTGCTGCTGATATCGTGAAGATTGCGACAACTGCTTTGGATATTGCTGATGTCGCTCTCATTTTCCAAATAACTGTTCATTCCCAAGTAAGAAGGAAATATAATATTCTGTTGCTTTTAAGAGTTGAAGCCTAACTATAGTTTCTCGAAATTATGAATTAGAACAAGCAAATATTCTCTCCTTTTTGCAAAGGGATCTGTTATGTTTAATATCAAATAGAAGTTTGAAGGAATGTTGCCATTTAATATCTGTTTCCCATTTCTGTAATTTTCCTTTTATTATATTTGTGAATAGTAACTCTAAAATTTCCTTTAGTAGCAACATGAGCTGCAATAGTCAGGTTCCAATAATTGGACTTGTCATGGGTGAGAGGGGTTTGATTTCACGGATACTTTGTGCTAAATCTAGTGGTTATCTCACCTTTGGCACCCTTGAGTCAGGATTCGTTTCAGCTCCTGGTCAACCAACGATCAAGGATTTGTTAGATCCATACAATTTCAGACAGATTGGACCTGATACTAAAGTATTCGGAATTATTGGGAAGCCTGTTGGCCACAGCAAATCACCTTTTCTACACAATGAAGCATTCAAGTCATTTGTTTTCAATGGGGTCTATGTGCATTTATTAGTGGATGACATTGCAAATTTTATCCAGACTTACTCATCCACAGGTTTTGCAGGATTCAGGTTCTACTTCTATTTGCATCACTAGTTGTCAAATATAATGCTTTCATTTAATACCATCCTGCCTTCTTTAGTTTTATCAATAGCCATTTTCTGTTTTCATTATGTTTCATAAGTACAGTCATCTAATGGATCCTTGGCTAAAGGGAAAAGGAAGGTATGCTGTCTATATGGTGCATTGTTTTGTATACTGCCACTGGTTTCAAAAACAATAGGTGTTGCTAAGTGAATCAAATTCTACGATATAGATTCTGCTGTGGTAGTTGTTGATGGTGTGATATAACTTTGTTTAAAACACAGCTGTACAACTCCTCATAAGGAAGCAGCTGTGAAGTGCTGTGATGAAGTTGATCCAGTTGCGAAGGTAATGTGTATCTCTATTTGACAAACTTTAAAGCTTATGACCTTGGGATAGTTAACATTTTCTTTAGTAAATGAATAATTTACCCACTTTCAATCAACTCTTACAGTCAATAGGAGCTGTTAATTGCATTGTAAGAAGAGAAAAGGACGGGAAGCTATTTGGCTACTATACAGATTATGTTGAGAATGGACTACGAAGCATTTAGTGCTTAAGAAGCCAAGAATTTTTTCCTTGGGAGAATCCTCCTTTAAGATACTAAGAGGATTTGGTCCCTTGCATTTTTGCTGCAGCCTTGCAAAATGTTGGCAATACTGTTGGTTCACCCTTAGCAGGGAACTTGTTTGCAGTCGTTGGTACTGGTGGTGCCGGCAAGGCACTTGCTTATGGTGCAAAAGAGAAGGGGGCAAGGGTTGTCATTGCCAATCGCACCTATGGTGAGGTTCCTGTACGTTCACTTTCAGCAATATTTCGCACTTGCTCATGCCATTTCCTATTTCGTGATATCATATCTATGCAGCAATGGGCAGCTTTTTGTATTTTTATTTGGTTTTGGCATTTAGAACCAGTTTCTATGATGGCAAATCTTTTATCCACACACGTTTCCAGAATAGGAAGCTTTTCTCAGGGAGCAAACACACATAGTTGTATTGGAAAAATTGAGACAGCGATGTATTCTTTGGATGTCCTTTTTTTGGTAAGATCTGTGTTTCAGCAATACTTGGTAGAGAAAATGCCATGGGTTTTTTTATTAATTCATCATATTTTATGATCTTGCTGGGTAAAAGAAAATTATATTACATGCTCCCCCCACCCCCACACTCCTCCCAAAAAAAAAAAAAAACAAAATCCCACATGCAGGTGTATGAGGATTTTATACAAGAATTAGGTCCACAATACATTTGTGGTGGATTGGATTATCATTCTTTTTGGCTGCTTGGGATAATGTGTTACCAACCCATGCTGTGTTTTTCGGGTTTATGTTGACTGAGGTCGTCCTGTGCTAAATTTTTAATTTTATTTGTTTGCCTTCAAGAGCGAGCGCAGGAACTTGCAGAGACAATTGGAGCAGATGCTGTCTCTCTTGCAGATCTGGAAAATTTCCATCCTGAGTATGGCATGATTCTTGCAAACACAACATCAATTGGAATGCAACCAAAAGTTGATGAAACTCCTATTTCAAAGGTTTCCCCACCATCATGCTGTTTTTTTCATTGTGAATTACTATGCATCTCCTTGAAAAATTTATATATATATATATATAAAACCCAAAATCTAAACCTCACTTGACACTACTACTCCATTTGAGTTTTTTGGGTTGTGAAATTTCTTGTTTAAACAGAAGAGTCTTTTATTACACATTGTTGCTCAATTAGCACCTTCAGAGGTAAAGAGTATCAAGAGGCTTGATGTGTTTGCAGCACGCTTTGAGGTCTTACTCCCTGGTTTTTTATGCTGTTTACACCCCCAAAATAACCAGACTCTTGAGAAAAGCAGAAGAATCTGGAGCCAGATTGTCACAGGGTTAGAGATGTTTACTGGGCAGGCATACGAACATTTTGAGAGGTTTACTGGATTAAGTGGTGAGCTTAGTGGTTATTATAACTTTATATATTTATGGCATGTCCTCATAACATCCTCAGTACTTTTTTGGTTCCTTCAGATCTATTTAAATCCGCCGTTTCTCTTTGCAGCCCCCGAGGAATTGTTTAAGAAGATAATGTCGAAGAACTGACGGTGGTGTGAGGCTAATAGTTTAAATGCAGCTGGTTTCTTTTCCTTTGTGGCTCATCCAATTCTCTTTTCCACCCTCGGGGAAGGGGTTGCTTTATCACACAGTTAACTCTCAAGACTAAACTAGTGCAAAGCAAAATAAAATATATAAAAAAATATTTTATTTTTAATATATATTATTCATAAATTTATTTATTTATTTATTTTTACTTTAGTTTTATTTTATTTTAAGTATTAAAATTAATAATATTATAATAATTTTAATTGTAAAACTGAGATAAGGCTAACAAATTAACTTGGATTAACTTATCAATTTAGAGCTTGAATTAATTCAAGTTTAAGAAAAAAAATATTAACTTGATTTGATATATTTAAAAATACATGTTGATCTAGGATTAAATACAAATGAAATATTAACTTGTTAATTTTTTTTATTAAAGCAAGTTGTTTTAATTATTTTTTTCTAAAAAAATAAGTTAATAAGGTTGATTCTTCTTGTACATAACTTGAATCTTACATTGGGTTTATTTATGAGTTAAGTTTTTAAATTATAATAATAATTATTTTTATTTATTTATTGATCCTTTAAACGTCTTCAAGTACTTTAATCTTTATGTTGGCCATCTCAATTTATGATCCTGGTCTTATTTCGAGTTGACTTTAAAATTGAGTTTTAAAAATATAATATTAATTATTTTTATTTTGATTTTGATTTAGATGAATAACTTTTGAATTAAATTTTTTAAACTATGATATTTATAATTTTTTTATATACTAATCTGAATCAACAATCAACTCCATTTATGATCCAACTCCATTTATGATCCAGGCATTACCTTGGATTAATTTCTAAAATATCATAATAACTATTTTTATTATTACCAGGTCAATTCTTAAATCAAGTTTTAAAAATATAATAATTTTTATTTTTATATAGTTTAATTAAATAATTTTAAAATTTAAATATCTTAATTAACAATTTTAAAATTTTCAGTTTTTTAAATTAATAATTTAAAAATTAAAAATATTATTTTTGAACACAACCTCTTTATATCAATTTTTTTATTTCTTCATTTAAACACTTATTTTATTCATTTTATCCTAAAGTTGTATGCATAAGGGGTTCTATAGCGGGTCGACCCGAGCCTGGAACCGGTCCAGATAGAGATAAAAACCTACCCGGGTAATCTTGAATGAGACCCGGCCTTATTTTCTTTGGCAACTGTCTTGCTCTTTGTCTCTCCTTCCATGGCAACTCTGTCTCGCCCAAGGTTTCTCTATACAATCTGTAAGGGTGCCTTTACTCTCTTTTTTTTGGTGGTGGGATTCATGAAAAATGAGTTTTCGGCCTTGCTTGTTTACAAATACAGTATTTAGGGGTGCCAGCAAAAAAAATTCACAAAACCCAATGAATTTTTCGTTGGTTTTGCTGGGTTTTTTTGTGGGTTTTTAATTGGGGGCATTTTTATAAAAACAATTACCATATTTTTTTGGTTTTTTTAATAAAAACTCTGTTCAATTTTGCTACTTTTTTTTCATGACTGATTTCCCTCAAATGTTCATTAGAAATATCAATTAATTTTCTACCCATAAATAAGTTCAATAAAATAACCCCTTTATTATTTTAAATTTATTAAGCTAAAAAATTATTGAAAATCACTATGATGGCACTGAAATGTTGGATATGAAGAAGTAAAATGCAAGGAAGCACCAGTCTATTTATTGTATCAATTTAATTCCAAATGTTTCAAACAATTATCAATTAGGTCTTTCAAAGAAATATGAGAAATGTCAAGGACCCACTTGATAAAAAATTCTAAGGTTGGAATGCAATTAAAGTGGATGTACACGTTAAATTTAGGTCTCCAATACAAATCTAATAACGCAAGTGATTTATAATTTTTGGAAAATCAATTATAATACACGAACCTAATGTACATAGATTATTTAAAATCGTGTAATAAATATTCAATAATAATAATAATAATAAGAAGAAGAAGAAGAAGAAGAAGAAAAGTTATTTTAATTTTATTTTAAAAAAATTCTTATACAACTTTAAATTACTCATTACTTCATTTTTATCACAGTATTTTATAAAATTATTAAAGCATATTATGTTTTTATTGAAACTCTCTTAAAATCATGTAAATTCTCATTCAAAAATACAAAACAAAACAAAACAAATATTTTATAAGATAACTGCGTTGAAAAAGGAAGGAAACGCAAAATTTTGATGAAAAATCAGTGAATTAAATGGAAAAAAAAAAACATTTTCCCCTCGATCCAAAATATTTGAGTGGACCCATGGCAACCCACGGGCCAGTGACCTAATTACAATATAACATAATGGCAAAGACTTAAAGAATCTGGTCATAAGAGCACGAGTTTGAGACTTCGAGCACGGGGAACGACCATTGCTATGAGCAGGGGGGGGCCGCTCCTACGATTTCAGTGCCTCTACTACCAAAACAAATCTCGCAAGTCTCCAAAACCAATTTCGAACAAACAAGCATCATCTAGGCGTCAGATCACAGGCTAATTGGATAGTTGTGTTTCTTAACTGGTGAGGTTAGAGACAACCATAAATCAGATTAATTGTACAGGGCAATGCAATACTTGATTATCTCAGGTGTATAAGTTCAGACTGTCAGCCCTCATACAGTAAGCTTAAATATAGGCTAATGTCAGGATATTACGGTCATACAGTAAGCTTAAATATAGGCTAATATCAGGATATTTCGGTATAGCTGTACAACAAAAAAATATTGGTTCATAAATACCTGGAAAGCTACAGATCCTTGTGGTTCTTCCAGTGCCACTGACCTCCCAGCTCGGTCAAATTAGCCCTCAAATCTTCCCACTGTGCTTTCATGGCACAGTTCAACCCAACGACAGGCTTACTCACCACCGTCGGATACTTTTGGATCTTTCCCTGATAAGACATCTGCCTTTTCCTCCACAAGGGGAGATGAAGGCTGCACTGAGTTTTCTGACATGTTCGTTATAGCCATCTCACCACACTGAGTTTGATCATCCGATACAGCTTCCGACCTATTTGATTCCCCTGGAATATTCTGAGATGAGCCCCCTAAAGAAGATGAGGATTTGTCTGTGTTCCCGTATGTATCCTCTGGTCCAGTGCTACCAACCTGGGCATGTTCAGAATCCGTACCACCAACTTGACTTTCATATGCCATGCTAGCAACATGGGATTCAACATTTTCTATTTCAGCCCCTTTTGATTCCTTCACTTGTACTGCAATGCTACAAGGACTCTTCTCAGAATAGCCCTCAGCCTTGTCCGCATCCATTGAGAAAGAACATGAAGGCTGGCACATGTTATCCAAAGAATCTTCAGGCCCGGTCATAGGCTCACATACAACAATTCGGTTGCTATTTTCAGTTTCAAACTGTTTTGGTTCCTCTGGTGCAAGCAAGATGCTTTGAGAGCTTTTCTCAGACAAGCAATTAACATTTTCTACAGCTGTTTCGGAGGAACATGGCACAACACTAGTCACCAAAGAAGTTTCAGGCACAATTCCAACCACCTCAGGTAATATCCCTTGACTTCCCTCTTCAATCACGGATGTTTTCAATTTCTCAGCTACTGAGCTGTCAACTTGGTGGTTCTCAGATGAGCTCTTAAACTCAGATTCCTGCATCCCTATAAAAGATGAAGGCATAATTCCATCTATTGCTTGATCCTCGTTAGTTGCAGAGCCTTTAGATGCCCCTAGCACTACTGAGGAGCCAAATGTATCCTTCTCCATTGAGCCCTCGATCATTGGTGCCTCTGAAGCTAAGGATGATCTTGGTGAAATCATGTTCTCTGATGCATTTTCTGGTACTAAAGTATTGGCATGAGATGCATCCAGTTGCTCACCTGCTTCAGCTTCTAACCCTGCTGATTTTTGTAGCGTTGCTGAGTGACAAGGTGCACCATTCTTTGATGAGCCTTTATCCTGCTCTTCTTCCTCTAGTACCAGAGAAGTTGGTTGGGGATCCAAAATTTCTGGTGCCCTTTCAGACACCTTCTGCATGCCCATCTGATCATCAATTTTAGCTTCGGATCCTTTTTCTTCCCCTGACACTGCTGGATGGCAAGCTAAATCATTCTCTGAACTGCCTTTTAAGTTTTCTTCTTCCAAGGAAGATTGGGGTAGAACTGTGTGTTCCGGTGTAATTTCTGAAACAAAGACATCAGCTTTGGATACATCCTTTTTACTGGTCAGTTGGGCCACAGATGACATTTCTGGTTCTATTGAGCTGCCAACTAAACCTTGATCAAATGATCTACTGTCCTTCTCTTCCTCTCCTACCACTAGAGATGTGGGTATAACCGTGTTTTTTGAAAAATCTTTTGGCACAACCACACCAACCTGAGAGGCTTCATTACCTGCTTCAGTTTTGTGTGGCTCCTCCATTACTGCTGAGCTTCCGACAAGACCATTCTCACATGAGCTATCAGTATTTTCTGAAAAATCTTTTAGCACAACCGCACCAACCTGAGAGGCTTCTGCTTCATTACCTGCTTCAGTTTTGTGTGGCTCCTCCATTACTGCTGAGCTTCCGACAAGACCATTCTCACATGAGCGATCGGTATTTTCTGAAAAATCTTTTTGCACAACCGCACCAACCTGAGAGGCTTCTGCTTCATTACCTGCTTCAGTTTTGTGTGGCTCCTCCATTACTACAGAGCTTCCAACAAGACCATTCTCACATGAGCCATCAGTATTTTCTGAAAAATCTTTTCGCACAACCGCACCAACCTGAGAGGCTTCTGCTTCATTGCCTGCTTCAGATTTGAGTGGCTCCTCCATTACTAATGATCTTCCAATGAGACCATTCTCACATGAGCCATCAGAAATTTCTTCTTCTCTCACTGGAAGAGAATCTTCTGAAATATCTTGTGGCATAAGGCCACACCGAGAAACATCCTTTTCATGACTGGCTCCAGCTGCAGAACTGTTTAGCTCTTGCTCATTGGAAGAAGATAGATACTTAAGTGAAGAGGCCTGGTAATAGCATTTTAATAGTCATCAACTGAATCAATTGACTAGCAGTAAATTCACAGAAAGGTCAAAACTATCCCTACACTTCAATACAACACAAACACAAAAATAATACCACACTGCCCCTTAAAAAATCTGCAAGTCCAGTTAGTCACAAACCATCCGTACAGACAAGGAAACTACACGTGGCACAGATAATGGGCAACCACACATGGCACAGATAATGGGTAACTAGTCAGCAGAAAAGGTCAAGGCAGTCAGATATCTAATTCAATAAAAGAATAGTGAGATTCTCAATTGATGTGAAGTGCTACACAATTTTAGGTTAAGAAAGTAGAACAAAGAGTATAAAAATAAAACTAAATGATACAAAACTCTAAGCCCTTAAGCAGACAAATGTTTTGGCAAATATAGCTTTTTCTGCATAGTTTTTCCAACAACCAAGTATCTTTTTTTTTAAAAAAAAAATCAAAGTGAAACCTCCATGTGGTAACCAGCACCTAAGAAGAAAACAAAGAGAAAACTCAATGGTGTTGGAAAAATCCAACACCTAAGGAGAGAGCAAAGAAAACCGCAAATGTTCAGGGGTCCCATGCAATGTTGTCAAGTCTAGTGAGCATCCCCAAACTACATGGAAGACAAATTGACCTTAAAAAATTATCCTATAATAAGAAAGATAGCAGATGAAGTCTCTGGCTAAAAGAAAAAAACAAGATAAGAAAAACAGAATAAAAAACACACCTCTGATACAGGGGGGTCAATTTGCATATTGCAGACCTCCTCACCCTTGACCTTGGTTTTGTCAGCCGATTGAGCTTGAGCTTGAGCTTCAACATTTCTGGTTTCAAGAGAAGATTCTAGGGACTCTTTTGGAGAAGGCTTATTGCTACTTATAGATACACCATCAGCTACAATATGGATATTTCTTGCATCTGAATGATCTGCAGTAAGAGTAACTGTCCCTTTGGAATGATTACCATCAGGTTTCACAGAAAGTGTAGTGTTGCCGAGCTTAACAATATCTGGAGAAGACCCAGGAGATGCTTTTGAAGCCTCTGTTCTGTTTCCAGAGTCACTCCCAGGATGTTCCGTTGCATCAGAAACAGATTGGGTGACCACAGGAGGATTGCCACCATCACCAAGAAGACCTTCATGAGCAGATCCCAGAGAAGGAATATTGTCCATTTCACAAGCATCAAAAACTGAATGTTTGACCTTCATATAACTCCCTGGGATTGGGTTTTTGGTTGAAGCCTGTATTGTGTCTGTCATTTTTTCAATGGGGCCATGGCTGGTATTGCTTTCTATTGTAGAGACATCAATTTCTGAAATATGAGCCTTAGCCAAATCAGAAGCATTATCCCCTTCCATTTTGACACCATCTCCAGACCCAGACTGTTTAGAATCATCAATTGAACTCCTCATAACTGGAGCTTCTGCTTCTGAAGCATTATCCCCTTCCATTTTGACACCGTCTCCAGACCCAGACTGTTTAGAATCATCAATTGAAGTCCTCATAACAGGAGCTTCTGCTTCTGAAGCATTATCCCCTTCCATTTTGACACCATCTCCGGACCCAGAATGTTTAGAATCATCAATTGAAGTCCTCATAACAGAAGCCTCTGCTTCTGAAGCATTATCCCCTTCCATTTTGACACCATCTCCAGACCCAGACTGTTTAGAATCATCAATTGAACTCCTCATAACTGGAGCTTCTGCTTCTAAAACTGACACAGCTGAAAGTGCTTTACAATCCAAGCTTCGGTCTTTTGCAACCTCCACAG
This sequence comes from Populus ilicifolia, assembly GCA_015708895.1. Taxonomy (NCBI): domain Eukaryota; kingdom Viridiplantae; phylum Streptophyta; class Magnoliopsida; order Malpighiales; family Salicaceae; genus Populus; species Populus ilicifolia. The sequence continues at coordinate 411,411 of SRLM01001015.1, forward strand.
ACATCTTACTTGATAAAGGGGCACTTCTAACTTCAACTCCAGAACAGTCACCACTTTTAGTTTTTGATGAGCAAGTCTCGGAAAATATCTCCTTCATCACACGAGCAACATCAGTTACATCAGAGGTCTGAATTTGGCCAAAAGCTGGAATCCCACTAGCTTCTTTCCTTTTTGGATCTTGACCAGCTAAACCACTGGGAACACATGCTTCCTGAAAGTAAAAAGGAAAAGCAAAGCAAAAAAAAACAAAGTTGTTGAAAATGATAACAGCAAGTTAAAAAAATATAAGCGATGGTTTAGTGTTAAAGAGTGGATATAATAAGACTATAACAAAAATAAGAGGTTTGGCATTAATATCGCAAATAATTATATCCAATTGTATTACTAAGATAGCAACCAGTTATATCATACTGTACCAAATTGCCAAGTTACATAATACCTGAACAACATTCTTCAACTCCTTGAAATCATTCCCTTGCCCGCTCCTCAAGGACATGGCCATCCCCCCTAATGAATCTCTAGACTTATTTTGCGTTTGAGCATTTATAATGGGATCCTGATCAACTGAAGCATCCACAGCAAGTGAAACTGAACCCTGTTTCTTTCCTCTTCGCCTTGGTGTTTCCACTCTGGTAGGAGCTTTACGACCTTGCCTTCTAACTTGCATTGCTTCAGGAGTATTAGATTGAAAGATTGGAGTAACAGAAGGATATGATGAAATTTCCTGAGAGCAAGAAGCAATCTTTGGAGTAAGCTGATGCACAGTTTTGCCAACACTTTCTACATTAGGAGAACTCAGTAATGACTCCGTTGGAGGACAAACCACCAGGGAAGGTTTATCCTCTGAGCTTTGATTATGGACCACCTCTAGAAAGAGGTTACTTGGCAGAGGCGTAGACAGGATAGCTCCACCTTCATTCCTGGAGACTTCACCTACTTTAGCTTTCAAAGAGCTATTCTCTGCTGAAACCTCCTTTGTCACAGAAACTACATCTTGCATATCAGCACCAAGTATTTGTCCAGACGAGCCTGCACAAGCTTTGAGTACCTCAATTTCAGTATGCAAGATATTATCAATTATTTTCCATTGCATCAGTTTCAACTCCATTTAGATTTTGAGAAGTCTTACCCATAGATCTGGTAATACCATCATGTGTTGTCAGAGAGCTGGCAGGTTGCCTATGCTGGGCTACATCATCTGAATGCTCAGTTGCTTTTTGGTCCTGGCCAGCTTCTCTGGACAGTTGCTCCTGGTTAACATCCCTTTCCAGAGTATTATTTTGTTGGCTACTAATGGTGAAAATAGCTTTGCTTCCTGATGATTCCCCAGATTTATCCTGTGAAAGTGTTGGATTGGATTTTGAGAGCTGACCATCTGAAACATCTGTTACTGGCACCTCTTTCCTTCCTCTGCGTCGAGGTGTTCCAGTGCCACTTTGAGTCTTCTGGTTTTGCCCTTTAACTTGCATAGGAACTGAAGGACTAGGAGCAATGGATTGAAGGATAGGGGAGATGGAAGGGTTAGCAGGTTTTGGTTCAGAATCCAAAGCAGTCCCAGGCCCAGAATGATGAGTGGATGCATTAGTACCCTCCGCAGCAGCAGAACCAGGTAAATTAATAGGATGCTGTGACATGGGAGCACTAGAAACAGTTCCACCCATGCCAATAATTAATGGATTGACAGATACATTCACTGATTGATCTTTTATATTTGGATCAGGAACAGCAAAACTAGCAGGAGTGGATAAAATTGCCACCTGATTCTTTCCTCTGCGCCGGGGTGTTTGAACTCCACCTTGAACCTTCCGACCTCGACCTCTTGATTGCAATGGCATGGAAAGGGAAGCAGGTGTAGTTTGTGAGCCAAGTGTAACAGAAACTGGAGTAATTGGCTGAGGACTGGGCAAAATCCCTGATCCTGAATGAGGTGTGGCTCTACTATTACTTCCTAAATTAGGAACAGGAGAAGAATCAGGAGCAGAGGTTTTTGAGGAGCAAGACTCCATTCCTTTCTGTAACTCTGTATCGATTTTGCCAGTTCCAAGAGGTACTGAGAGTGCCATTGCAGCTGGAGCTTTATCTAAAGTTGCTCTTCTTGGCCTTCCACGCCCCCGTTTTGATGGCGTTACCTCTTTGCTCTGCTGCAGAGGGAGAGGTTCCACAGATGGTGGTGGAGGGAGAGGCTCCACAGATGGCTGCAGAGGGAGAGGCTCCACAGATGGTGGCGGAGGGAGAGGCTCCACAGATGTTGGTGGCAGGGGCAGTTGTGGTGGAGCTTGAGGTTCTGATCTACCAATAGCCAATATAGATCCACTAGCATCTTTCAGCAAGTTCCTCTCTCCTGTTTCTTCTTTCCTCATGGGAGAATCGGGAGATTCAGCCTCACACATCTTCTCAAATTCCTCTTCTGTCCATTGCTCTTCATAAGAGCGTACCTAACAGAGTGAAAGACCAAAATCAAGAGAAATGGATAGAGAAGGCATAATATACTAGCACATTAGATGGCACATGCTCTGATTACAAGAGTCAGATATAAGCAGCAAACCTCTCTAGCTCGCTTTCCCCTTCCATACTGCTGAGTATCAAGGCTCCCAAGAGACTGCCCCTTCCGCTTCACTCCTGCACTGGATTCTACCCCAGCCTTAGGCACATCATACAAATTCATTGCTTTATAGAATGCTTTCAGGTCATCATCTGTCACAAGGCGTGAAGGCAAAGGAGGTAGATGTTCCAAAGCATCCATCCCTTGTCCCAATAACAAATTCTTCCATGTTGCCTGCACAATTAGAAGTTTTAGTTAGTCAATGAACCAGAGCAGTTAAGCCACAAGTGCAGGCAGATTCAGCCATACCATCTCTTTTGCCTGCCTTTGTTTGTCAACTGATTCAAATACATCAATCTCTGATTCACTGCCAACATAAGTTTTAACAAATATGAAAATCTCACAATATAATTCAACAGATCAGCAGGGATATAAATTTAAATTTCATTTCCAAAATAAATTATTAGCCTTCCAAAATAAGCACCGCTAAGATAGTGACTGGTGATTAAACACAGCCTTTAAAGGAATTAGAATGGTCAGGAATAATCACTAAAATAATCACTAAGGCAAAACTCCTCCTCTTATATAAGTTGGAATGTTATTCAGAAAGCTGCACTTACCTGCATGAGAGCACCCACGCTTTTTAAGACAGTGGATTATCCTTATCCTCACTTTACAATAATTCAACTTTCTTTTTAACCAATATAATGTACTGATTAGGAAACCAGAGGATACATTTTATTTGATGATGATAAAAAATGAAAAGCCTATACAATCCCACTGGGGATCAGCTACAAAAACCAATTCAGAAGCCCCAGAAGCAAAGCAACATGAAGCAAAAAGAACTAATGTCAGAGGTATCTCCATTTGATCAGCGACAACAAGATACAGTTAAAAGAAACAAATTTGAGTCTATCATGGAACATTTACTTCTTATTAAAAAATCTTAATTTATTCAATAATGGACAAAATAGGTAAGTTCAGGAATAGTTCGTTATCATTAAATCTTATATATCATTTGTGAAAGATTTCCTGCCACGCCAACTAAATCATAGTTTTCAACCATGCAAACAAAGTTTTATATAAATTAAAAAATTACAAATGTGCAGCATCTTGTAAACCATACTTTAGATTATATACCTGTCACAACAAAATGGACTGCTGACTGACAAATACATCAAACTTTGAAAAAGATTTACCTGCGAGCTAAGAGATCATTTAGAGCATCATCATCTAATACAGGGGCAGCCTCCTCTTTCTTGCATTCTCGCAGGAGGGACTCCAAGTATTCCCTTCTATCTTCTGCACTGTAAAAATTAGACAGAAACTTTCTCCAGAGCATTAGTTAAAAACCCTTTAGAATAATTTTCAGGAGCAAGCACTTAAACAAATATTCATTAACCTTGTGTTGTTGTCAAAGAAACCAGCAGTAATACTCTGATTAGCAACTCCCAGTTTATGCTCAGCTGAAGCTCTGACTTGTTCTTCAACAGTTTGGACCTTATGGCAATTGAAATGGTTGAGAATAAGTTAAAAAATACAAATAAAGAAACATACATCACCTTTCACAGCCTTTGAAAACTTTAAATACATGGTTCACCTCAGCAGAAATTAGGAGCAAATACATGAAGACTATCCTAGCATTCTCTATTTTATTTGCCCCTCAATCCTTTAGCTTTGGATCTCGAGCTTCCAAACCCAAAATCACAGCTGAATTAATTACATTTAAATGATAAACTACGCTAGGAATCACCATTTCATATCCCTCTAAACCTATTGAGCTTAGTTTTCCAATTAATGAAAAATCATTCAGAAATTATCCCTGTTTTTTCCTCTTTAGAAAACCCAGAAAAAAAAGGAGGAGAACACTGCGTATTCACCAATATTTACAACCTATGATTGTCTGGGAGTCCAAAACAGGGATTTTGATAATAAGAAATTTAGATGTCAATAAGGAATAATAGAAAGCACTACAAAAACTTTTGTATGAGATACACAACTCCATATACAGATGCTCATTCTGTTCCAGAGCCCATGCCTTCAGACACTGCACTGGAGTAATGGTAGCATCCCAAACTTCAAAACAAAACAAAAAAAGAAAGGAAGGAAACGAAGGGTACCATCAAAGATATTCTATAAGAAAAATAAAGCACAACCTGCCTTCCTGAGCAAGCTGAACTAATTGCCAACAAGGCCAAATGTTGCAGGTGGGAGAATCTTCCTTGAAATCACATAGCAAACAGAAATAGTGAAGGAAGACGAGATTCATTAATTAAGTAGTTTATCAGCACAATGTTTCTTTTTTGTGTTCTTTAGGCTTTCCTAAGGACAGGAAAAAGTAATATCCGACATTCAAAGCCATCCAATGAAAAAAAGAAAGAGATGGCATTTATTAGATCAGTTCAAACCCTCAGCAACCATTGTGAAGGAAACTATGCCAATACAGATCATTTTCAAGTATCATGGGGCCATGCACCCAGCCTCCCAAGTTCAACATATTTCATTGGAAACCAGAACAAGTTAACATAAAAATCTCAAATATTCATATTTCCAAAATCATCACATCTATATGCAATAGTTTGAATAGAAAACAAGGGAAAACAGAGAAATTACTGTTTCAAATCGAAGAACCAGCACCTCCCTCTTCTGGCCAATCCTATGAGCCCTTGCTTGTGCTTGGAGATCAACCTAATAAAGTACCAACATAAAAACTAGAACAGCTTTAGAATCAGTAACCCAGATAAAGAACAAATCAAGGCGTCGTGACTTCATTTAAGACCTGAGGATTCCAGTCAGTGTCAAATATGATCACAGTATCAGCAGCTTGAAGGTTCACTCCAACACCACCAGCCCGAATGCTAAGTCCACATATTTAAAATGTCAGGCTTGTGGAAATTAATAAAACATAAGCACAAAAACACACTTGTATTCAATATGCTGGGCACATCAAAGCTTTTTTAGATTTAATGCCATTTACTATTAACACACAATCATGGTAATAAGAGTGAAACAATAAGCTGTACACATTCAACTTATTATGTCTTGTTGGAGTACCATACGGTCAAAATATACATGGATTCCTTCCTCCAATATCCCATCTCCATGTGTACTCTCTATTTTAAGAAGAGGCGACAAAGGGTACATAATGCAAATTATTAAACATCTAAAAACCATAATTCACTACCACCTGCAATATGCTAATCTCCAGTTACCGGTCTCCCCAATAGATAGATTGCTTGACAAACAATGCCGAGTATAATTTTAACATCAAAAATAAAAATAAAATTCCCTCTCCTATCTCAATCTCTTCCAACGCTCTAACCCTAATATAACTACCTTACTACCACACCCTGGTAAACACCAAAAGAGAATCTAAAACACCAAGCATACATGATATTGAATCACCAGGACAAAAGCATAAACTAGGGAAAATCTGGTCGGTTAGAAAGAAAGATCTAAATATAAAGTACATATCACAAAATGATCACCTTAGCAAGAAAATAAAATATGGAGAATCTTGCTGGTTAAAACTGTCAATGAGCGAACCACGGTCACCTCCAGAAGTATGACCATCCAGGCGAAGGTATCGATACTGTTTCCAGGTAAGATACTCCTCCATGACATCAAGCAGCCTAGTCATTGTGGAAAAGAAAAGAACCTGTATGGACCCAGCAAATGGCAAATACTCAATACCGGAATATTACCAGATTCAAAACTAAAATGCATGGTAATAGAAGTACACGAATCAACAATTCTTTCTTTTATGAAGAAAACAAGATTGAGATGTTTAGCATGCATTTTACCAAAATTAAGAAGAGGTAACAGGAGAAAATCTAGAAGCACCTGAATATTTACCCAAAATTAACCATTTTAGAGAAAAATCTCAATAATCAAACCACCCCCCACCCCCAACAAAAAAGAAGATAAAAGGGCAATCCACCTGAATAATTTCACATGCTAAATAACAACAAAGCCTCCTTGAGTATCATACTTTATGCAAATCCAGCTCTAAATAATTACAGCAAAATGGTAACAATCCTGCCAGGAACTAGTATGTTTACTCAAGAAACAAAACGAACTTCAGGCAAACATTAAGTGGCAGAATTAATACAAGGATATCCATACCCGATGGTCTGTTGCTTTCAGTTTGGGTAGCAATCGGTCTAGCATCTCAAGCTTTCCACAAAGTCTAATAATTGGTGGCAGGAAATGCATAGGTATCAAAGAATCAACCTACAAAAGGCAATTCCATATTGAGGTTAAGATAGAGAAAGCAAACCAATATCAAAATGGAGACATAAGATCTTTAACCCAGGTTCAGCTCCCAAAAGGAATAATAAAAAGGCATGGGAAGTATTTTCAAGAAGATGAACTGAAATCATCATAACAGAATTTTCTTTTCCTTCTCCTTCTTCCTGGAGAATTTCAAGATTCAAATGAGCCAAGACAAACAAGAGAAGAGCATGCCTCCTCTGCATGAAGCTGGCTAAGATATGGGTGATTGCATATGTTACGAAGCTCCATGACTGAGTTGTGCACTGATCGAGCCTGCATAAGGTAAGTCTTCCACCATTAAATAATGGTATTACTTTTTAGCGCCCACTGTTCATGAAGTAAAACCATTAAAAGTGAGGAAACAAGATGTATGGTAGGAGACCTTTGGATTTCCAATTGAGCCAAGATTCTCTTCCACCCTTTTCATTAGAAGCTTCTGATATGCAGAAGCCTCACACCTAACAAGTCTCTCAATCTTTTCGGGCAGCTCATTCTCAACCTAACAAATGAATTTGAGAATGCAAGCAAAAATATGAGAATAAATCCCAAAACCAAATTCTCATGTCTGACCAAAAAAAAAAATCCCTTGTGATATTTGGTATGCATACATTCAGGTTTTTCAGTATACATAATATATAATAATTTTAAGGACCTTGTGTTTCAGTCTCCGAAGTACAAATGGTCGAAGAACTTGGTGGAGACGATTTATAATCAACAAATTTTCTTCCTCAGAAAGTAAGGCCTGCACACGCACATAGCAAGTGATGGTTATGTAATATCAGCAGGAAAAAAGCTCACAATAAAGTGAAACTCCTCAAAAATAGAATAGAACAAGTCAAAAGGCTTACTTCATCGGCTGAATTATCACCATTACTCTCAAACGGTTTGTTGAACCACTGAGAAAAGTCTTCTGATGAATTAAATATGTTAGGTAGCAAAAAGTTGAGCAGCGCCCACAATTCCTCAAGATTGTTCTGCACAAGAGAAAACAATAAAATCAAAGTAGAAATCAAATATGCAGAAAAATGTCGAAGGACAAATGTACAAGGAATGACCCTTTATATATTTTAAACCAATGTGCAGAAAGAATATAAACAATCAATCCAAGAAAGAACAGAACAGAACAAGGGAGGAAAATTTGTTACCTGTAGCGGTGTTCCAGTTAACAACAACCTGTGGGAGCTCTGATAATGCTTCAATTCAGCATTCAATTTGCAAGAAGCATTCTTTATGCGATGGCCTTCATCAATTATTATATAGTGCCAATGTATCTTGCTCAGTTTCGGCCTATCATGCTTGTTCATCAGATATTCATATGTCGTCAAAAGGACATTGAATTTCTGATGCACAATCTTTTCCCTGAAAACAAAATAATGATTGCACTTACACTTACAATTCAACAATAGGGACTATAAAAAAAAGAGTCTCTTGTGTCCGTTTATTATTACTTAAATAGCCTGCGCCTCTCCTCTGGAGGCCCGGAATAGACAATTTTAAGGATTCCAGGTGCCCAGAAATTGATTTCAGTTTCCCAGCCAGGTAAAACTGAAGAAGGTACAACCACCAAGAAAGGCCCTCTATCATTTTTTGTTTCCATCAGGTAGCATATTAGAGAAATAACCTACCAAAAGAAAAGAATTGCTAGATTACTGGAATATATTCAACAAGGAAACGGTATGACAACGAAGAAAACTTAATACAAACTTACAAGGCAAGTCATAACAGATTATATGAGGGCCATAGAAATTGATCAAACATGAAAAGGTAACTGCCACGTTACTTTGTATGAAAATCTTTGGATTATGTGTTTGTTTGGACAGCATTAGACAGAAGGAAAAGGATATATTAACTACAACAATTCAAAGAGAACTTGTACCTGAACAGTTTTCCCAAGACCCATTTCATCAGCAAGAATGCCATTCAAATGATTGTTGTACAAGGAAACCAACCACCTTAGTCCATTCATTTGGTACCTGAATCAAAACCACAACTTCAGAAATTTAAAGCTGGAGAATGACCGCGGAAAGCTTAATCTGTGTCTTCCAAAAGGATCATTAGCGTCTGATCAATTAACATTCTACAGTATCCTTATCACTACACCAAATGATACATGCAGTATTTGAGAAACATAGGTTCTACTCACTCCCTTAATTTTCCACCCTGTAGACAAGTTGGCTGTTCTGCAATGCTTTCCTTGACACTGCACAAAACAATGTCCGGAAAAAAAAACCCTTAAAATAACATAAAATTTGAATTAAAAAAAGAGACAGGAGAGCAGCTCACAAGAAATTCAATGTCAAAAAACAACCTTGTAGCTCCAACAGTAGAGGAAAACATCATAACATTTGAAGGTAAGCAAAATAGAAACAAGAAATAGGAAAAGGAAGCCTGAAGCCCCCAACAAGCATGATATCAAATGGTTAACTTAATACACTCACTTTTCATAAAAGATAAATTGTTTAAGCAAGTGCAGAAAATGACAGTGCACCTTAATGCGTATTGCATACAAAGAAACACCGAAATAAAAGGAAGGTGAAAAGAGAAACTACTGTCAAAAATCAATCAGATATAAGACTCCGATCTTAAGCAGCAAATAATATCAACAAAAAAAATTAATGAAAAGATAACAACAGGTATTCCTACCTATGAGCCATCAAATAGTACTTCTCATTGCTTTCCATGTAATGCTGCAAAGCAGATCAACAAACATGAAATAGGAGAAAAAAAATAAGCAAGCAAAATATAAGATGGAATGGGCCCAAAAAAACAAAAAACCAAAAAACCAGAGAAAGCCAAGCAGCCTGCCTTGGCCTGGTCGCTTTCATCTTCATTCTCAGCAGCTGTTTCATTCTTCTCCACAAAAGTAGCAGTTCGTGACTCATCCATATCATTCTCAAATCTGCTTGCCATAGACTTTGCTTCCTGTAGCTTGGAACCCAGCTTCTGTAGATACTTCTCCGTCTCCTTCAGCAGTTGCTTAACACGGTCTGATTTTGCATCCTGCGCAATGAGCAAAAGGAGTGAGCATAGGATACCAGCCCCACATCAGAAAATCTAGTAAGCAAAGTCTAACCTGCACCATTCGCAAATACCCCTCAACATCATTGATTTTCAATAAATTAATCTTCTCACGCTGGATTCTGTCAATCTTCTCCCGATGAATACGCTCCTTCCTTTTATGGAACTCTTTGACATATTTATTGAAACCTTTCCAGCGTTCTCTCTTAATCTTAAACACATCATCCAGTCTTTCCCTATATTTAGGTAAACAGTGCAAAAAAGAAAGATATTTTAACTGATGCAAGGCCATTGGACAGAAGAAGACATCCAACACAAAGCATTTAAACAAAAAAAGAGTTAAAAAAATAAAAGCAGAGTCAAGCAGGGCAAGTGAAGTAAATCAACCCCAATAAAAACATACTTGTGAACTTCTATCTCATCAAAGAACTCCTTCTGCCTTTCACGTATCCTCTTTTGTCGTTCTTCCTTCATTTTCTGCTCGTACTTTTCAAGTTGTCTGATCCTCCTACCATGCTTATGTTTCTTGCATGATTTCAATCGATCCATGTCATTTGTGATAGGCTTAAAAAAATCATTGAGAAAATCACTGCCCAAATTTACACAAAAACAAGGTGTCAAAGAAAACAATAACTTAAACAAAACAAGGCAAAATCAGCTAGACATGTGATAAACATCATGGTCTGATGACAAATCAAGATAAAATATACACATGCTAAAAACATATAGCAAAATTAGGGAAAATAATCACCTTCTTAGACGGCGTTGAAGCTCCAATAGCTGAAGCTTTTTCAATTCTATTACACTTTTGGTTTTTGCAGATATGTCTTTGGAAAAGCTAACAGTTTCCTGTGTGGTAAATATAGGAGGGGGAACAAAGCGTGTGAGTAAAAACCAGCCCAAAGGAGCAAGAGGGAGAATTGGTAATGACAATAAGATGGCAAACCACCAAGCAACCAAGGAGAAATCTTCAAACAAACCTTTAACTTGTAAAAACAAGTAGAGATTCTTTGTTTTGTTCTCTGCTGTTTTAAAACCCAATTTTGCTCAGTTAAAAGTTTCTTCCTCCGATGATCCATAATCCATTTCTCTGACATGGTGTACTTTGGAGAAGGTTGTGAATCAGTAGAAGCTGACTTATCTTCATCATCTTGTTCTGTTGTAAAAGAGATGTCATTTCTTAATGAAACATCAACTGGAACAACCTTGTACCCATCTGGAGTGTATCTTGTTTGAAATTCAGATAACCTTGAATCATCTGCAAGCAAAAATTAACAGAAATGACATGAAAATCACAAAAGCAGTTCACAGGATATTGTTCATTCTAGAAAGTCAAATCCCCTGCGAAGGCAGGTGTTTCATCACACCATTGCATTCTTCATTAGAGCCACTGTGGGATGATCATTGTCAACACCTGATCTAGGATCCCAATGCTCATTTAGTGAAATGCAATAGGAACCGTTATGACCAGATTTGTTACCTGAAGCAATACTGTTGCCAAGACTGTGAAACTGACTAGAAGCATTATCTTTTCTGTCTGGAAACAACCCAAGCTGAACAGAGCGAAATGGAAGAGATTGATTGCCAATGCCAGTCCAGCTAACTGCCTCAAGGTTTGCCTGCTTATTTACAAATGATGTTGAAGAAGCATGGTCAGTTTTTCCAACTTGCAGACAGGAGTTCTCCATGCCGTCCACAGGGTTACTCAAGAGTAAACCACCCCTTGCTGAATCAGGCTGCTGCATTGCAGAAGGGAAAAATCCCTGTGACTCCACTGCTTCTTGACTTTGCATTTCAGCATCCAGTTTTCTTGTGGAGGGCAGATATTTCCTCTCATCTGCAAGAATCAAGGGGTCAGAAGGTGGGTCCTCCACCATTTTCAGTGCATCAGCTTCTTTGGGGACACAGTTTCCATCCAAGAATCTTGCCCCAGAACCTGGAAGCACTTTATCAGATTCCTTTGGATTATTCAGCCTTCCACATGACATTAAAACATCAGGAATGCTGGTCGACTCATTAGAAGATTGTGCCTTTCCTTTATAATCAATCAGCTCTTTTCGAGGACCATCCAAATTGCCACCTGATTATCACCAAGTGAAAAACAATTGCTGAATAACAAAAACAAGAAAATAATAAATACAACAACAATTGAAAATATATAGCAAATAGATCAAGTGGAACCGATCATGAGACCCTGGTCCAGGTCAGGCTGTCATGGCAGCATGATGCCTTCGCCAAAGCCTAGCCCCACCCACGCTTACTTATAAAGCCCAAGAACAATCTTAAACACAAGTTAAGCCAGCATGTTACGTATGTTTTCTTTTCACATGGGAGGCCAGCCTTCACAGAATTTTGTGAGTAAAGGCCAGCCACAAACTTGGATTAACAAGCAAGATTCCCTGTCCAAAACCTAGCAAATTTAGCAAGGACTACTAGCATGGCCAAGTACTACCGTCCATGATAACCTTTAATCATGAGTTCTTACCATCTTTAGAAATGGCATTTCCAAGTGCTATGTCCAGATGAAGTTTCTTTGGCATCAAATCATTTCTGTGACAAAGAAAACAGGAGGAAAAAAAAACAATTAAAACCAGTTGAGCAAAAGAAAGAGTTCTCAGCATATATCCACAACTAGAAGGACAAGAACAAGCTCAAGGAGCAGTGCTATCCACCTGAATGCTAAAAAGACAAGGCACTGAGCTCTAAGTTGTCTCAGCTGCTGTTCATTGAAAGGCATGCCAGACAAGGCAGAACCCTGGAAAACAGGAGATTTTCCCACATCTCTAGGGGATGTTGATCTGATCATTGTCAGTTCTGAATTACTAGTTTGCCTGCCACCCTGGTGATGAGAGAGAACATCAAAAAGAAGAGGAGGGCCAATACATGACAACTCAGATAGCAGAGTTTCATGCTCAGAACAGAATATTGTGAATCATGATCATAAATGATGCATGATGAGACATTATATTTCATAATTCTAAAATCATTAGAGAAAACATTAAATGCTATACACCACTGCAGGAAAGAAAATGAATTAACACCTGCCAATCTGTCATAGCATGGACTGTACAGCACAAACAAATGAAAGCCAAAACGGGCTAGTCCGAAGACTTTCATTCAACAAGCTTTCATTTTGTCTAGAGATGAAAAGCCATAATGATATTATGGAAAGGGGAAAAAAATAAATACCTGAACAATTTTACTTGCCTCTGCAAACATGTTCGAACTGCCTCCGTTCTCTAAAATCTTTCCGGATGAAAGTGAAGTTGGAAAGTCATCCACTCGGTTAGCAGCAAAAAAGTGGCCTTCTGATGTTTTCTCAGCAGAACTAGGTACAGCACCCTTTGTCAGTCCATGTTTCTGATGTTCAGAACTACTGTATTGAACAGGACCTGCAAATCCTAGCTCCCCTATGGCCCCTGTTGGATTCGAAGTGACAGGCATCCCTCCATGAACCTTGGTAAAAGCACCTAAAACATCGGTAATACCAAGTACCATATTACTAACTGAGAATTACTTACATAAAATGTTTAATATCTTTCATGAGAAAAGCTTGAACCCCCAACAAAAGTTAATCATTCCATTAAGTTCCTTGCAGAACAGAAGACATCATTCCATAAAATAAAAAAACCTAAGTGATTCAATTTTAAGTTTTTCCTCACCGATTTTGGACCTAGTTACAGTTGGTACAAATACTGCTTTTCCCGCCAAAAAAGACCAAAAATATGTTTTCTATCCAACCATGTTCCTTTAATTAGATAGTTTACTTTAATCCTTACTTGATCCAAGAGATGAAATTGCTGACTGCTGCAATTGAATTTCTGCCGTTGTATTGCCAGAAACAGCATTAGAAGAGAACCTCGGAACATGGGATCTTTCAAGGGGTAACCCAGCTTTATTTTGATTCCACATCCCCCTAGAAGTGAGACTTTCATGTGCAGATGGAAGAGAGCCCCCTTGCTGTTGTCCTGCGGACACAAAAGAAGACGAAACTTCCAGCTGGCCACTATTGGGAACCTTGTTAAAGCTGGTATTTTCACCACCTCTAACTGGATAACCCCCTGGAGAGTCAACCTTGTTCATTTTCCCCCTCCTTGGATTGACTATGGTATTGCGTGGATTAAGTTGCTGGGGATTGTCGCCATGCATTTCTGAGTGCAAAGATGAATCAACCCTCTTCCTCTTAGCAGCAGCCTTTTTACCATCCTTTTGATTCACTCCTCTTTCTTGGGATTGTGAATTGGCAGACCTGGTGTCCAAACTAGAAGGACTTTCATGATCAAATGACTGACTGCTCCTTTGAGTTCCAGATCCTTGGTAGTAATCATGACCTGCAGTGCTTGGGCCAACAGGAGGCCTGCTGGAAGCAAAGGTGTCAATTTTGGATATCTCATTTTCGGCCGATCCTGCTTTAGAGTCTTTCCCAACTCCAACTGCCTGTGAAGATCCTGTATGAGGGTATATTTCTTAATGATTAATTCAGTATGCTACACTCAAACACAATAGCTATAGTAAAAAGATTCACCAGACAGGACTGAAGCAATTTGAACAAAATCATTTTACCTCCATATTGTGCAGTCGAAGAATCCCCCATTTGAGTTCCACTGGTCAATGGAAGGCGTGATGACCTCAAAGCTTCAATATCAAGACCATGTTGATTGATGACAGTCTCCATGGCCCTTAGTTTAAGGAAAAATGTGTCAGAGAAACCAGTCCACAAGAAAAAGTAGAGTAAAGAAGAATCTCAACTGAGGGGTTTCACTTTTAGCCACAACTGTGATTATGACAGAACACACAGAAATGGTGGAATATTAAAGAGTTGAAACTTTTAACATAACTGTGACGATGACAGATCAGACAGAACTGGTGGTATAACAGATGACCAAAAAACACATGGATAGAGAGATAAAAATAGGTGCACCAGAGAAAGTCTGAAAAGAAACCGCTCAGAATAGCCTTGAAATCCAATGGTGAATTGCACAACCAACTGCTATGGTACTTGAGCACAGATTATCCAGTAAAAACATATTCATAAAGGAAAGAGCCCCCGGCTGCAAACATTATTCTATTTAAGTTTGATGTTTCAACATTGGACACACTTGCGTTGAGAATGCAGGGTTCAGACTAAAGTTCATTCTGAAACAAGAACACTGGGACTTAACAAGCTGTAAAATCTCAATATATATCTTTAACTTCTCTACCATAGTCGTATCAGTGCAATCTTAGTAACCAGATGACATATTAGAAGTCAATGGCCAGGCATATGGTCATCACTTCCTGAATCAAGATTTTAAAAGGAATCGGGTTACAATGTCACTAAAGAGAAAGTATATAAAATCCATGTCTTCTCGTAAACTCAGTTACTATTAATTATCACCTCAACTAGCTTAATTTAATATATCAGCCTAGACATGACAAGAATAAATGTTCAGCAATCCCAGAATCTTCTACAATGACTAAGCAGTAGAAACATGCCATCTTCAACAACAACAACAAAAAAAAACATACGCAGCCAAAATATTTCACCTTGATATTACTTGATACGGCATTGAATGCTCCTTCCCGCTTGATTTCATGTGTTGCAATATCTGAAACACGCAAATATAATAAGTACAAACATAATTACCACACAAATTTCAAACACAGTAAAAAAAATAAATATATATATATAAAAGACACAAACCACGTAGAGTTTTGTCGCCAGTTTTGCCGGCTCATCTTTAGAATCTTGAATGAGTTTGTGAAGAAACTTCGCCGCTTCGAACTCCACATTTTGTGAAGATTGTGAAGATGTCATCTCATTTCAGCTTCAAAAATCTAGTTAGAAAAAATCAAGAATTAATATTAATTAAACAATCACGCTAGGCTTTTTCGAAAAAACAATTTTACATACAATTATAAACTATTTTATCAAATTCGAGAACAACAGGGAAGTATGAAAATTTGAATTCATATGAAGATCGAAAGACTCCCAAAATCTATTAAAATGAAAAATAATACTAAAAATTAACCCTACTTCACGCACACAAACATGAAAACATAACCTAACATCTCAAAAAAACTACTAATTGAATTTTCTTGTGTAAAGAACTAGTGATAAGATTCAAATTCAGCTTTATGAGCGACGATTTTGCTGGAGAATTCAATTTTGTGAAAAGCTTTTTTCGCGAGAAAGAGAGGAATAATAGGTAGAGGCTATGAGGGGCAGGGAAAAGGATAAGATTACCAGAAAATCAAATACGAGTAGGGAATTGCAGGGAATGATAACAGCAGAGAGTGATCCACATAGAGAGATGGGTGCTTTCTCTCAAATGTTGAAGTAAAAAAAACCCTCAATAGACAACGGGGGGGTTCCTTCTGCAATTAGTAACCGAGGCCTCAGCCCCGGGAGCCCACCGAACCAGGGTCATTTGTCTGGCACGTGCGGTTTTTTAGGTGCGCCAAATTTATTTATTTATATATATAAAAAAAAAACTTTAGAGCTGCGTTTTCGAAAAGGAAATAATAAAAATAATAATTTTATGGATTGCAAGAAGGAAGTGTGTTTTCTAATGCTTTGCCTTGAAAAACTCAGGATCATTTGGTATCGTTTTAACTTTTTGTTTTTCGAAAAAAATTGTAAACATTAAAATTGACAACAGGTTGTCAATTTGTATTCAAGTCAAATATAAATTATTAATAATACTTTAAAAGACATTGGAGGAAAAGTAATGTAACTTCTTCACTTCTTCATGCTTTTTTATTTTTATTATACTTATATTTTTATTTTTTTGATTTTATATTTTTATATCTTTGTTTTCTTTTTTCTCGTGATTGCTTTTTAAAAAAATTGTATGTTTTTTAAAATTATTTTTACTAATTTTTTTCTAAAATTAAACTAGTCAAAAATTTAACTATATTATTTTTAAAAAATGGATTGCTATAATATTTTTTAATATGATTTTTTAAAATTATTTTTTTATTTTTTTATATTGAGCTAGTTGAGAATAGTTCATTTTCTATAGAAAAAAACATTATAGATTATTAAGGTATTTTTTTCTATGTGGTTTTTACTTTGGTAGAATATTTTTTCACATGCTTTTTTTTTAATTATCTTTACCGAATTTAATTTTTTAACATTGAGCTAATTAAGAATTTAGTTTTAGCATTCTCCACGTGTTTTTTATTTATTTTTTCTCTAAAAATTATCTTTTTTATTTTTTTATAATTATTTTTGTTGATTTTAATTTTTTAATATTGAGTTACTTGAAAATTTAGCTTTATAGTTTTTTCTTTAAAACATTGGTGAATGCTTACTGTATGGTTTTTTTTTTTTTCAAAATTGTCCATCAATTTTGGTTTTTTTTTCATATTGAGTTAGTTGATAATTTAGTTTTGTAGTTTTTTTCTAAAAACAAACATTATGGATTGTTACAATATTTCTCCACATGATTTTTTTTGTTACAGTGTTTTCTCACATGTTTTTTTATTAATTTTTTCTAAAATTATCTTTGTTGAAATCTATTTTTGTAGTTTTTTCTTTGAAACACCGTTGATTGCTAATGTTTTTCTCCATATAATTTTTTTCACAATTATCTTTATTAATTTTATTAATTTTAATATTAAGATGATTGAAAATTTGAACTATATATTTTCTCATAAAACACTATATATTGCTACAGTGTTTTCCCGTGTAGTTATTTCCTTTCGTTTTTTATAAATTTTTTTAAAATTATCTTTATTAATTTTATTTTTTTAATATTAAGTTGGCTAAGAATTATAATTGTATATTTTCTTACAAAACATTATAGATTACCGCAATTTTTCCTTGTATGATTTTTATTTTTTGTTTTCTATGATTTTTTAAAATTATATTTATTTATTTTATTTTATTAATATTAAGCTGGTTAAAAATTTAGCATTGTAATTTATTTTTTCTTAAAACTATTGTGATTTACAACAATATTTTTCCATGTAATTTTTAAAAGAACTTACAATTTTTTTATAAATTCATAACAATACACAAAATATGTTATGAGCCCACAGGGGCATGGCAATTAGTGATTTTTAGAAATTGCAAGTAGTGGCTATTTTTATTATTTTATAATAAAAAAATCCAACAAGATTACTTCTCTATTTATTTTTTAAGAAAACAAAAGGAAATAATAAAAATTATAGATAGAACAAATTGTCTTAAGTATTTTATCACCATTATAACTTTATGATGATTGTTATTGTTACCATTATAGTTTTAAAATTCAACTAATTAGATTAATCTCGGACCTTTCTGGTCCAGGACTATAATTAAGTTGGATTTATAAAAAAAATAAAAGTAATTAAAAACTTCGTTGACTTAGCAACTTGACCCCGTAAAATCTGATCATAAACTTTATCCCAACTTGTTAACTATTATTTTAATTTTTTATTAAAATAATATCATTTTAATTTATAAAAAAATAAAGTTGATCTAGTCAAAATTCGTGGCTTCAGTCGAGTTTAAAAACATTGGCTACCATCTTATTATTGAAATATTTGTTATTATATATTATTATTATAATCATCATTATCATGATATTATAATATTTATCACTATTGTTATTTTTATTAGTAATTTTATTATCACAAATATCATCACCATAAGTATTATTATTACCCCTAACAATACAACTTCGTTTCCTTAATTAATCGGAGTTTTGGAATCTAACTTAGTGATCCACATAGCTCAAGATTTAAATCATGAGTTTTGATCAGAGTTGCTTAAATCAACTTTATTTTTTTATATGAATCAAAATAGTATTATTTTAATAAAAAAAACCATTGATTTACAAACAGGTTTTGCTAAGTCATCTTAAATCATAACTTTTCTTGATTTTTTTCAAACTCAACCTAGAACTAATGTTAAGTTTTGAATCGATCCGCAGGATTAAGCCAAGTTTTAAAATTATGCTATTAACATACGAAAATAGTTTCCTTTAACTTGTTTTCTTTAAAAAAATACAGGAAAATATAATTATTTTTCACAATACAAGTTCATGACAATTAATATATATATATATATATATATCATCATCATCATCAAAATGCAAATCAGAAAACTGAATAGAAAGAATTGTGTAAAGAAAAGAGGAGGGGGGGTTCTTCCAATTCTGGTCGTAACCACTCATGGAATAATTGTATGACTGCTAGTTCTATTAATAGATATTATGTACACATAATATCGCAGGTTTGGCACCAAGGGTCTTGCCCTGGTGGTAAATGGGGCTTGTCTCCTTCCACCGCACCAAGATTCGAGCCCTAGCGTGCACGCCTGTCATCCCCGCGGTGCCTTACATGCCTACTGGGTTTGCAAGGTATTCAGTGGCCCGGACACCCCACGTAAATAAAAATAAAATAAAAAAATATCGCAGGTTTGTAATATATTCACGTGTTATTGTAAATTTATGGAAAAATTAAAAAACAATATAGAGAAAAATTGTTGAATTCATAATATTTTTAATAAAAAAACTACAAATTTAAATTTTTAATTAGATTAATATTTAAAAAATAAAATAAATATAAGCATTTTTGAAAAAATTTATAACAAAAAAATAAAAGGAAAAATACCATATAAAAATATTATAGCAATTTATAATGTTTCACGAGAAAATCTACAATTATAGTTCTAAACAAGCCCAAAATTAAAAATAATAAAATTGATAAAAAAAATTAAAAATCATAACAAAAAAATTCATATGGAAGAACACTATAGTAATCCATGATATTTTAAAGAAAAAACCATGAAGTTCAATTTTCAACCAGCTTAGTATGAAAAAATAAAATCAACAAAGATAAATTTTTTAAAAAATTCATAAAAAAATAAAAAGACCATGTGAAGAAAAGATAAAAAAATTGAAAAAAAAAAGAGAAAGAAGAAGAAAATTTTGGAAAAAAAAGAGCAAAAAAATAGAAATCAAAATATACAGGAAAGTTAAAGATAAATTCTTAACCAGCTCAGTATTTAAAAAAAATAACAAAGATAATTTTAGAAAAAAATATAGAAAAATATTGTAGCACAACAAAACCATGTGGAAAAATATTGCAATAATTTATATTTAAAAAAAAACTACAAAGCAAGATCAACAAAGACCATTCTAGGAAAAAAAAGAAAAACAATCATAAAAGAAAGAAATAAAATAACACTATGAATTGCTATATAATTTTTGTTTTGTTATAGTGCTTTTCCACATGTTTTTTAAAATTATTCTAGTCAGATTTATTTCTTCAATATTAAACTAGTTGAGAATTGAGTTTTAACTTTCCCCATATATTTTTTTTCCATTTGTTCCAAAATTATCTCTTTTTTTAAAATTTATTTTTATCATTTTTTTACTATTAGGCTGGTTAAGAATTTATTTTTTTTAGTTTTTTTAAACAACCTATATGGTTTTTTTAATGATTTTTTTAGAATTATTTTTGTCAATTATATTTTTTTTATATTGAGTTGATTGAGATTTTAGTTTTTTAGTTCTTTAGAATATCATGGATTGCTACAGTGTTCTCCACATGTTTATTAATAATGTTTTTTAAAATTATCTTTATCAAATTTATTTTTTCATACTAAGCTGATTAAAAATTAAGCTTTGCAAATTTTTTCTTTAAAATACCATTGATTTCTACAATTTTCCCCGCATAAATTTTTTATTATGATTTTTAAATTTTTTTATCAATTTTTTTATTTTTAATATTAGGTTGATTGAAAATTATAACTATAAATTTTCTCATGAAACATTATAAATTGCTACGGTGTTTCCCTGCATGTTTTTTTTTCTATTTTTTGGTGATATTTTTAAAATTATTTTCGTTGATCTTATTTTTAATATTGAATTGGTTGAAAATTATAATTATATATTTTTTTTTATAAAACACTATAGATTACTACAGTGTTTTTTTAAATGATTTTAATATTAAGCTAATTAAAAATTTAATTTTATTTCCTTTAAAACACTGTTTACAGTGTTTTTCCACATTATTTTTTTCTTGTGATTTTTTTTATAATTATTATTGTTGATTTTATTGTTCTCATAATGAGTTGGTTGAGAATTTAACTTTGTAAGTTTAAAAAAATACTATAGATTATTATAGTATTCCCACACATAATTTTTTTTATTGTGATTTTTTTTAAATTATTTTTAATATTAAACTGGTCAAAAATTACAACTTTATAATTTTTTATGAAACACTATACATTGCTAAAGTGTTTCTCTACTTGTTTTTTTTTTCTTTTATTTTTTATGATTTTTTTAAATTATTTTTTATGATTTTTTTAAAATATTTAGCTGGTAAAAAATTTAGTTTTATAATTTTTTCCTTAAAAATATTATGGATTGCAATATTTTTTTTTCATATAATTTTTTATGACTTTTTCATAAAGCCAATACAATGCATAAGCTTGTAGTATCACATGGACATGAAAATAAAAAACAAATAAAAAAAGAAGAAGACAATTTTGGAAAGAAAACTATATAAAACCCATAAAAAAAATGTGTGGGGAACAAAAAAAACAAAAACAAAATATATAAACAAATATAAAAAAACATGTGGGATGAAAAAAATCACAGTACCTTTTCTATATCTTTTAGATTATTAGTTAATTGAAAAAATAAAAGACGGTCAGCTATTAATGATATTTACTTGAGAGAATATAATTATATTTTAAATTATTTTTTATTTATAAATATATTAAAATAATATTTTTTTTTATTTTTAAAAAATTATTTTTAATACCTATATATATCAAAAAAATTTAAAAATGCTAAAAGAATATTAATTTTAAATAAAAATTTCAAAACTTTTTAAAATATAGTTAATCCGCGTTCCAAACAGTTTGGTCCATCCAGGCATTGAACGGGCTCCCTCTCCTCCAGAGACATCTAAAGAATCAAAAGCTAAAGGAAGCCAAGTCAGAGATGCTTGAAGACCAACATGAAAAGTTTAGCAAGGGAATTGAAAAGGGAGGTGGCATACGTTCTGGATAAAGGAAGCGACGCTGCTATAAGTCTTTAAGAATCGCCAGTACAGCCACTTAAAAGCTTGTTTAGCTTATTATTGCAGTTATTTTTGAAAATATGTTTTATTTAAAATTTTATTAAAATAATATTTTTGTATTTTTTAAATATTATTTTTAATATTAGTATATCAAAATGATTTAAAAACACTAAAAATATGTTAATTTAAAATAAATAAATTTTATTTTTTTAAAATTGCTTTTAAATCATGAAAATAAACTTACCTAAACAAGAGAGAAGCAGTGAATGGACTACCAACAAAAACCAATAGAGCTTGGAAAAATACTGTGTACGTTGACTCACTTGACTTTTAATGTTGGATCTCTCCTCAAAAAAAAAAAACATTGAATTGGCTTTTAAGGACACGATGGCTATTGTCCAAAATCACACTTGATTGTTCGAGGGTTAAACTGTTTTTTTTTTAATTTTAAAAATATAATAAAATAATTTAAACAAGCTATTAGCTATGAAAAACTATTCTTGATATTAAAATACCCAGACATGTAAAGTATGAATATTTTACTACATGCTGGCTGGAACAAGTTATTTTGCAATTACTTGGACAACGGCGTCCAGGGTAGCAGCTGGCAATGGACTGGCATGTGAGCGCTATCTTCCATGTTAAGATAGCTATTATTTTTATTTTGTTTTTTTCTCTCAGAGTAACTTCCCACGTGTATTCCCGCCTACACAGCAGTGAGATCTGAAAGCCTTGCCCGTTCCTAACGAGGTGTTTACTGGGTGGGGTAGTAATTATTTATCAAATTTTGAAATTTTTAATCTAAAATTATTATTTTTTATTATTTTGATGTGTTAAGGTAAAAAATAATTTTTTAAAATAAAAATATAATTTTAATTAAAAACACTTTAAAAAGTTATTGCCTAAATACCATAAATACCATTCCTTCCGATTAACCACTTCCAAACACCGGGAGAAATCCAAACGCCAGGAGGGAAGGCGTTTTCTCTTCTAATATTTGCACTTCTCTCTCTATTTGTTCCCCAAACACAAAGCAAGGTTGGTTTGTCAAAAAAAAATTTAGCTAGCGGGTTAAAATGATTACAGTAAAAAAGTAAAGCCAGGGATCATGCGCGATGTAATGTGAGAAAAGGACCGACTTAAAAAAGGATCACATGGGATAGCTTGGAGATCATCATGTTAATTTTTTACTTAAAAAATAACCAGGTTATCCGAATTGCTAAATACATGTTGATATTGGTTATTTCAAATCAGGTTTTGAAGTACAGATTTTTTATATTAACAAACAAAAAATAGGAATAACTCTTGAATTAATCCAGATTAACATAACAAAACTACAAATATAAAAAAAGATTAAAATTATCATTAATTTATTTATTCTAGAATGCTTGAATTAACGTAAATACAAAGAGATTTTATATATATAAATTAAACTGAAAATAATATTCTATCCTTAACACATAAAATAAAAATAAATGTATTATTTAACATCTCCTCTTAAACTCACAATGTGATAACTATAACCATCAAGAGTTCATGAACTATAAAATAAAAGGGAGAGATGAAATACGACTTAATAAAGAAATCTGCAATTTGCAAAGAAGAAGAAACAAAAGGCAAAATAATGGTGTAATGCTTGATATGATGACGAATAAGATGACAACTGACACAACCAAAAGATTGATATTTTCTCTCAAGTGCAAGAGTGTTGAAGTAGAAAATAACCCGGCAAGACTGGGGTCGAACCACAGAAAGATTAATTATGTAAATTATAGATAACAATAATAAAACAATAACAATAATAACAAAAATAATAGTAATAGTAGTTGTAGAATAAGTAATAATAATAAAGAAGAAGAAGAAGTTGATGAGAACTTTGAGACGAAAAATTAATATAATGACTAAACAATGATAACAAAAAATGTTAAGATTAAAGGATTCACTAATGATATGTTAAATAAGTATAATATAAACTCTTATTATTCAATTGGAAACCACACACAAATGAGGTTCCAATCAAATTATAAATTATTAACATGATTATACTGGTTATTTTATTCGATTAATGCTAATACTTGTAAATCTCGTCAAGTATTCATGATTATAACTTATGTTAACAACAAATCAAGTTTTTTTTATAACTCAGGTGTTTGTTATACTATACAGTATGAGTTATAAAAGTATCAAGCATTTGTTGTACCAATTGTTATACAACATAAATCTAGATTAGTCATTTAACAAGCAAAGTATTAAAAAGTGAATACAATAATAAATACAAAACATATTAGTATCAAACATTAAAGTCCGTGTTAAGTTTACACTATACTTAGTCTTACACCATTATTATAACATTTTCACATTGACATAATACATTTATCTAAACATAGTGAAAGAAAGAAAAAGAAATAAACAAAATAAGAACATAAATAACATAAAAGTTAACTAAGTAAAGAAAAGGAAATTAAAAGGCATAGATAATATATTAATGAAAATAAAACTTAAACATTACAAAAATACAAAGAGAGAAAGCAAAAACATGATCTTGATCTAGAGACCAAGATGTTTAAATGCATGGAAAATGCCTTATTTTATAGGCCAAAATTAAAAACTATTGATTTGATGACTAATTGATGAGTGAATGATCACCTCTTAACTTGGTGACAATCCTTATTTTATCTTGTCTGCCTAAAATGTCATTGATAACGTCAGAATTAGAACCATTTAAAAACATGAAAGTTGTAAGAAATTATCTCAACTTTCTAGAAAATAAAATGGAGGTCATTTGGACTTCTAGAACTTCAGATATAGGTAAAAAATTGAACAAAGTTTGGGCTGTAGAACATATTTAAACTTTTTTATTATTGCTATAATTTAGACTTAAAAATAGTCTTATTAAATCTTGGGCTCCATATGAAAGTTGTAGGCCAATGTCTTACCTTTCCATCCATATAAAATAAACTTAAATTCGAGATCTACAACTTCATATATGACCCAATTACCGAACAATGTTCTACTTTGGACTACACTGACATTTCTTTTCTAAGTTTGACCATCTCCTTGTCTTTTCAATTTTAGTTCTTAAACTCATCAATCAATTATTTTATTTATGTGATCGACCTGTATTTAAAATAAATATTTACCATAAATTAAAGGTATCTTATATTATTAGATATATTATTATAAAGCATGTTTTAATTAAGGAGTTATTGATACTTCAAGTGCAAAATGATGATATAAAACATTGATAAAAATATACTTTTAAGTACTAATCAGTGAGCAATATGAATAGAACTCTGGTTGTCATAATATGTATGACTGTGATGAGAAATGAAAACTCTTATATCAACAACTAACCAACATAACCAAACAACCTTCTTGGTAGTATATGTCATATCACGATATTTTGCTTTGATTGAGGATTGAGAAATAATATATTGTGTACTGCTCTTCAAATATATGAAAGAATTATTTAGAAAATATAAAAATCGGTAACAAACTTGCAATTTTTAGGATCACTATCAGCATCAGAATATCCACGTAGCTCCAATAAAGAGGTAGATGGAAGTAAAAGACTCTGAAAGACTGTACTCTGAATATATCACAAAATACAAAGAATAATTTCCCAATGAATAATAGTAGGAGAAGAAATAAACTAACTAACAACATGAACAACATATACAATATCTGGATGAGTAATGATGAGATGTACCAGGTTCTCAATAATAATATGGTACAAAGTAGAATATATCAAGAGTAAACAATCATAAAAAGAACATCATATGCTAGCATCAAGGAGAGTATCCATAGTCATGTTATTAGTAAATCTAGCCTGTCTAAAAATATTCATAATATATTTTAACTAAGAAAGAAGGTAACTTTCAGGTGAAGAAGCTGCTTCAATGAAATATCGAAGATAACTTAAATCCTTCATTTGAGATTGTTTATTTAACTCTATCTTCAAAACTGAAATACCATCAATGTCATTACCAATAATAATTATATCATCAACATATAAATATAGAGTGATATGACTTGTATCAATACACTTAATAATAAGAGCAAAATCATAACTACTATAAACAAATCCAAAAGACGAGATCACAAAAAAGAATTTCTCAAATCAATTAAGAGGTGTTTGTTTGAGATCATATAATGCTTTCTCAAACCTACAAACATATCTAGAGTCATGTGAAACACTAGGAGGGGAGTCATATAAACTTCTTCTTAAAGATCTCCATTAAATAAGGTATTTTTAACATCAAATTACACCAACGAATCAAAGCTACTACAATAAGAGTGCAAATGGTAGTTATTTTTACAACAGGAACAAATATCTTCTTATAATTTGTACCATATTATTAAAAGTATTTTTTTTGTAACCAACCTAAATTTATATCACTCAATAAGCCTATTAGAATTAGTTTTGATCTTATATATCCAAAAACAACTAACAACATTCTTACCAATAGGTAAAAGAACCAGATTACAAGTATACATTTTATGCAAAACAGAAAGTTTCTAATTCATAGTCTGTTATAAAAAGGATCAATAATTGTCTCTTTATAGGAAGATGGCTCAGAGAGACAATAAATAAAAGCTAAAAATAAAGTAAATGATGAATAATAACAAGAATAAGCAAAATCTGGTAGCTTTATGGACTTACAAATACATATAGATTATGTAAAATTGGATCCATATTCTCAGAAGAAGTTTGTTGACCTGTATATGAGAATGAAACTTTAGGTGTATTGGAAAGTAAAGCGTCGGTACCTTCAATATTACAAATACAAATTAAGTGAACATGGAGATGAGTGTTTAAGGTACTAGAAACTCGAGATGATAAACTATCAAAATCCTCATAAAAATAATTTGTACTTGTAAGATTAGGTCTAATCAAGTTATAAGTAATGGTTGGAATAAAAAAGAAAGGTATATGTTAGAGAAAGATAACACATGGAGACACATAAAATTTTTGAGTTATTATGTTAAAACAACGATACCTTTTTTTACATTTATCATAACCTAAAAGGATAAAAATAACAGATTGAGGTGATGACTTACTGTGTTTTACATGAGGACGAAGAACAAAATAAGTATAATTAAAAAACTTTAAATGAGGAATAATCAGGGGCATATCCATGTAGCTTTTCAAAAAAAGACAAACTCGAACCATAAAGATAATGAAATGGCATTAATCAAACTTATAACAATAAGGACAACTTCTTCTAAAAACTCATTAGAAACAGAAGCGAACAATAAGAGAGAATAAGCAGTTTCGATAATGTGCATATATTTTTTTCAGCAATTCTATTTTTGCTCAGGAGTATTTGTAAATGAAGTTTGGTGAAAGGTTTCATCTAAGGTAAGCACCTGATAAAATTTATCAGTGGTGTATTCTCTATCCAAATCATACCTAAATCATTTGATTACAACAGAACGTTAAGTTTTAATAAAAGCTTAAAAGACTCTATATATCTTAAAGAATTCAAAATGATGTTTTATTAAATAAACTTAACAAGAACAATATAATTATCAATAAATAAAACACAATATCAAGACTTTTCTTTTGTAGCAATAGGACAAGGTCTCTATACATCATAATGAATCAAGTCAAATGGTAAAGAATAAACATAAATACTTCAATTAAAAGATAAAATATAAAATTTTGCTAGTTTATATCCATTGTAATAAAAAATTCACAAGTTTACAAATTTTTAAAGCTCACATAAATGCCAAAAATCTCAAATGAGAAGATAAAACATGATCTAAATGAGAATGTTATAAATAAAAACTAGAAGATAAATGACTTGGATGAAAAAAATACAAATCAATAGTAGCAACATTTTTAACTCATAAAAAATATATAGTTTATTCTTCCTACAACATGTCTCAATCAACTTTTGAGACTCCAATTCTTATACACAGCTAAAAAAAAAAATGGTTATTTAATCACCAAATTATATAATTGACCAATATAAACAAGATTCAATATAAGTTTTGAAATATGATAAGTATTAAAGAGAGACAAGTTAGGTGTGGTAACAGAATCAACATCTGTTAGAGATATGAAAGCGCCATTAATGATCATAACAAGAATGAAGGGCAAAGGAAAAACATAGATAAAAGATGAATAATTTAAAGATATTTAATGTAAAACACCAAAATCTAAGATCCATTTAGAAGGTGACATATCCGAGGAACCATGAAGCAACTGACTACGAAATGAGAAGTAGACATTACTTATGGCTGTAAGGAGAAAAACTTCTAAAATTGCTCAATCAGAGTTACTAGGATCGATAATAGAGCTTAATTAAGTTATTGCTACAATATTATGATATGATGGTCTATAACCTTGAGGTGGTCTATTAGCATTAGATTGTGACTAACTGTCATGTTTCTAAGCTTGATTCCGTTATCTTAATTTAGGACACCAAGCCTTCCAATGACCTCTCTGTTTATAAAAATTGCAATCGTCGAAGCCAACCCTTGGGTAAAGCTTATTTTGATGATTAAAGAATGACTTAGATGATACTGCTAATACAAAATGATTCAGAGTAGAAAAAATTATCTTTTTAAAATAAGACTTAAGATGTATTTTTTCAGCCACAACTCATTGATAATAGAGTCATTAGAAGGTAATGGAGAATGATGTAGAAGTAAAGCTCCAATTCCTTTAAAATAACTACGAAGTACTGTTAAAAACTGTATCAATTGTTGTTGTTCCCTACACTTAATTTAGGCACCACATGCCTTTAATTTTGCTGGTTCTATAAGAGTTAATTGTTCTCAAAGATCTATTATAGCAGAATAAAACTCTTGAATATTCATATTTTTTTAATGAATATTTTGTATGTCATTCTTGAACTAATACTGTTTTATAAAATTTGACTAAGTGAACAACCTTTATAAATAATCTCAAACCTCTTTTGCTATCTCATACTTTGTCTACTACGTGCTTATAAAATCCTCAACAACATTATTGATCCAGGTAAAAATATTTATATTGTTTGCTTTTCATGTATATATCAAAACAACATCCCCCTTCTCAGTATTATTGAGTGTCACATACGCTTTACTAATATATCCCCACATCTTACTATCTTTAAGGAAATTTTTTACTATATAACTCCAATACAAATCATTCTTTTCATCCAACTTCATACTCACAAACTAAAACAAATTATCTTTTTCAGTAGCCATAATTAACAAACAAATAAAACCAAAATGCAAAAGTAGCAAAATACAAAGTACTAGATTGCAGAACCTGAATAGATATCGCAGAAACTAAATAAATATTTTCTTGAAATTATATGATTACTTCAAAACACAACATAAAATGTAGAAACTGAACATAAATACTAAATTATAAAAATTAAAGAGTAGATGAAATACCAAAAAAATTACAGAAACATGATGTAAATATCAAATTGTAGAAGCTAAATAAAAGATGAAATACTAGATTTACATAAACAGAACCAATATCACTCCAGATAAAATAAATTTTAGATTCCTTTTTGAAACCCAGTTGGGGCGCGTTATCGCTTGCAAACTCCTAACTAACTTATTGCTTTTATGAAAATTATATTTGAAATTAAGTTTTATTTTATAAAATCAGCTTTGATACCATGTTAAATTAATCAAGATTAATATAAAAGAAAATCAAATTTAAATTTTTATTAATTTGTTTATTCTAAAGTGCTTGAATTAATTTTAATATAAAAAATTATATATAAGTTGAATTAAAAATATTATTTTATTTTTAATAAATAAAAAAAATATATTATTTAGCAATAACAATCATGCAATCAAACGGGATTCTAATCATGTAACCATTGGATTCAAAATTTTTAAAAGTAATTGTTCTTGATTTGAAATGCTTGGTTATTTTTGTATTTTAAAAATATATTTTTTTTAAATTATAATTTTTTTTAAATTAATTTTTTTAATGTTTTTAAATTATTTTGATGTAACGATATTAAAAATAATTTTTTAAAATTTAAAAAATTTTATTTTAATATATTTTTAAATAAAAAAAATACAAGCCGACACTTTTTTAATTTCGGCTGTGATATTTTTCTTTCAATTGCATTCAGATTCCCGCCCATAGCACGGCTGCCCACACTGGCTCTCTCTTCAATTTTTTGAACAATCACTAAAGCGGAAGCCCTCACTCACTCCAATCATAATCCAAGCCAAATCTCAAAAAAAAAAAAAAAACTCACATCCAAAACCCCCAAACCCATCCACTCTCTCTCCGATCTCCGATAATCCTCTAAAAAAGCAGTGTTATTTTATCCAAATCGAAACCCTAGAGACCAGCTCAGTCACCATGAACCATTTCCACATCTACGAAGCCATTGGCCGTGGAAAATACTCGGTAACCTGAATTTTATCTCTGTAGCTTGTTTTGCCTTTTTTAAGTTAACGTGAATTTCTTTGAATCTCTAATTTTCGTTTTGAACTGTGTAGAGTGTGTATAAAGGTAGAAAGAAGAAGACGATTGAGTATTTCGCAATCAAGAGTGTTGACAAGTCGCAGAAGAGTAAAGTTCTTCATGAAGTAAGGATAACAAAGAGCTGTTCTTCTACTGTTTGCTTGATTTCTGTTTTTGGTGGAAACTGGAGTGACTGATCATCGACTCAAAGAATTTGAGATTATTGTAGTCTGTTTATTAAAGTTTAATTTAGGTCGTGATTTTTTATTCCATAAAATGTCTGTTTTAGTTTCTAATTTAAGACAGCTTATTTGGTTAAAATTGATGATTGTTTTTTTAGTAATTAATTTAACACAATTTATTAGCTTAAATTTGGTAAATGCGTGGTTTAGTAGCTGATTCAACACAATTTTAAGTGCCATTGCTGTTTCTTTAATTCAGTGCTAAATATGCCTGTAAATGTTAGATACAGGCGTGTTTAAGGAAGACAATAATGAAGCATGCTTGTGTTATTGGGAACTAGGCGGGAAAGAGCCAGCCAGAATATATTTTTAGTGAAAATTGTGATTATGAGTGGCTTTGCTATGATTCATTGTTCAAAACACTCACTTTAGAGCTAGATTTACTGGAAGTCATCTTTTTATTTATTTTAAATCTTTACCACCTTTATTTGATGCATGGGAAACGAGGGGGTGTAAAATATTTTATGCCTGCTTATCACTGTCCTAGAAAATTAATGTGAAACTTGATACTATTTTTAATAGATGTTATTTTCTCATACCCTTTTATTGATATTATATGCAGGTCAGGATGCTTCACTCCTTAGATCATCCAAATGTCTTAAAATTTTACTCATGGTAAGGCATTTTAGCATCGGGTAATTGCTCTCAAGATTCATATTTCCATTCAATGTATTTATTTTTTGTTTAGTAATGCAAATCATGCTTGTTTTTGTTTTTTTATCTTACCTTTTTGGTTTCTTCACATCTCCTGATGTATTTATTAGGTATGAAACGTCATCTCATCTGTGGTTGGTTTTGGAATATTGTGTTGGTGGAGATCTCATGACCTTATTGCGACAGGTACATACTACTTAATTATTTTTGTATACCTTGCTCTCCTTCAATGGATTTCTCTTTCTTTTACTGGACACAAGGGGGACTGTGGAATTTATCATTCATGCTCAACATTAAACTTAATATCATGGATAATTTGATTGGTAATTTTTTTAGAAATGTAAGGCAGAATTGAGGCTTTGCCATAGGTTGCTGTATTATTATGTGCTTTTCCAGCACAACAGTTTTGTTTAGTCTACAAATATGATGTCCATGAAGAGTGAACATGCTGTTTTTGCCATTCATAGATATGAGGAACAGAACACTAGCACGTCAATACTAATGCTTATTACTTCTGTTCTGTCCCATTTTAAGGCAACAAACAGGTTTGTATGGTCAATTATCGGCTTTACCAGTTCTCTTCTGATGGGAAGGGAGAAGTTGTTAAAAATTTCACAGAGCTCTCTGGATAGGTACTGCATATCAGTATAATTTTCTTGTAATTTGGAATTGACACTCAAGGCGACCAAAAACTTGAGAGATTTTCCCTTGGGAAGCGTTTGGATATCGAATGTGCCAAACCCATGGTAATAAATATGGAAGTTAAGGTTACACAAATGCAAACGATAAAAGCTTTTATGTATAAACATGTCATATTACCATGAGAATTTGTTTCAATTTCATGCAGCAATGGAGAGTATGTTATTAATTTTTGTTATATGCAGTGTCCAATGTACTATAACTTCATCAAGGTAGTTTATATTGGAGAGTGTGTTATTAATTTTTGTTACATGCAGTGTCCAATGTACTATAACTTCATCAAGGTAGTTTATATTTGACTTGCAGGATAGTCAGCTGCCTGAAGACTCGATTCATGATCTTGCCCGTGACCTAGTTAGAGCTTTGCAGTAAGAAATGCTGACTGGCTTTTAATTTTGTTCCTATATGATGTCCGCAAAATTGTCTGCTTTCAAATCTTTCCTTTTTACAATGGTCACTGCTGTCAGGTACTTACACTCAAAAGGAATTATTTACTGTGATTTAAAACCATCAAACATCCTTTTAGATGAGAATGGACACACAAAGGTACATATGCATTTTATTTTCTTTGAATGGTAGCGTAGTTTTCAAGTTTTTGCTATGCATATGACCCGTATTCATACTAGTGCAATGTAGCTATGTGATTTTGGATTGGCATTTTATTTTCTTTGTATAGTAGGGTAATTCTCAAGTTTTTTCTATGCACGTGACTGGTGTTCATACTTGTGCATTGCAGCTATGTGATTTTGGATTGGCAAGAAAATTGAGTGATATATCCAAAACTCCTTCATCCATGGTAGGTTGTTCTAACTGCTACAACACTAACTCATCATATGCAGAAAATTTGAAAGTGGCATCATGATATGGAGCTTGTCCTTTTATTATCAGGTTATAATTTTTTATTACTCTTAACTTTGCTTTTGTGTTTTTACTTAGTTGCCACAAGCAAAACGTGGAACACCTTGTTACATGGCTCCTGAACTATTTGAGGACGGGGGTGCCCATTCATATGCATCTGACTTCTGGGCCTTAGGCTGTGTAATGTATGAGGGCTATGCAGGGAGGCCTCCTTTTGTGGGGAGAGAATTCACACAGCTAGTGAAATCCATACTCTCAGATCCGACACCCCCCCTCCCTGGCAATCCAAGCCGTCCTTTTGTCAACCTAGTCAATTCTCTCCTCATAAAAGATCCAGCTGAAAGAATCAAGTGGAGTGAGCTTTGCGGACATGCTTTCTGGAGGACTAAATTTGCTCCGGTGCATTTACCTCCTCAGCCAGCTTTTGATAATATGATAGAGTTTTGTGCTAAGCCTTGTCTCTCAGAATGTAACGGAGACAGATCTTTAGCAAATAGGACCCCTCCTAAACATCGTGAAAAGGATGCAAAAGGGACTCCAAAACAGGATGAGAATTCCATGTTAGGATCAAGAGGTCACGAAACACCAATTAAAGGTACGCCAACTGGCAGGAAAACTCAAACAAAAGTCTCTGGTAGGGTGGTTGAAATGAAGCAGAAAGATCCTTCCAGTGCTGCTAGGCATGTTAATCTCTTAAGGCTGTCAAGAATAGCAAAATCAAACTTACAGAGGGAGAACGAGAAGGAAAACTACAGGAGGCCCTCACCCAATGGCTTTGAGAATGATTCTGAGGTCAAAACAGAGAACACTGATATGGAACTTGATTTTAATGAGAATGCTGAAGATGAGATACATGATGAACCTGATGGGTCAGATAACTCAACCAGTACAACAGAAGAGGTGGCCAATAACATACCTCAATTGGAAACCTTCCCTGTGATTAACACACCTGCCTCTGATGAATCGCAAACAAATGACCAGGATTCATCTTCAGAGCAGGTTGATATGGTTCCTTCTCCAGTCAGTGCTAGTCCTCAGCTCAGGAATCAGAGAATTAAAGAAGGTTTAGGGTCAGCCATTGAGTTCGATTCTTCAAAATCATCCAATAACCTTTCACATGTCCTTTGGCATTCATCTGATCTTTCTGTCAGACCTGTAATGCCCAGTAGAAAAGCTGATAAAGTGTCAGATGTTATTCCTTCTCTTCCATTTGAGGCCCTGCAACCATCTGATTTTGTAAAGATGTCCAAGGAGCAGCTGGATGCACTCACCAACAGAATCATATCCATTTTAAATGGAAATACTAGCATTGGGGAGAAGCAGAATGTGATTAGATACCTTGAGATGTTGAGTAGTAATGCTGACACAGCTAATATTCTGACAAATGGGCCAATAATGCTCCTGCTTGTTAAAATGCTTCGGCTGTCCAAAACCTCAGCTTTGCGTGTTCAGCTTGCTTCATTGATTGGATTGTTAATTCGTCATTCAACTTTTATTGAAGATGATTTGGCAAATTCTGGAATTTTGGGCTCGCTAACTGATGGCCTAAGAGACAAACAGGATAAAGTGAGGAGATTTTCCATGGCTGCTTTAGGTGAGTTGTTGTTTTATATATCTACCCAGAATGATCAGAGCAAGGATAACAATCCACCAGAATCTTCATCAAAGGACAGCCGATCTGCATTTGGCTGGCAGGTTAGCTTTCTTTCTACCTTTCACAAATATCTTCTTGTGTGCTATATTGCAGGAAACATGATTTTTCCACTCAATGAAGTTTCATTTTTCTATCTTGTCTTTTCATCTGCGCGCATCTGGCAGATTCTGTTTAGTGGAGACTGTCCTTTGTTTTTCCTATAATTCATGGATTTAAAAAATCATGCTTGATAGCAAGTTCTGCTTACATGGGATGCCTGAGTTCTTTATGCATGCTTTCCTTCTCCTTTCCTACTTCTACTTTCTTCATTTAATAATATTCTTTTACCTGAAGCAGGTTCCAAACTCGTTGATTTCATTGGTATCATCTGTTTTGCGTAAAGGAGAGGATGATATAACTCAACTTTATGCATTGAGGACAATTGAAAACATCTGCAGTCAAGGGGGGCACTGGGCAGGTCGCTTCACTAGCCAGGATGTGATTAGTAACCTCTGTTATATATATAGAGCTGCAGGGAAACAAGAGAGCATCAGGCTGACTGCAGGTTCGTGTTTAGTCCGGCTGGCAAGATTCAACCCTCCTAGCATTCAATCAGTCATGGAGAAACTGTCTTTCAAGGACACAGTGTCTGCCCTTGGCAGGGGCAGCCCACGTGAGCAGCAAATAAGTTTGAACCTCTTAAACATGGCTATGCTTGGAAGTCATATGTTTACAAACATTGGGCGGCACCTTTCAAACTTGGCAGAGGATAAGAATTTGGTACCAAGTCTTGTGTCTCTTACTGAGCAGGGTGGTGAAATTTTGAGGGGGAAGGCACTCCTTTTCATCGCTCTTCTTTGTAAAAATGGCAGGAGGTGGCTATCACACTTTTTTTGCAACCCTAGGTTACTATCTGCGGTGGATAGGCTAGCGAAAGAGAAGGATATCTATCTCCAACAATGTCTAGATGCATTTGTGCATGTTGTGGCATCTACTATACCAAATTTACTGGATATTATAGCTGGAGATATTCAGCAAATGATGGGAGGAAGGCGTCAGGGTCATATCTCTGCCATTGCACATCGAATTGCTCCTAAAACCAATGTTCATATGTTTCCTGTTGTTCTTCATCTTCTTGGAAGTTCTTCTTTTAAGCTGAGGGTGGTGAACCATCAAGTTATGCAGCAGTTGGCAAATTTGGTCAAAGTTATGGAGACACCATTTCCGGTAGGAAGCTGATTATCTCTTATTTTTACCTTTATTTTTCATTTCTCCTCTTAACTGAATAAAACTTTAGGATATATAGTGTTATGTAGTCATCATTTGGCTAGAATTCCTTATCTAGCTGTAAATCATTAAAAATGCAGTTATGAAGACTGAGGTACAAATGCTACTCATCTTGACCAGTAAAATTAGGGTATTACAAGGTTGGCAAAATGCCAATTAAAGAGGAAACGTAACACACCTGACATATATAGGATATGGCAATTCCTTATTTTGCTTATTTAATTAGACTCAATTCAATTGCTTTGCAACCTGATGTGGAAAATGGTTAGATGTCGAAGGAGAGGTACATAGCTTGTGAAATATAATGCTTGGATGAGTATTGATCCACTATACATCAAGATGTAGGATGAAAAATTGCACCAAATGCAGTTATCAACAATTTATGTGCATAGCTCAGATGGATATGGAGTAGAATTCTCTAGAGCAGACATTTCCACAATTATCTTGTTTATTTTTTGTGAAAGACCTATTTTTTTAATGACGAGGGAGAACTTCGGATCAGGCAAAATAATGATTCAAACATTGAATGACATTTTTTTTTGTTTAATTTCCAGGGAAGAGATGACTTCCAAATAACCCTTCTTCGAGTTCTTGAATCTGTTGCTGAGGAGCGTCTTGTAATTCTTGAAAGCCCTAACATTTTCATTGGTGAAATCCTTCCTGGTCTAGCTGTTCTGTACAAGGGCAACAAGGATGGTGATGCCAGATTTTTATGCCTAAAAATTTTGTTTGATGTGATGGTCATTTTCTTGAATGAACCTTTGGAAGATGAGCAAAGATCAGAGGCTTTAAAGTCCATATCCAATATTCATTTCCTACCTCTCTACCCTACCTTTATTGAAGATGAAGATCCCATTCCCATGTATGCGCAGAAGCTCCTTGTGATGCTCATTGAGTACGATTACATAAAAATTTCAGACATTCTACATCTGAAGACGGTTTCACAGTGCTTTGAATTTTTGCTTGGTGACCTATCAAGTGCTAATGTCAATAATGTTCAGCTGTGTCTAGCTATGGCATCAGCTCCTGAAATGGAATCTAAGTTGCTTTCTCAATTAAAAGTGGTGAGGCGGATTGGAAACCTTTTAGAGTTTGTGTGTGCAAAGGACATGGAAGACTTTCTTGAGCCAACTCTTGGCTTGTGTAGGGCATTCCTTCTATGTTCGGTTGGCGGTAAAAGAGGACTTGCGTACAGAAAAGAGCCAGCACTTCTAAATGATTCTTCTTATGAGGCAAGCACTGCAGCTGATCAACTGCAATGCGTAAGAGATATAACGGACTTTGGTAGCAGTGTAGGTGTTCTGCTGGTGTTGAGTGGGTCCGATGAAGCAAACGTTGCAGATATAGCTTCCGAATGCGTGTTGTTGGTGCTGAAGGCAGCTCCAAGGGAAGCCACAACTGGTTTTCTAACCAACCTTCCAAAGGTTAGTGCAATCCTCGAGTCTTGGCGCAAGGGTGTTCCTCACTTACTCTTGCAGCGGATACTGCATGCTCTTGCTTATTCTTGTCGGCAATATTTGTCGCATGCGATGATACTATCCATCTCTGTAAATGAGATTTCAAGGATTGAAGTCATTCTCTTGGAGATGAAAAATTCAAGCAATCCTGATTTAGCTAATGCTGCTTTGCTTGTGGTCTCAGAGTTGCAGCGCCTACATCGTTGCATTTGAAGTTTTTGAAGTCCTTAAGGTTGTTTGCTGGTTTCTTTGCCCTTGGTTTGTTTCCAAAAGTTCAGGATTGGCATCTATCGGTGTCCCTATTATTCGCAGGTATGATGCAATTTGGCTTGTAAAAAGCATGTGGAAGACTTGTTTCCTGCATTCTATAGAATGCATCACAGTCCTGCCCCCTACGTCTTGAGGTGAGCTCAATCTTTAATGCATATAGAGCCCTCTTAAAGGCCTGCTTATGTATAATCTTTGTAAGCTTTATGTCATTGTCATGAACATGCAATCAATTAATTTTTCCCCTTGGAATCTACCTAAAAGTGACTTGATCAGATTTGCGCATCCTTTTCCCGTTCTTTGAGACTGCCTTAGGCATCGTGTGAAATAAATAGATATCTTCTAATGACTTGGAAATTGGACGCGCTCACTTACTGTTGGTTCACCACGCGCGCTGGAAGGACATCCCAAAATTTTGAACTCACTTGGAATTTGAAAGCTTATGCTTTTCAGGTGACCGAGTCATTGGCTCGGTGATTAAACAAGACCTATTAAGCTGAACTGACAATTTGACGCGTTCATGTGCTTAAATTATTATTATTATTATTTTTTTTTTGACGTGTGATGTCCGGGCCAGCTTACGCGCACCACAACTAATCTACACGGCTCACTGAATATCCTGCAAGCCCAGTGAACATGTAAGGCACCACGGGGGTGACAGGCGTGCATGGTGAGGTTCGAACCCCTGATGTAGAGGAAGGGGACAAGCCCCTTCCACCGCTAGGCTAGAACCTCACTTGCAGAGGAAGGGACGAACCCCTGATGCAGAGGTGCTTAAATTATTTTGATCAAAGGCTAGGTGGTTATTGACGCGATCCCGAGTTGCATATACTTTAGATTAGATGAAGGGTTGATCTAATCGAATCACACACCCATGATTACTGAACAAAGACCTAGGATATGACGGGTTTGAAATATGCCCGTTGTCCAGAAAAAAAGTTAGCGGTAAAAGTAAAATGGCATTTTGGAAGCAGGATATAAATCAGGCAAGTGTTCAGATGGCATTTATATTTTAGCTTATAGCCTTAAATATGGTGTTAGATTGTAGCAAGTTTCAGGGATCTGGATGCTGATGGTCTCTGCTGTCATTGTACCTTCACTCACCTTATGTTATCTTTCATAAGCTTTGCCACGGACAGCTGTGGCCGCTCGCAGTGGTTGTGCCTGGCGGTCTGTGCTAGCTGCTAATCATGCATGGTGGACTCGGAAGCCATGGGTGTGTGATTTGTACGCATGGATAGGATCAGTAACTGCATGCAGCTGCAGCGTTCCTCGACAAACTTTTCATCAGTCTTAAGTTGAGTGGTTGGCTTCAGCCAAGTTTATACTGCTCCTTGGTATTACCTTCCAACACACAATTTCCATCAAGTTCAATGCATGGTAATTAAACTTGTCCGTACCGAGTCATGAAGTTAAACTAGTTTTCTCCTGCTAACTTGAGTTACTTCATTTTTTTTTATATATATAAAAAAGGCTAAAACTACACTGTTTTGTAATTTTTTTTTAATAAAAAATCAAATTAGGCTGTGTTCGAGTTCGTTGAGTCACTGATTGCCATGACAGTCGATCTCGTTAAATCATTATCATTATCCTAATATTAGGGCACCCAAATTTACGGGACACAAGGAATCTACTCGCAACTAAATTCAACCAATCTTTGTCTCTTCCCCGTACATGCCAACGTGCAAATTTTCATCTCCACCCCCTTCATCATATAACATGTTGAACAGGACCCCACCTGATGCCCTAAGTCAACTTTGAAATGCATCCATCATAACTGGCACCAAAACTTCACACACTGTCAACTGGCACCCCCTTCTTCTCGAACAAAACTTTAATTGCCCCATATCATATTATCTGTCCAATTAAGTGTGGCATTGATTTCTTGATCATTATAATGGCCTCCTTTTGGTTTCTTACAGTACTCATTGTGCCTCTGGTGATCTTTCCTTTGCCTTCTTCTTCCACTCAGCTAAATTCGAAAACCTCTCCTTATCCTACCTCTACTTCACCAGCATTCTTAACCAATTCTCCTCCTATACCTCCTTTCCAAGAACTGTCACCAGACATTGCTCCACTACTGCCTTCCCCTGGTGGTGTGCTGCCTTCCCCAACCTCGTCCGTTCCCACCATTCCATCCACCCCAAGCCCTCCTAATCCGGATGAGGTGGTCGCATCAGGGCCTGATTCTGCGTTCTCGCCCCTAGGAGCGTTGCTGGCTTCTTCTGCAGCACCTCGAAACTTGATGAACCTGGTTATTGTTGTGGGGTTTATAGCATATCGATCAATTCAGCTGTTTAAAATGTGAGTCATTTGGTGGTTAAATGATCTGAACCTTCTGAAAAGAGTAATTGATTCTATGGTTCTACTGTTTCCATGTTCATCTTTGAAGTAAAAAACATAATGTAAGTTATTATTCTTCTGATGAGTTCATGGATTGCCATAGATTGTCATTTGTTGTAAGGTAAACCATCTTAAATCATGAACTGGTTGCAGTCTTTAATATCTGCATCTCTTGAGAAGCCTAGCGCCTCTGCAACTAGGTCATGTCACAGGTGTTTCGATGAATATAGTGCCGGTTCTGTCCAGGAAAGGTCTCTCCGATCCAGGCTGGAGTAGCAATTGGATTCCTGCTGGCACATGGATTTGATCAGGATCAATATGGGAACCATCCCAATTATTTCTATCCTATTCATCTGACAAGCACAAAAAAGAGTTTGAATTAGGTAATCATTTGTTGAAAAACCTTTCACATGTTAACTAATCATGATTAATTTAATGATGTTTTTTTCAAAAATAATAAAGCTTTTTAAATGCTTTTCACCATCATCATTGCTCCTTTTTGGGAAAAAGGTTGTCCTATGCGTTCCTAGTGAAAACCAAAGTCTAACCACCTCAACATGACAAGCTGGGATCAATTACGGTGGGGAAGCTTCAAAATTGAATAAATTCTTAAAATAGTGAAAAAAAAATAAAAAGAAAAGATCAATTACATAGATAAGTTTAAGTTTAGATTTAGTGATATTAACTAAAGAGTTGAAATTTATTTTAAGTTATCAAAAAATAAAATGAAAAACATCATTATAAAAGAATAAGAGGATGAAATAGCTAAATAAGGGAAGACAAAATATAAAGACAATTATTCACATTAAATTCTTAAAATTCATTAAGATTTGAGGCATTTGATAGAATAAACATTTACTCATATACTGTGGTTTTTCTTACTAGGAAATTATCAATTGAAATATGAAACATTCAATGATTTTTCTATAAAATTACAAACTTAACCTATTTTTATTGCATTTCTCATTATTTGAGGGGGTCAATCAAGTAAAACACTAAAATTTTATATTATTATACTCTACAAATCCATTAGCTTTTTGGAAATTGAGGATGGCAATTGACCCCCTTAATTGCACTGCTCATTTACAATTGATTAATAACCAAATTAATCAAAACATCTATTTAGATTTGAAAAGGGAGTTGAACATTTGGTTATAACAATACTGAGTTATTACGAGCTTTTCTGCTAATGATATCACCTGAGATAAATTAACTTTTTGGTTATGGTTTTTGTAAATAAAAATTTATTATGGTGTTTTTATTAAATTTAAGATAACTTGAGTCTGATAAATATATTATAATAAATAATTTGAATTTAACATTCAATAAAATCTAAGATAATATAGGTTTGTCAAACATATTAGATCTAAAAAACTTAAATTTGACATACAACCAAACCTAAAATAATATAAATTTAATAAGCATGTCACGCACTTAAGAAACTTGGACTTGCATGCCAAAGCTAAAGAACTATAATATTATCAATTTCTAAGGCTATATGTTTGATTTTGAGTGATCCTATACAATAAAAGTATTAAAGACATGACAAACTATCATATGTATATACAAGGTCTTTTAAAAGACTTATAATACTTACTATCTTATTAATTATATATAAGAGATATTTATCTCTCATTAATAATATTGAAAATAGAAGATGTTTTAGTTTTTTTTCTTTGAAAACAAGAATGTTCATGCGATATAAATATCTCATAAATCATGTAGGTAAGAGATCATAATTTTTATTTCTTAAGACAAAAATATACAGATTTCAGAACATTAATCGCCTTAAAACTCAAGAACAAATATTCTTGACTTTAAACTCTTTTAGATAATTTATTTTTTTAAGTTAATATATGTCCTATAAATATACTAATTTTATTATCGGAGGGTTTTTAAATCTTCTCGACTGGAATTGTTTTTGCAGATACTAAAACTTTTATTAAAAACTTGGATTTCTTTATATTAAAAAGAAAAAAAATATAATCACTTACAAATAATAATTAACCACGATCTCAAATACTAAATAAATTTTTATTTATATATCTTAAATTTTAGAATATTATCAATCTATACCTTTAATATTAATGATGTGATTTATTAGAATCCAAATAGTCAGTTTGATTAATGAACAAAACCTAAACTAATTTGGTTTGAAGGTATGAATCATGGTGCAACTGATTCCATAAAAAACTAAATTGAAGGTTTAAAATTGAATTAAAAAAACCCTTAACTAATAATCTGATCCAAGTTGACCATTAATGATACCACATCAGCACGTGGAAAGAAAAGAAAAGATAAGAAAATTATTGGTGTTGAGGTTAGATGATGAGCTCAATAATCACCTCATGAAAGACCAAAAAGGAGTCAACCATCCTACGAGGCCTCTTAAACAATACTAGCTAGATAATATTCACGTTGCCATGAGTCAATTTTTTATATAAAAAATATTAAAAAAACTAAGATTTAAAAGTATTAAATGTTTCTGCAAAGGTATATTCAAGAGTTTTAGATTTGGCTATAACGTTTGATTTAAGAGTAATATTTATAATATTAATAGCAATATTAAACTTGTATGATTCAAGTTTAAGTGGGTTTGACTGCAATATCAAACCCAATAGCTTTGGATGTGGCTCTGGTTGCAAGGTCATATTATAAAAGTATAATAATTAAATAAATTAGATAAAAAAATATAGAAAAAAAACCAACATAAAGAAAATAACTAATGAAAAAAAAGAAAAAAAAATCTAAATTAACTGGGTTAACCCTTCAAATCAGGTTAACCCGTCAAATATTAGATTTATGTCGTAAAAGTTTGATAACTAAATAAATAAATTGACATGTTAGCCCAGAATTAATTGCGCTAACCTGTTAAACTTGAGATCCGTGTCATGAAAGTTTGATAACTAAATATAAAAAAATTTAATATCAACAAATTAAAATAAAAAAATAATTAATTAAAAATGAAAAAAAAGGCATCGGTTTTCATTATGGACTGTCAATGGCATAAAAAAGGCAACAAAGTAAAAAAGAAACTAACTAGATTAAAAGAAAAAACATATAGGAAGAAAAAAACTAATGAAGAAAAAAAAAATCTAAATTAATTGGATAACCAGTCAAACTTGATATCTGTGTCATGAAAGTCTAATAATTAAATAGAAAATTTTTTAACATGAATAAAATAAATTTAAAAAATTTAGTTAAAAAGGGAAAAACAAAGATGTAAAAACCTATATGGAGAAAAAACTAATGAAAAAAAAAGAAAAAAAATCTTAATTAACTGGGCTAACCTGTTAAATATAAGATTCATGTTTTGAAATTCTTATAATTAAATAAAATTTTTTTAACATAAACAAACTAATTTTTTTAAAAAAATTAAAAAGTAAAAAACAAACAAAACATATCAGCCTTTTTACTATGAACTTTACTATGCAGTTTAGAGTCAAAGACTTAGAAATGAAAAACAAACAAA
This sequence comes from Populus ilicifolia, assembly GCA_015708895.1. Lineage (NCBI taxonomy): Eukaryota > Viridiplantae > Streptophyta > Magnoliopsida > Malpighiales > Salicaceae > Populus > Populus ilicifolia. Next base: position 454,595 of record SRLM01001015.1, read on the forward strand.
CTAAAGACATCAATTAATAACTAAATAAATAAAAATTTAATATTAATGAATTAAATTAAAAAATATTAATTAAAAAGAAAAAAAGCTATAAGAGAAAAAAACTAATGAATAAAAAAGAAAAAGAATCTAAATTAACAGGTTTAACCCTTCAAACTAGGTTAATCCATTAAACCTAGAATTCACGTTATGAAAGTATGATAATTAAATAGAAAAAAAATTAATAGATTAACCAAGAATTAACTTGATTAACCTGTCAAACTCGAAATATATGTCATGAAAGTTTGATAGTTAAATAAAAAAAATTAACATTATTAAACTAAACTAAATAAAAAAATTAATTAGAAAAAAAAAACTTCAGGTTACCTTGTCAAACTAGCTTAACTCATTAACCCTATAATTCATGTTATGAAAGTTTGATAACTAAAAAAAATAAAAATTAGTATTAACAAAAGAAAAAAAGAAGAAGAATGGGTTAACTTATAATTAACTGGGTTAATCTGTAAAATCAGGTTAATCTGTAAAACTTGAGATATGTATCATAAACGTTTGATAATTAAATAGAAAGAAATTTAATATTAACAAACTAAACTAAAAAAAAATTAAATAAAAAGGAAAAAAACAGAAAAAAAACTCTGGGTTAACTCATCAAACCAGGTTAACCTGTTAAACTCAAGATCTGTGTCATGAAAATCTGATAACTAAATAAAAAAATTAACATTAACAAAAGAAAAAAAATGGATGAGTTAACCCAAAATTAACTAGGTTAACCTATGAAACCTAAGATATATGTAATGGAAATTTGATAATTAAATAGAAAAAAATTTAATATTAACGAACTAAAATAAACAAACAAAATTAATTAAAAAAAATAAAAAAAATTCTGAGTTAACTCGTTATACAAAGTTAACCTTTTAAACTTGGGATTAGTGTCATGAAAGTTTAATAACTAAATAAAAAAAATTAACATTAACAAACTAAATTAAAAAAATATTAAAAGAAAAAAACAAAAAAACAAACAAATTGAAAGGCATAGAAAAAAAAGGAAAAAAAATTTTTTTTAAGGAAAAAACATCTAAAAAAAATAGCTCAACCTTTTACTATGAATTACTGCAATGAAAGAAATTTAATGTTAACAAACTAAAATAAATAAATAAATAAAATTAATTATAAAAAATAAAAAAATTGAGTTAACTCATTATACTAAGTTAATTTTTTAAACTTTAGATTAGTGTCATAAAAATTTAATAATAAAATAAAAAATTAATATTAATAAATTAATTTAAAAAAATTATAAAAAAAAGACTGAAAAGCATATAAAATAAAAACAAATAAAAAAACAGTTTAAAAAAAATTGCTAAAAAAAAAAACTTAACCTTTCACTATAAATTGCTATAGTATACACATGTAACTCGTTTTTTTTTTTTTTTCAAAAATAGCTTATGTTAGATTCTAGATTTATAAGTCAACAAATTAATCCGTCATTTGAGTTGGATCCGTTTAAAAGTTAAATTAATTATATTTAGACAATCTATCCTTAAGAAAAAATATGATAAAAAAAAAACACTAATTCCACGAGCTTTATTAAAAAAATAAACCCTGAAAACTAAAGTTTATATAGAACTTAATTCATGACTCCTTACATAAATATATTACAGGCAGTCCGTAAGCCTCTTCTCAATCAGATCAGTTGCGTCTAGGCCGGTAGCAATGCAATGGGCGCTCTCTCCCCCCACACCGATACCAAATTCTTCCTCGAGTCCCATTACAACCTCAACCTGCCCAGAAGAAGATGTCAATAAGAGAACAAAGCAAAACACAGACTCACTTGTTGCAATGAAAATCCCAAGGAGTACCGTGTCGAGAGAATCAGCTCCAAGCGCAGCAAACTTTGATGCTCCGGTGACTGGAGTATCAGTTGATAGTGCCCACTGCTTCTTCACAATTTCACGCCCTCTGTCCACTGTCTCTGGTTTGGCCTGCACTGGAAAAGAAATCAGCATCAACAAATCATAATTGCTGGTTTGGTTATATCATCACATTGATCCTAAGATGGTCAACCAAATTCCCATTGGAAATCCTGGCCCATCACAAGGGTATCTGCTAGGTGGCAAGAAATCATCAAACTGGTACAGCTTGAGCACTGCTGTGGAAAAGATAAAGAAATCAACCATGCTTTTGTTGCAAAGATGATATATTCTATCATCGAGCACAACACCACTTGTGTTTACTGGCTGACCAGCAATGGATCCAAAAAAAACTTGAACAATCCTGACCAATGACCATAAAGCAATTTGTAGGCCCCCATTTTACTCTTTGAAGATTGCGGACAGTATTTGCAAACATGAAGTGCATGTTTGGAAATGTGTTTTAAAAGTGTTTTTAATTTTTTTTAATTTTAAATTAATATATTTTTGATGTTTTTAAATTATCATATTGATGTCAAAAATAATTTTTTAAAATAAAAAAAATATTATTAGTATATTTTTTTAAATAAAAAATATTTTTAAAAATAATAACAATCAAACTCCCAAATATATTCAAAATTATAATTAAGAGCAATAACAACAAGATGATTTAAAACAAAATTTTATTTCCCCGAATAATAAATATAAAAAAATTATAACTCCAATTGCTAATGTTGCGCTTTCTATTTGATTGCTAATCAATGATGTTCCTGAGACCTTCAACTTTAATTTTTTATTACTTGGATAACGAATGATTATATATTCAAGTCCATCTTCTGATTATTCAAAATTAAGGACCTAGATGATTGGTGATAAATACGTGGATTTCTACAAAGCAGTCCCTGCTTACATGATTTTTGAAACTTTTAAATGGTTAAGTTAGTGATTTTATAGAGAAAAGTAATAAAAAAACATTAAATTTTAAGAATAAATAGTCATTCTTACTTCATATATGATAAATATTGAGAATATATTATAAAAGAGTAAAGATTATGAACCTATTAACTGAATCGTTTAGAAAGTATTTATAACATTTATACCTTGAACTTTTTTTCTCAAGGAGTTGAAAATCTTTTTTTTATTCACATCTAAGAGGAAAGGGAGTCCATTACATCTATATTAAAAGTATTTAAGTTTAGCACACAATCGAGCCTTAAAGAGTTATATTTGTTATCTTACCAAACTCATAAGAACTTGAGTCTTGCATGTAGCCAAGCCAAATAGAGTTGGGTTTAGAACCTTATTTGACCTTTGAGCGCTTGGGCTTGGTACGTAGCCAGGTAATATTGGTTCTTGACACGACAAAGAGATTGATGTCTTCTCCCAA
>SRLM01001017.1:6350-39373 GCA_015708895.1 Populus ilicifolia
AGATCTATAGCTCCAGATATGACCCAATTACCGAACAGTGTTCCGGTTTGGATTGCACCGACATCTCTTTTCTAAGTTTGATCATCTCTTTGCCTTTGCAATTGAAGTTCTTAAAGTCATCAATCAATCCTTTTATTTATGTGATAGACCTGCATTTAAAATGGACATTTACCACAAATTAAAGGTATCTTATATTATTAGATAGATTATTATAAAACATACTTTACTTAAGGAGTTATTGATATTTTAAGTGCAAAATGATGATATAAAACCATGATAAAAATGCACTTTTGAGTACTAATCAATACACATGTTAACTATCTATACATATATATATGTTTTTTTTTAAATAAAAATAAGAGAGATAGAGAGAGAGAGAGAGACTCTAGCTGGCATATATATAGGTGGCATGATTGCATTTTTACTTTCTCATTTATAAATTCTTCTTTTCCTTCTCTTCATTTCTACTCAACCCACACATTCCACATATATCAAAGTGTATAGAAATGACAACTTCCTCAAGTCATCAAATATGAAATATTTATATTTTTGGTGGATCTGGTATTGGGAAAGAAAAAACATTTTTAGAGTTAGCAAATCATTTTGGTCAAGTATTAACTGCAAGAAAGATTCATTTGGTATATGAAGGAGGCAACCTTAGGTTAATGGGGGGTGTCAATAACTGCATTTTTAAGAGGCAGTCACGTTTGAGGGTTGTCCTCGAAGCTTTAACATAAGGGTACATTATTGGAAACATAATTAGAGAGGAACTATAGGTCTCCATAATATTTGATCGAATGAATATAATATTTAAACATGTTGATGCCTTCATTGCCTTGCCAGGTGATCTGACACATTAAAAAAGATCTTTCATATTTCCTCTTGGCCCTAACTTCACATTTACCATAAACCTATCAGTTTGTAAAATGTTAATGGTTATTGTGATAAGTTGTTGTCTTTTCTTGATCATGCTGTGGAATAGGAATTCCTAACATCTTTAGTATGACAAATCATAATCTCTGCTACTATTGTTAAACAATTGATTGACCAATTATAATATTTCACTCCTATAATTGATCCCTCCATGAGTCACATAAATTGATTAACTAAGGACAATCGTAAAAAGTTTAGATTGGATTTGAGCCTTTATTTGTGAAACCTTGTGTTTTATTATTTTGTTTTGTTATTTCTTATATTTAAGTATGTTTTAGGTTTTTCAATGTTTGTTATTTTAGATGATATCTTTTATCCTCTATCTTTCTACCTTAGAACATTAAGGACAATGTTTTGTTTTAGTTGGAAGGAAGAGGTAGTAGTTGATACTTGCAAAACAAATTCTAGTTATGTTTTCTATTTACAAAACCATTGTTATTAAGATTGCAGAGTCAAGGAGTTCTTTTGTTAAAATGACTTTTGAGACGCATCTTAGTAATCATTCTTAACAAGGTCTATTATAATACTTCTTGAAATATTTAGGTTTATAAACTCTCGCATTATTATTTGTTGTTTCTGCTCATATATTCCTTTAACAAGTATTTTTAAGCCTTTATTTTCATGCACACACTTTAACATATATTTTGGGTTGCATGTTGAATTATTACATTATTTATATTCTTTTGTTAAAGATAACTACTATAGGAAATGGATAGTATATAATTTGTAAAAAAAGAAAAAAAATAATGATAATAAATGTAGTTAAAAAATAAATAAAAGCGTACATAAGTTTGGTTTCGTAGCCTCCCTAACCTAAGCAATTAAACCTAAAGGGGTGTTTTAACACCTAATACCCTAAAGTCAGCTGACTTAGGAGCAATTGACCCAATGTTTGTTACTTGGGTTGAGGAGAAAAGCTTAAGGGAATCAAACATTGCATTATCTACGTATCAGTATCTATAACCTGAGTTATTAAGCTCGAAGGGGTGTCCCAACACCTAATGTCCTAAGACCAATATGTCTGGGAGTCATTAGCCAAAAACTTATTATATGGGTTAAAGATACATTGTGTTTTAAGTTATATGTATATATAAAAAAAAAAGAGATAATAATCCTAACTTAAGAAAGTTAAACTTAAACATTAGAACATAATATTATTTTGTTCTATAAAAAACCCCATCATCTATGTTTTCATACATTAAGCATATATATATATATATATAAAAGGTTTATGAATATCTTGTTTCAATAATAGGAAGCATATATATATAAAAAAAAATTAATGAGAGTTTGTTTACTTGGATAGAGTATTAGATGTTAAATGATGAATACCTTGTTTTGGGGAACTTGTAAATTGTTTTTCTATTTTAACGTTTTGATTACTAGGGACTAGTAATAAGCTGGTTGGCGGGGTGTGATTAGTACTTAAAAGTGCATTTTTATCAAGGCTTTATATCATCATTTTGCACTTGAAGTATCAATAATTCCTTAACTAGAACATGTTTTGTAATAACAAGTTTGATAATAGAAGATACCTTTAATTTATGGTAAATGCTCATTTTAATTGCGGGTATTCTCACAATTCAAAGGATTCATTGTTGTGATTAATTATTGGAAGTGAAAGGACAAAGAAAAGGCTAAGCTTACGAAGGAGATGCCGATTCACTTCAAATTCAAACACTATTCAGTCATCGGATCATATCTAGAGTATAGATCTTGGATTTTATATTAAATTATATGGATGGAAAGATAACAAATAGGCATACAACTTTCATAGTATGGAAAGACCTAAATTTTCCATTTTCAAATTCAAAGTTTGGCTACAAAAAGAGAAGTCTGAATCTGTCCTACAATCCAGCCTAAATACTACTTAGAATTTTACCAGAACTGGAGTTCTAGAAATCTAAATGATCTAAAATTTGGTAGGTGGAAGGAAAAGACAATTTCCAACAACTTTCAAGAGGACCAGCTCAAATTCGAATGGTAGAAATGAGATTTCATCAAGAAAAGAGTATAAGGGCTATCCACTACGTCCACCAGCAGCACTACTCTGTAATTTAGACATATCCTGAGTTGTAGTGCTCTAAATGATATAAAATTTGGTGGATGGAAGGAAAAAAAAATTTCCAACAACTTTCATATAGTACACTTTGTCAAATTCTTATTGCATTAATGTGAATTCAGCTAGCCAAAGTGCTTGAGTGATGTTGTCCATCAAGTTCACTAATCAATAGCTGACCACTACATCAATTATCAATTATTAAATGAATAGTTCTGGATTTTAGCCTATAAAAGGAGGCATTTTCCATTCATTTATGCATCTTGTTTTTTATATCAAGATCATGTTCTTGCTCTTTCTCTTTATATTTTTATAATGTTTAAGTTTTGCTTTCATTAATCTCTTGTTCATGTTTTTCATTTGCTTTACTATACTTAGTTAACTTATATTATGTTTATGTTCTTATAATGTTTCTTTAAGTTTTTTTTCTTCATAATGTCTAGCTAAGTTAATTATGTCGTGGTGAAAAGGTTTCACTAATAGTGTTAGAATAAATATAATATAAACTCAATATGGACTTCAATGTTTATATCCTAAACAACTTGCTATTAACATGTCTTATCATTTTTACCTCATTAATTCTTAATACCTTACTTGTTAAGTGGTTAATCTAGATTTGTGTTTTATAACACTTGGTACATCAAATACTTGATCCTTTATATTCTTCGGCTGACATCATTATTATAAGAGGAACTTGATTTGTTGTCAATATAAGTTAACATCATAAATACTTGATAAAATTTATAAGTGTGGTGTTATGTAAATAAGATGATTAATATGATCATATTGATAATTAATAAATGTTTATATCTTACTTATCGCTAATGCTATTAGTATATCCTTTAACCTTGATTTTTTTTTATCATTATATAATTTTTATATTAATCTTACATCTCAAAGTTCTCTTTAACTCATTTTCACCACCACCACCACCATCATTGTTGTTGTTGTTGTTGTTGTTATTTGTAATTTATAGAGTTCTATATGATTCGACCCTGGTCTTACCGGGTTATTTATTACTTTGACACTCCTGCACTTGGGATAAGACATCAACTCTTTATTCGTGTTAATCATCTTTGGAAGATTAGTTTTGTTTATCTTTACAAAACTTACTACACAAAGTCTTTGATGTATAAGTATTGTAAAGAGGAGGCATCTATTGTAACCTTTTTTTGGTTCGTATACAAGAAAAAAGAAAATAAAAATATATACAAAAAATAATACCAATAAAAAAAGGATATTGAAGTGCCCAAAAAATGGTCTAAAAATAGTCGAGGAGGTTCAAAAATACAAAGATTAAAATTTAACAGTATTTTATTAACTAGTGGAAGCCCTGTTAATAAAGAAAATTCAATTTGAGAAAAAAAAAGAGTCCAAAACCAAATGTTTATGGACATAATTATATTTTATTGAAAACTTAATTGAATTTATAGAGGATTTGATTATAAAAAAATTAATTTAATAGTCCATTTGGGCTTTAATATAAAAAAAAATTAAAGTTCTAGGGTTAAGTTATAATTTTTAAGAGTTAATTTAGTAAAATCAAGGGTTTATTTGCATAAATATTAAAGTTTGATGGCCAATTAGAGATTTAATTGAATAAATCGAAAATCAAGAACTAAATTGGAAAATGTGTGTAAATAAAAGAGTGGTGATTAAAACCAAATCAGAGGCCAAATTAAAAATTTTATTAATCAATTGAGACCTATTATCAATTTAGAAAGGGCAACTAACTATAAAGTCAACAATTGAATTTGACAGGGATGCAATTGAATTGATTTTTAAAATCAAAATTGAAATTGAAGACTTGATTGAACAAATCATAAATTGAAAATTGATTTGGACTTTGACACGTTTTTGTTGCTTATATATATATATATGTGTGTATATATATATATTGTCCAAAACGATGATATTTCATACATTGTTTATATAAAAAAAGACCTAAAATGGTGTCATTTTGAACGACATTATACATCTTTTTCTTCCTTTGGACATGCAAAAAACAGAGGAAAGGGGCTTTTGTTCCCTTGGGTTTCCACCACCTTTTTCTTGCAAAAAGACATTGATCAAGGACCCCTTCTGATTAGTACTTAAAAGTGCATTTTTATCAAGGTTTTATATCATAATTTTTCACTTGAAATATCAATAACTCCTTAATTAAAATATGTTTTATACTAACATATTTAATAATATAAGACACTTTAATTTATGGCAATTCCATAACAAGGTATTCATCATTCAACTTCCATTAATCTATCCAAATAAACAAACTCTCATTAAATTTATATATTTGCTCAATACCTATTAAACAAGATATTAATAAACCTTCTTTTTGTGCTCAATATATCAACACATAGTTATGAGTCTTTACTTGGAAGAAAACAAAATTCTTATTCTAATGTTTAAGGTTAACTTTCTTGGGTTATGATTTTTTATTGTTTTTTTAATATATATATATATATACATGTAATTTAAAACAAAATGAATCTTTAACCCATGTAACGAGCTTTTAACTAATGACTCCCAAACTAGTTAATCTTAGGGCATTAGGTGTTAAGATACTCCTATGAACTTAGTAACTCGGGTTACAGATATTGATACATAGATAGTGTAATGTTTAATTCCTTTAAGCTTTTCTTCTCAACACATGTAACAAGTGTTGGGCCAATAGCTCTCAAGTCAATTGAATTTAGGATATTAGGTGTTAAAACACCCTTTCAGGTTTAATTGCTTAGGTTAGGGAGGTTACAAAACTAAACTTATCTATATTTTTATTATCACATTTTTTTTTTGCTTTTTGTTTGTTTTTTTCAAATTATATACTATCTCTTTTCCTTGTTATTTTTAATGAAAGAACATAAATAATATAATAATCCAATGTGTAACCTATAATCATATGTTAAAGTGTGTATGTGAAAATTAAGGTTTAAGAATACATGTTAAATGAGTATATGAGCAGAATTAAGTAATAATAATGTAAGAGTTTGTAAACCTGAATATTTCAAGAAGTATTATAATAGACCTTGTTAAGAATAGTTACAGATGCATCTCGAGAGTCTGTTTAATATAAGAGCTCTTTTACTCTATCATCCTAGTAGCAACAATTTTGCATATGCTTTATGAAAGTGGCTTCCCATCTAGTTTTCTTAAAAACTAGCAAACAAGATCTTTTTTAGTCATATTCTCAAGATTAAGTTGATCATGTTTTTTTTTTATTTATGAAAATAGGGTTATAAATCATGAAAGGAACGATGCACATCTCTACTCGGATGTGTCTCAAGAGTTAATAGAAGATTATCTAAAGAGTCCTTACTTAGGTCATCCTTAATGAATTGTATTTCATCTTCACAGTTTATAGATATCATTCCTAAAAAACAACATTGTGCATTACAAGTCCATCTGGCATATTGATGACAGACTTTTAGTCATTTTGCATGATGTTTCTTGGCAAAAGTACTTTTACCTGTTCCAGACATGTGTGAAATGAAGGAATTAGATGACTCACTTGATAATCGGACCTTTGCTTCAATCAACCAGTGAATATCTTCAGGAATTCCATGATTTATTAATAACCTCAATCTTGCTCATCTAGCACGGTATATTTTCATAATCATATTCTGAGGTAGAGCAGGAAAATACTTTTTCATTTTTTCTAGATTAGTTTCCATTATTAAATGAGAATTGAAAGAGAGATTCAAAGAATTGCACAAATATATACACAAATATCAGTTATTATGGGAAATTGAAAGAAATGACTTAAGTCATGGAGTACCGTTGTTCGCTATTTTAACCAGAGTGAGAGAAACTAGCACAAATCTCTAAAAAAGAAACACAAAAACAATATGAGGAAAAAATCAATCTTTATATACAATATCACCTAATTCAATAGAGTTATTTTCAACTGAAAAATTATTAAAGTAAACTTTCAAACGATGTCCATTTACTTTGAAAACATTGTCATTCTTCGGATTCTCGATATCATATTTTTGACTTGGAATTTCCTCTATCAATTTTAAAACATAATTTACTACAACTAATATGTACAAGAAACCAAATGATGGAGGAAATGGACCCATGAAATCTATACCCCAATAATCAAAGATCTCAATGACAAGAATAAGATTTAAAGGCATCATGTGATGTTTTGAAATAGATCCCAACTTTTGACAATTTTCATAAGATTTGCAGAATGCATGTGAGTCCTTCAACATGGTAGGCCAGTAAAATCCACTTTGTAAGATTTTTGCAGTTGTCTTTCTTGATGAGAAATGATCCCCGCATTCCTTAGAATGAAAAAATTTAATGACATTACTTATCTTATTATCGAGAATGCATCTTTGATTTACGAGTCGTAAACTCATAAATACTAAGGGAAAATGAGCTTTTAAAGCACAAGGAATCTCCTTGGATTTCTATCTTAATAAATTTATTTTGAATCAAACCTAAGAAAACTAATGGGATTAGAAAACACCAATATTATATCAATTATAAGATAAACCAAATACCAAGCAGCTTACCTTAGGTAAGGCATACTGGGGGTGCTAATACCTTCCCTTTACGCAACCAGTCTTTTACCTTAGAATCTATAAAAGACCAATTAGGGTTCTTAGTGACCAAAATACTAGGTGGCGACTCCTTTTATTTACAAAAAAAAAACAATAAAACTTGAAAATAAAATGAAAAAATCACCATCAAACGCCGCGCGTGAAAGGCTGCAGCAAAAAGAAATTGAGGTTGACATATCTAAAATCAAGTTAATTGCTAAGTTGCCAACACCAAAATCTATTAAAGATGTTAGATCATTCTTAGGACATGCTGGTTTTTATAGAAGGTTCATCAAAGATTTTAATATAATATCTAAGCCCTTAAATAACCTTCTAATAAAGGATAATACTTTTTTAATGGATTGAACATTATGAAGAAACCTTTGTTGAACTTAAAAACTTGCTTGCTTCTGCTTTTATCATTTAACCTCTTGATTGGTTATTTACCTTTTGAAATAATATGTGATACTAGTGAATATGTCATAGGTGTTGTTTGGGGACAAAGAAAAGATAAGAAACCTTATGTGATTTACTATGCAAGTAAAACTTTAAATAGTGCTCAAATGAATTACACCACTACTGAAAAGAATTACATGCAGTAGTATTTACATGTGATAAATTTAGGTCTTATCTTATTGGCTCACCTATTATTGTTTTTAATGATCATGTAGCATTAAAATATCTTCTTTCTAAGAAATATTCTAAGACTAGATTCATGTTGTGGATTTTGTTACTTCAAAAATTTTATATCACAATCAAAGACAAAAAAGGCACTGAAAATATTATTGCAGATCATTTATCAAGATTGACTATAGATTCAAAAACTAACATCACTCTAATTGATGACTACTTTCTGGATGAATCTTTACTTTCTATCTCTACAATGCCTTGGTTTGCTAATATGATCAATTTTCTTATTTCATGACAATTGCCTGCTCATTGGAGTGCCCAAGATAAAAGAAAGTTCTTAAACAAAGCAAAGAACTTTTATTGGGATAACCCATCTTTATTCAAGATGGAGCGAACTTTTTATTATGAAACATGTGTATCCATATGGGGCCTGTGATATCGAGAATTCAAAGAATGATAATATTTTCAAGGTAACTTGACATCCTTTGAAAGTTTACTTTGATAATTTTTCAGTTAAAAATGACTATTTTGAATTGGGTGATCCTGTATATAAAGATTGATTTTTTTTCCTCACATTGTTTTTTTGTTTCTTTTTGAGTGATTTTTGCTAGTTTCTATCACCCCAATCAAATGGCGGACAATGATACTTCTTTACTTAAGTTGGTTCTTTCAGTTTCCCATAATAACTGATATTTGTGTATATATTTGTGCAATTCTTTGAATCTCTCTTCCAATTCTCATTTGATAATGGACACTAATCTAGAAAAATTAAAAAAGTATTTTCCCGCTCTGCTTAGAATGTGATTATAAAAATATATTGTGCTAGATGTGCAAGATTGAGGTTATTAATAAATCATGGAATTCCTGAAGATATTCACTGGTTGATTGAAGCAAAGGTCTGATTATCAGGTGAGTCCTCTAGTTCCTCCATTTCACACTTGTCTGGAATAGGTAAAAGTACTTTTGCCAAGAAACATCATGCAAAACAACTAAAAGTCTGTCACCGATATACCAGATGGACTTGTAATGCACAATGTCATTCTTTAGAAATGGTATCTATAAATCGTCAAGATAAAATACAATTCATTAAGGATGACCTGAGTAAAGAGTCTTTAGATAATCTTATCCCCGATCTATATAGGGCATTTAAACTGTTCTTGAATGTAAAACTAAAGGAAAGTGTGAGCAACAATTATAATTACCTGTATATACACATGCTTTTTCAAATAAATAAATAAATAGTGAGTATAAGACTCCAACTGGCTTATATATAGGTGGTATGATTTTATTTTCAAGTTCTCATTTATAAAATCTTCTCTTCCTTCCTTTTATTTATACTCAACCCATACATTTAATATATATATAAGTGTGTAAAAACAGCAGGTTTTTTAAGTCATCACATATATAACATTTGTGTTTTTGGTGGATCCAGTCCTTGAAAGGAAATGGAGTTTTTAGAATCAGCAAATCATCTTGGTTAGGTACTAACTAAGAGAAAGATTCATTTAGTGTATGAGGGAGATAGCCTTAGGTTAATGGGGGAAGTATCAATAACTGTATTTTTTGGATATAGTCAAGTTTTAGAGGTTGTCCCCAATGCTTTAGCATAAGAGGAGATCATTTGAAAAACAATTGGAGAGGAACTACAGATCTCTACAATGTTTAATTAAATAAATACAATGTTTAAACATATTGATACCTTCATTGCCTTATTAGGTGGTCTAGGCACATTGAAAGAGATCTTTCATATTACTTCTTGGGCCCAACTACACATTTACTATAAACTCATAAGTTTGTTAAATGTTAATGGTTTTTATGATAAATTATTGTCTTTTCTTAATCATACCGTGGAACAGAAATTTCAAACATTTTCAACAAGACAAATCATAATCTTTGCTGCTACTGCTAAACAATTGATTGACTAATTATAATCTTTCACTTCTGTAATTGATTCCTCCATGAGTCACATAAATTGGTCGACTAAGAAAAGTTGTAAAAAGCTTATAATGGATTTAAGCATTCGTTTGTGAATCCTTGTGTCTTTTGGTTTTCTTAATAGTATATTATTTTGTGTTTTGTTATTTTTTATATTTGTTTAAGTGTATTTTAGGTTTGTTAGTGTTCGGTGTTTCAGGTGATGTCTTTTATACTCTATCTTTCTACCTTAGGACAATTAAGGACAATGTTTAGTTTTGCTTAGAGGGAGAGGGTAGTAGTTGATATTAAAAAAAAAACTATGTTTTTTATTCCATAAACCATTTGCAAACTATTGTTACTAAGATGACAAAGTAAAGAGGAATTTCATTGACTCTTGAGACATATCCTAGTTAACATTTTTCAATGGTTATTTGCAATATTCATATTAAGGTCTATTAAAATACTTCTTGAAATATTCAGGTTTACAAACTCTCATATTGTTATCATTTAATTCTGCTTATATACTCATTTAACAAGTATTCTTAAACCTTTATTTTCACACACACACGCACATACACTTTAACATATGATTGTGAGTTTCACATTGAATTATTATATTTTTATGTTTTTTTGTTAAAGGTAACAACTAAGGAAAATGGATAGTATATAAATGGCAAAAAAATACAAAGATAAAAAAATATAGATAAGTTTGGTTTTTTAATGTCTCTAACCTAAGCAATTAAGCCCAAAAAGGTGTTTTAACACCTGATACCCTAAAATCAACTGACCTGGGAGCTATCAACCCAACACTTGTTACATGGATTGATGAGAAAAGCTTAAGAAAATTAAACATTGCACTATGTACATATTAGTATCTATAACCCTAATTGTTAAGCTTGAAGAGGTGTCTCAACACCTAATACTCTAAGACCAATTAGTCTGAGAGTTATTAGTCAAAACCTTGTTACATGAGTTAAAGAAGAATTGTGTTTTCAAGTTATATGAATATTAATAAAGAAAGAAAAAAAAAAGAAAAAAGATAATAATCCAAACCAAGAAAGTTAACCTTAAATATTAGAACAAAAATTTTATTTTCTTTCAAGTAAAGCTTCATAACTATATGTTGATATATTGAGCACAAAATGAAGGTTTATTAATATCTTGTTTAAGTGATATTGAGAAGATATATAAATTTAATGAGAGTTTATTTATCTGGATAGATTAATGGAAGTTGAATGATAAATGTCTTGCTTTATGGATGTTACACGGCGGTTGCACAGTGGCTGCCCTGGCTACTCTACCCCATTGTCATTAACTAAGCAGGGGTGTAGGTCTCCTTTTCTCCCTTATAAATATAGGGGAGAAAGGAGATAGAGAGAGAAAAAAAAATAGGGAGGAATAAAAGAATAACAGAAAAAGAAAAAAAGAGAGGAAGAGAGAGAGAGAGAGAGAGAGTAAAAAGTAGAGAAGAAGAAAAAAAAAGGAAGAAGAAGAGTAGGAGGGACCAATAAAAAAAAGTATAAAGGGAAAGGAGAGAAATGAAGAAGGCATACGAAGAAGTGGAGGAGAAAAGAAAATAGAGAGGCTACCATTGTCACTGCAACCGTTGCTGCCATTAATGACCAGGTTAGGCTGCACCACCTCTAGGTAACCTCCTGTTGCCCTGTTTATTTTTTTCTTGTTTCGCCCATGCCTTCATTTGCATGTAGAACATGAATAATTCACGTTCTATAGGAAATAAGGATGGGGCTGGTTATTGTGCTTATGCATAGTGATTAGTACTCAAAAGTGTATTTTTATCATGGTTTTATATCATCATTTTGCACTTGAAGTATCAATAACTCCTTAACTAAAGTACGTTTTATAATAATCTATCTAATAATATAAGATATCTTTAATTTGTGGTAAATGTTCATTTTAAATGCAGGCCTATCACATAAATGAAAGGATTGATTGATGACTTTAAGAACTTCAATTGCAAAGGCAAAGAGATGATCAGACTTAGAAAAGAGATGTCGGTGCAATCCAAACCGGAACACTATTTGGTAATTGGGTCATATCTAGAGCTATAAATCTCAGATTTAGATTTACTTTATATGGATGGAAAGGTAAGACATAGGCCTACAACTTTCATTGGAGCCCAAGATCTAAAGAGGCCATTTTCAAGTTCAAATTGTAGCAACAACAACAAAACCTGAATCTGTCCTCCAGCTCGAGCACTGTTCAGCATTTTGGCCATATCTGGAGTTCTAGAAGTCCAAATGAGCTGAACTTTTTACACAAGATAGCTGAGACAATTGCCTACAACTTTCATGTTTTCAAGTGGCTCCAATTTTGACGTTATCAATGACATTTTAGGTAGAAAAGAGAAGATAAGGATTGTCAGCAAGTCAAGAGTTGGCCACCCACTTATTAATTAGTCATCAAATCAATAGTTCTCAATTTTAGCCTATAAAAGGAGGCATTTGCCATGCATTTAGGCATCTTGATGTCCAGATCAAGATCATGCTCTTCCTTTCTCTTTTTGTATTTTTTGTAATGTTTATGCTTTGCTTCCATTAATATTATGTTTATGCCTTTCATTTCCTTTCCTTTACTTAGTTAACTTTTATGTTCTTATTTCGTTTATCTATTT
Source organism: Populus ilicifolia (assembly GCA_015708895.1). Taxonomy (NCBI): domain Eukaryota; kingdom Viridiplantae; phylum Streptophyta; class Magnoliopsida; order Malpighiales; family Salicaceae; genus Populus; species Populus ilicifolia. The sequence continues at coordinate 19,072 of SRLM01001017.1, forward strand.
TTCTTTCTTTCATTATGTCTAGCTAAGTTAATTATATCAAGGTGAAAAGGTTACACTAATGGTGTAAGTATAGGTATAATGTAAACTTAATATGGACTTTAATGTTTTATATTAACACCTGAGCTATGAAAGAAACTTGATTTGTTGTTAACATAAGTTATAATCATGAATGCTTGACGAGATTTACAAGTATTAACATTAATAGAATAAGATGACTAATGTAATCATGTTAACAATTTATAATCTGATTGGAACCTCCTTTATGTGTGGTTTCCAATTGAATAATAAGAGTTTATATTATACCTGTTTGACATATTATTAGTGGAATCTCTAACCTTGACATTTGTTATTATCATTGTTTAATCCTCACTTTAATATTTCATCTCAAAGTTCTCATCATCTTCTTTTTCTTCTTTATTTATTATTATTATTATTGTTGTTGTAATTGTTGTTGTTGTTGTTACTATTATTGTTATTATTGTTATTTATAATTTGTACAATAACCTTCTTGTGATTCGACCCCGGTTTTGTCGGGTTATTTATTATTTCGACACTCCTGCACTTGGGAGAAGACATCAATCTTTTCGTCGTATCACATAGTAACCAATCCCATTGGTTTTGGGCCGAGTCCAGCCCAACCCACTAATTTGGGCTGGGTCCAACCCACTTCTTGAAAAAAACATAAAAAAGATTTTTTTTTTCATATAACCAAGTGTCTCAAAACTAAAAAATCACATTATATCTTTTCTCATACATCAAGAAAAAACTATTTTAGCATATATTTTGGTTTTAATAACCAGTTTATTCAACTTAAAAGAACATTGACTAGTATTTCAAAAAAATATTTTTTTAGTTTGAGCACTAAGGATTACGAATTTATGCGTAATACTATAAAAGATTTTTTTTATTTTGTTTAGATTTTTTTTATCAGACTATAAAATAATGCAGCTTATCTTGGGTAGGGCGTATTTGGGGTGTTAATACCTTCCCTCTATGCAACTAGTTTTTATAGCCCATCTCTAAAACCAAGTAGGGTTCCTAGTGACCAAAATACTAGGTGATGATTTTCAATCCATATTTTACTAATAAGAGATAAGAATTTCTTGTCTCTTCATATTTACAAGATAAATTCACATATAACTTTTGAGTGTAGAAGATAGTTACGATGTCGTGCACGTGCAACAACTATAATTGGATAAATATTTTGAAATCTCTGGTGGCTAATGCTTTTATTGGATAGTTACGATGTTGTGTAGAAGATAGGTCTTTCAAGCCTAGACTCGAGTTATATTTAAAAAATCTTCCAATTATATCATAATCTTTAAATCGAGTAATGCTTTTATTTGTAATATTATTTATTATTTTATGGATTACTATATATGAATTCATATGTAAAGCTTTCTTTTAAATTATTTATGAGTATTTAATAAGAATAAAATATTTATTTTATTATTTTTTATTGTTAATTTTTTTATTTTTATTTTTTAATACAATGACATGCCCCCAACACACTTTGAATCCATTTGTTTACCTTTAATTTCTATGTTTGTGATGTAAAAAAATATAATAAGATGTTTAGTAACACATTAAATTGCATTTTATACTACATGATCCATTAAAAAAATTAAATTGCAGGAACAAGTAGCATAGGCCGTTCAGGCCATGGCATTGATAGGATAACAAAACCCTGAATTTATCTGATTGGATAGTTACGATGTTGTGTAGAAGATAGGTCTTTCAAGCCTAGACTCGAGTTATATTTAAAAAATCTTCCAATTATATCATAATCTTTAAATCGAGTAATGCTTTTATTTGTAATATTATTTATTATTTTATGGATTACTATATATGAATTCATATGTAAAGCTTTCTTTTAAATTATTTATGAGTATTTAATAAGAATAAAATATTTATTTTATTATTTTTTATTGTTAATTTTTTTATTTTTATTTTTTAATACAATGACATGCCCCCAACACACTTTGAATCCATTTGTTTACCTTTAATTTCTGTGTTTGTGATGTAAAAAAATATAATAAAATGTTTAGTAACACATTAAATTGCATTTTATACTACATGATCCATTAAAAAAATTAAATTTGAAACGTAATTTTTATATAATTTTTTAATCAAGTTTCATAAAATAATATTTGTTTTTACGTTCCAAAAGCTCTTGTAAAATTTTTTATTTTTTATTTTTTTCAGTTTAAATTAATATTTTTTTTGGTGTTTTTAGATCAATTTCATTCATTAATATAAAAAATAACTTTTTAAAAATAAAAAAATTATTTTAATGTATTTTCAAATAAAAAATATTTTAAAAAATAATTAAATCACATTACCAAACACAATTAACTAAATATTTTTTTATATATTTTATTATATAAATATATTTTAACCATAAATTTTACTACATATATATTTAAATCCAAATAATCACAATTGAATCATATCATAACTATTTACTGTCAGGGTTTTGTTATCCTATCAATGCCATGGCCTGAACGGCCTATGCTACTTGTTCCTGCAACTTGCTTTCTTCAACACTATTACCAAACTCCCCAATTTCCATTTATATCCTCGGAACCAAAAAGGCCCAAACCCTACGTCCCACAGATTATGTGCCAATAAATACCTCGCTTCACTTCAAAATATCGTTCCCTGTTCCCTCGTTCGTTCCTCCTCCAAAAACCTTATCTCATTTCAAAACCAAGCCAGGAGACACAAGAGAGAAACCATGTCTGCAGCATCTGCCTCTTCACTAGTCCTCCCATCGCTCAATCACCGAAATACCATAAAATCTTTCTACAGCAAACCCAATTCACTCTTTTTTCTATCTCCTTCTTCCACTTCTCTCAAGCCCGTTTCTCTCCTTCTTTCCTTTCAACACCAGCAACAGCCTCTGTCCTCTCGGTTTCTAAAAAATGTTGCCATTTCATCTGAATTCGGACAAGAAGAGGATTTCTTGAGTGATGGGGACGAGCGCGGTTTCTCTCAAGACCTCAAATTGTTTGTGGGTAATCTTCCTTTTAATGTTGACAGTGCCCGGCTCGCTGGTCTCTTTGAAACCGCTGGAAATGTTGAGATGGTTGAGGTGTTGTCTCTCTCGTGCTCTTTTTTATGACCCTACTTTTATTTCTCTTTTAGCTTTGCTTCTTTTTGAACATGAGTGTTTTAAGGTTAGAATTTTTTCGTATTTCTTGTAAATTGGAACATTTTTTTTTATGTAATGATTTTTGTATTGAGTATTTTACTGTTGGGTCTGTTTATATGGTTAAAGATAGTGTCTTTATATGGTTTCTAGGTGAAGCCAATTTAACGAATAAAATTTTAGTTTGCTATGAGCTTTACTTTGGTATTGCTTGCATAGTTAATGAAATGTTTTCTTTGGATCTTCATGGTTGAATTTTAGAGGTTGGCTTTATTTGAAAGATTAGTAACCATCTGCTTTGATTTGCTAAACTTTTTACTTTTTGGAAGGTAATATATGACAAGGTAACTGGGAGAAGCAGAGGATTTGGTTTTGTGACCATGGCGACTATTGAAGAAGTTGAAGCAGCAACTAAACAATTCAATGGCTATGTAAGTCAATGAAAACAAAGATGGATAGATAGTTTGTAAAATTATAAATTTTAATTATAAGGGTTTGAAGTGGTGCTCACTTTTGTCTGAGATTGTTTGGTGGGAGTGCAACTTAGTGAGCTTGCTTGGTGGTTTTTAAAATTGTTTTTTCCCCATTTATGCATCCTTTTTTTTCTTTTTTATGATGCCATGCGCATACAAATTAGGTTTATTGTATCTAAGTGATTATCATGCAGGAACTCGATGGGAGGACATTGAGGGTGAACTTTGGACCTCCTCCTCAGAAGGAAAGTTCCTTTTCAAGAGGGCCTAGAGGTGGTGAAACATTTGATTCTGGCAATCGTGTTTATGTCGGCAACCTTTCATGGAATGTTGATAACTTGGCACTTGAGACATTGTTTAGAGAGAAAGGGAGGGTGATGGATGCTAGAGTTGTTTATGACAGGGATAGTGGTAGATCAAGGGGCTTTGGTTTTGTTACTTATAGTTCTGCTGAAGAGGTTGACAATGCCATTGACTCCCTAAATGGCGCTGTAAGTATATCATTCCCATTTTTCTTGAAGATATGTGCTTGTTCTTCAAATGGGCTACCATGTGCTGAAACTAAAATCCTAAAATTGCTAGTTTTGCAATTGAGTGTTCTGTGGCTAGAACATGGTGCTAATCATTTGTGTTTTTGTCCCATTGCCTTTTTGAGAGTTTTGGTTCTCATGAGCCTGATGTTTTTTGATAAAATTTGTAATACAGTTGATTTGCATTCATTTTGAGGACTTGTTTGCACACAAAGGAAATTGTCTGGCAGTTTTTGTGAAAATGCAACGCTGAAGTTTATACTGTCAAATCTGACACTTGCTACTGCTGCTCCACCAATGCACTTCGAAGTCTATTTAGCTACAAATTAAGAGTCACTTGGTAAAATTTGTGTGGTGCAGGAATTGGATGGCAGAGCAATTCGGGTCTCAGTTGCAGAAGCTAAGCCAAGGCGTCAATTTTGAGCGCTAGATCTTTTCCGTATCTTCTCCCTCAGAAAATATTTTGGGTGGTACTTGTCCACATATTGCACTTTAAGTCTGGTTGTGAACATGAGTATTGTTTTAAATTGAACTAACTCATTTCCTATCCTCCAGCTGGTTCCTTATATTATATCTAATTCCTGTTGCAGGGACTTGGGAGATACGCAGTTACGGTATGTTCTTGTGGTGCAATCTCTTTGAACATGCTCCTTGTGCCTGGGACTCATCGGGCTCTTTGATAGATGCATCTAAGATGAACAAGGGTTGATTAAATGTGTTTAAATTTTTTGATGTATGTTTTAAATACTGTGATCCATATGAAAACATGAATGTAGTTTATTTATCGAGGTGATGTGAATTATTTAGTGCTTAGCTTTGCTATATGGATTGTGCTAGAAGAGCTTTGTCATTGTTGAATGAATTGCATAAAAGATTAATTTATCTTTCAATACACTAAACAATTGATTTGGATAGAGTGTTTTTTTTTTCAAGGAATTAAAATGTTATTTGTTAAATGACGTGGATAATTTAATAAATTTATATTTTTTTATGTTTGTTTATATACAGTAAAATTATTTCACCAACTTTAAAAGCTAAGAAAATGCGTTTTTTGTGTATGGATTTTCGTGTATTTAAAAAGTTTAAAAGTTTTGGCTTTGCATAGAGAGGTTTTTGATTTATATATTTTTTTTCAAGTAAAATAACTTATTTAGTCTTTAAAATTTGAGTTTGGCAAGGGAGGGTTTTTTCATCTGTTAAAGTTTTTTTAAAACATTTGGATGCTCTCATGGGTTTTTTAGTAATTTAAATTATTAAAATATTAATAAATCAATAAAAAACTGACACGTGCATATCACACATTAGCATGTTATCATCTCCTGCCAAATTGGAAGTGCGTGGTATGTAATACGATAGCCAAAATCCACGAACCTTCGTGTCATTTGAAGCATCAGGTGGCGATGTAATTGATGGTCTGGCATGTTTGGTCTAGTTGGTGACAATTTGGTTGCGATGAAAGTTTTTTTTTTTTTTTTCTTTTCATTTTCATGTTCAACTTTAAAAAATTTAAATATGTCCTCCAGTTTATATTTATTCTAAAGTTGGTCATTATTGTTTTGATTTTAAGGCTTCTTGAATTTTTTTGTTTCAATTTCATACCTTTGCATTTTATTTCATAGAAGTTTGTATCCAATATGGTTTTTATTCTTTTCATTTTTATTTTTGATCTTTTGCATTGAATTTTTTTGTTTGATTTAATTTAATTTAATTTTGTTTTTAATTTTGATCTTTAAAATTTATTTTGATCTTTTGCATTTTATTTTTGTTCTTTAAAATTTAATTTAATTTAGTTTTGTTTTTAATTTTGATCCTTATTTTTTTATTGTTTTTTAATCATTTTTTTCATTTATTTTGTTTTACAATTTAATCTCTAATTATTTTCTTTCACTTATTTTTTGTGCATGATTTAGTCATCATTATTTTTATTTTTTATTTTTTATTTTTTTTTATAATTGGTAACTTTGCTTTATTATTTTTTTCTATTTATCTTCTATAATCATGACCTAGTCCATCAATTTGAATGATTAACTCGGTTTAAGTTTGTCTTTTTAAATCTTTTTAATTTTTTTTTATCATTTGAGATTGACTTATTGGATATTAAGCTTCATGATTTGTGTTGATTTTTTTTTTGTGAGGTTATTTTTTTCTTATATCTTAAGTAGCAGGTTATTAAAGTTAAGCTGGGTTATCTCAATTTTTTTTGTTTGATCATCCAGTATTTTTTTTTTTTTTTTTTTGAAGGGAAATTTTTGACTTTTTGAGAGGAACACGGGTTGCTTTGTTTTTTTTTTTTGTCTTTGTTATCTCTTTTAAAACAATTTTTTAAATTAGATTAAATTAATTTATTTTACACTTTATTATTAAATTGGTTTGGTATTGCCTTGATGTTTTCGGTGCTCTTTGTTAAATTTTTCCTTTTAACAAGAATTTTGTTTAGTTAAAAAAATTTATCATACCTTTCAAGATTGATTTTTGTTTTTATATTGAGCTTTTTAGTTGAGTATATATTTGGAATTTAACAGTTTGTGAATTTAAGAGATTAACTTAGATTTTAAAGATTTATATAGATTTGCTTGGTATTTTTTTTATTTTTTATGGTTTTATCTTTAGATTTTCTTTAATGCCTATAAGAGTTTCCATTCGTTTTTTTTTAAAAAGTGTTATCTGGGTTTTTGTTCAATCTAATTTTTATGAGAATTTTTGCTTTTAAACTAAATATAACTATTAAATATTTTTCATGTCTTATTCTAATTACTTTTGAGACTCGAGTTAACTTAAGCCTCAGGTTTTCTAGGTCACAAGTCAACCCATCAAGTTAAGCATTTAAGTATCAAATAGTGTATTTTAATTTTGATTTTTTAAATTTTTTTCCCTTTTTAAATTTTCTCCTCACTCACTTAGTTTTTATTTTTGTTTTGGATTATTTTATGAATTTGTGAACTTAAGAATTTTTATTGATGGCATTTTGAGATTTTGACCCTTAATGTTTTGGTTTTAAATTTTTATTCTTGGCACCTTTACCATTTTTTTATTTTTAATTTTATTATTGAATCTATAATCTTGATTTTTTTTCAATTGAATTTGTTGATATTTTTTTTACTATTTTTTAATTTATCTTTTATGCTTTGGATTCTTGAGAATTGACTGTCGATTTGTTTTTATATGATGTGGAGCTATTAATTGTTTTTGAAAAATACATTTACAATGAATAGTTATTAACTATATGCTTTGATGCTCGCATGATGTTGCAGATGTTTTAACTAAAATTTAATTGTAATTATTATAATAGATAGTGATAAAATAATTGGAAGTATTATGTAACAAAAGACACAGTATTCAAAAAGTTAGTGTGGATTGCAAAAGTTAAGTAAAAGTAGTTAAATTGAAGTAGAACAAAAATGCTTAGTGCCAAGTACTTTATGTGTTAAGCTTGAAGGAAAGCAAGATAACTAGCTACAGTGTATCAATAATATAATAATAATAACAAAAAAAAACCCAAAAAAATTAAATATGAAGAATGTTGTAGCAACCCACAATGTTTTGTAGAGAAAGCTATAATGTTTTCCTCTACATGTTTTGGAATTTTGCTAGTTATACTTATATGACCCGCACTCTTTTGAGGGTTAATATTTTAATTTTTTTAAAAAACTATTTATGTAGATTTTTTCAATGTATTTTGATAGTTTAAAAAATATAACAAATCAAAAAATATATTTTTATGACAACCATAGTTAGGAAACCCAACTTAGAGGTTGACTCGACCAAGAGGCACGGTCTAGGATTAGATGGGTTAACTTAGGTTAAACCTGGGAAATTGAAAAAAAATATTTGAGATTTTAATATTTTTATGAAAAAATTAAAAAATAATCCATGTGGACATGAGCTATACATGTTGTAAATAATTAAGTTTAAAAGATTACTTTCAAAGGTTTTTATCCTATATTGGAAAAATACTATCTTATTCTTTTAAGTTGAAGTATTTAAATAAAAAGGGTTTTCTATCCCACATTGAATATACATAACTTTTTTTGTGTGAACATATAATATATATACTAAAGGGTTTCAAATCCCATATTAGAAAAATAAAATATTTTTCTAATATTTATATAATGAATTTTAAAATAAGTTAGTAACCAACTGAAAAATATAAACACATAAGGGTTTCAACGTAGGAGAAAAAAATAAATTTGGAAAAAAAAGGACTACCCGTTTTTTATTAGGTCACCCAAGTACTGGGTTAATCAGTCAACTGGTTTCCTCCAAATCAATTACAGACCCTAATTTTGAATGAAATAGACTCAACCAATGTGACACGATCAAAATATTGATATCTTCTTCTAAGTGCAGGAGTGTCGAAGTAATAAATAATCTAGTAAGACCGGGATCGAACCACAAGGATGTTAATTGTATAAATTATAGATAACAATAATATAACAACAACAACAATAATAACAATAATAGAAGTAGTAGTAGTAATAGTAAAACTAATAGTAATAGTAGTAATAATAGTAGTAGTACTAATAATAATAAAGAAGAAGAAGAAGAAGAAGAAGAAGAAGAAGAAGAAGAAGAAGAAGAAGAAGTTAATAAGAACTTTGAGATGAAAGATTAACGTAAGAATTAAACAATGATAACAACAAATATCAAGGTTAGAGGATCCACTAATAGTATGTTGATTAGTACTCAAAAGTGCATTTTTATTATGGTTTTATATCATCATTTTGCACTTTAAGTATCAATAACTCCTTAACTAAAATACATTTTATAATAATCTATCTAATAATATAAGGTACCTTTAATTTATGGTAAATGTCCATTTTAAATGCAGGCCTATCATATAAATAAAAGGATTGATTGATGACTTTAAGAACTTCAATTGCAAAGGCAAAGAGATGATTAAACTTAGAAAAGAGATGTTGGTGCAATCTAAATCGGAACACTATTCAGTAATTGGGTGATATCTGGAGCTATAGATCTCAGATTTAGGTCTACTTTATATGGATGAAAAGGTAAGATATGGGCCTATAACTTTCATATGGAGCTCAAGATCTAAAAAAGTCATTTTCAAGTCCAAATTGTTGCAACAATAAAGAAGCCCGAATCTGTCCTCCAGCCCGAGCACTATTTAGTATTTTGGCCATATATGGAGTTTTAAAAGTCGAAATGAGTTGAAGTTTTTACACAAGAAAGCTGAGACAATTTCCTATAACTTTCATGTTTTTAAGTGGCTCTAATTTGGACGTCATCAATAACGTTTTGGGCAGACAAGAGAAGATAAGGATTGTCACCAAATCAAGGGTTGGTCATCTACTCATCAATTAGTCATCAAATTAATAGTTCTCAATTTTGGCTTATAAAAGGATGCATTTGCCATGCATTTAGGCATCTTGGTGTCCAGATCAAGATCATGCTCTTCTTTTCTCTCTTTGTATTCTTTATGCTTTGTTTTCATTAATATCAAGTTTATGCCTTTCCTTTCCTTTCTTTATGCTTTGTTTTCATTAATATCAAGTTTATCTATTTTTCTTTCTTTCATTATGTCTAGCTAAGTTAATTATGTCAAGGTGAAAAGGTTACACTAATGGTGTAAGAATAAATATGGTATAAACTTAATATGGTCTTTAATGTTTGATACTGACATGCTTTATATTTGTTATCTTATTCACTCTTTAATACTTTGCTTGTTAAATGATTAATCTTGATTTATGTTGTATAACACTTGGTACAACAAATGCTTGACACTTTCATAGCTCATACTGTATGGTATAACCGACACCTAGGCTATGAAAGGAACTTGATTTATTGTTAACATATGTTATAATCATGAATACTTGATGAAATTTACAAGTATTAGCATTAATTGAATAAGATGACTAATGTAATCATGTTAACAATTTATAATATGATTAGAACCTCTTTTGTGTGTGGATTCCAATTGAACAATAAGAGTTTAGACTATACTTGTTTGACATACCATTAGTGGAACCTCTAACCTTGATATTTGTTATTATCATTGCTAATCTTTACTTTAATATTTCATCTCAAAGTTCTCATCTTTTTCTTCTTCTTTGTTGTTGTTGTTGTTGTTGTTATTGTTGTTATGGTTGTTGTTATTATTGTATTATTGTTATTTATAATTTGTATAAAAACCTCCATGTAGTTCGACCCTGGTCTTGCTGGGTTATTTATTACTTCGACACTCCTGTACTTGGGAGAAGACATCAATCTCTTTGTCGTGTCATATGTCAAACAAGTATAGCATAAACTTTTATTATTCAATTGGAAACCACATACAAAAGAGGTTCCAATCAGATTATAAATTGATAACAAGATCATATTAGTTATCTTATTCGATTAATGCTAATACTTGTAAATCTTGTCAGGTATTCATGATTATAACTTATGTTAACAACAAATCAAATTATTTTCATATCTTAGGTGTCTGTTATACCATACATTATGAGCTATGAAAGTGCTAAGCATTTGTTGTACCAACTGTTATACAACATAAATTTAAATTAGTTATTTAACAAGGAAAGTATTAAAGAGTGAACAAGATAACAAATACATAACATGTTAGTATCAAACATTAAAGTTCATGTTGAGTTTTACACTATACTTATTCTTTCACCATTAGTGTAACCTTTTCACCTTGACATAATAAACTCAATAAAATATAATAAAAGAAAGAAAAATAAATAAACAAAATAAGAATATAAATAAGATAAAAGTTAATTAAGTAAAGGAAAGGAAATAAAAGACATAAACTTGATATTAATGAAAGCAAAACTTAAGCATTGCAAAAATATAAAGAGAGAAAGTAAGAGCATGATCTTGATCTGGAAACTAAGATACCTAAATGCTTGGCAAATGCAAATGCCTTCTTTTATAGGCTAAAATTCAAAACTATTGATTTGATGAATAATTGATGAGTGAGTGGCCAACTCTTGACCTAGTACAATCCTTATCTTCTCTTGTCTGCCTAAAACGTCATTGATAACGTCAGAATTGAAACCACTTGAAAAAATGAATTTTGTAGGAAATTATTTCAACTTTTCAGGAAAAAAAATAGAGGTCATTTAGATTTTTAGAACTCCAGATATGGGTCAAACACTGAACAATGATCGGGTTGCAAGTCATATTCGGATTTTTTCATTGTTGCTACAATTTAGACTTGAAAATGACCATTTAAAACCATACCTTCATATGAAAATTATAGGCCTATGTCTTACCTTTCTATCCATATAAAGTAGACATAAATTCAAGATCTATAGCTCCAGATATAATCCAATTACGAAATAGTATTCTAATTTGAATTGCACCAACATCTCTTTTTTAAGTTTAGCCATCTCTTTATCATTTCAATTTTAGTCTTTAAACTTATAAATTAATTCTTTTATTTATGTGATAGATTTGCATTTAAAATGAATATTTACTATAAATATAAGGTATCTTATATTATTAGATATGTTATTATAAAACATGATTTAGTTAAGGAGTTATTGATGATTCATGTGCAAAATGATGATATAAAATCTTGATAAAAATTTACTTTTAAGTACTAATCACAATGCTATTGGGTCCTACTGAAAAATAAAGCCCAAAAAATAGGACCCATCATTGCTGGGTCTTGATGGTGCTCAACCCATCTTTAGTGGGTCCTCATGGAAGTTAGGCTTACCACAATTTAGTCTTATTATGAAGTTGGGCCTATCATCATTAGGACTGGCAGCAGGGCCCACCATCATTAAGAATGGCGGTAGAGCTCGCTGCTGCTGGGTTAGGCTATGGATCCATATACCCGCTACTGCTGGGTTCTATTGACAGCATGGCCTAACTTTATTGGGTTCTGCAGGGAAGTTAGGCCCACCATTGTTGGGCCTTTGATTAGTACTTAAAAGTATATTTTTATCAAGGTTTTATATCATTATTTTGCACTTGAAGTATCAATAACTCCTTAACTAAAGCATATTTTATAATAACATATCTAATAATATAAGATACCTTTAATTTGTGTAAATATTCATTTTAAATACAAGACTATCACATAAATAAAAAGATTGATTGATGAGTTTAAGAACAAAAATTGAAAGGACAAAGAGATGGGCAAACATAAAAAAGGGATGTTGGTGTAGTACAAACCAGAACATTGTTTGATAATTAGGTCATATCTAGAGTTGTAGTTCTTAGATTTAGGTCTACTTTATATTGATGGAAAGGTAAGACATAGGCCTATAACTTTCATAAGGAACTCAATATTTAAAAAGGCTATTTTCAAATCCAAATTGTAGTAATAACAAAAAAAGTCCAAATTTATCTTGTAGCCCTAGCACTGTTCAGTTTTTGACTAATATCTGGAGTTCTAGGAGCTCAAATACCTTTATTTTTTTTCTTGGAAAGCTGAGATAATTTTATACAACTTTCATGTTTTCAAGTGGTTCCAATTCTGACATTATCAATGATGTTTTGAATAGACAAGAGAAGATAAGGATTGTCACTAAGTTAAGAGTTGACCACCGACTCATCAATTAGTCATCAAATCAATATTTTCTAATTTTGATCTATAAAAAGAGGTATTTGCCATGCATTTAGGCATCTTGGTTTCCTGATCAAGATCGTGCTCTTGTTTTCTCTCTTTGTATTTTTGTAATGCTTCAGTTTTGCTTTCATTAATATCAAGTTTATGCTTTTCAATTCCTTTTCTTTACTTAGTTAACTTTTATCTTATTTATGTTCTTATTTTTTTCTATTTTTCTTTCTTTCATTATGTTTAATTAAGTTTATTATGTCAAAGTGAAAAGTTTACACTAATGGTGTAAGAATAAGTATAATGTAAACTGAATATGAACTTTAATGTTTGATAATAATATCTTTTGTATTTGTTATCTTATTTACTCTTTAGTACTTCACTTGTAAAATGATTAATCTAGATTTATGTTGTATAACACTTGGTATAACAAATATTTGGCACTCTTATAGCTCATACTATATGGTATAACTGACACTTGAGCTATGAAAAGAACTTAATTTGTTGTTAACATAAGTTATAATTATGAATGCCTAATAATATTTACAAGTATTGGTTTTAATCAAAGAAGTGATTAGTACTTAAAAGTGCATTTTTATCAAGGTTTTATATCATTATTTTACACTTGAAGTATCAATAACTTCTTAACTAGAGCATGTTTTATAATAACAAGTTTGATAATATAATATACCTTTAATTTATGAAAAATGCTCATTTTAAATGCAAGTATTCTTATAATTTAAAGAATTGATTGTTGTGATTAACTATTAGAAGTGAAAGGACAGAGAAAAAGCTAAGCTTATGAAGGAGATAGATTTACTTCAAATTCGAACACTGTTTAGTCATCAGATCATATCTAGAGCTATAGATCTTGGATTTCATATGAATTTATATGGCTGGAAAGATAAGAAATAGGCCTAAAGATTTCATGGATACGGAAAGATCCAAATTTTTCATTTTTAAATTCAAAGTTTGGCTATAAAAGAGAAGTCTAAATCTATCTTGTAATCCAACTCAAACACTACTAAGAGTTTTACCTATAATTGGATTTCTAGAAGTCCAAATAATCTGAAATTTGGTGGGTGGAAGGAAAAGATAATTTCCAACTTTCATAAGAGGACCAACTAAAATTTAGATGGTAGAAATGAGATTTCATCCAGACAAGAGCATGAGGGCTATCCATCACGTCCACCTGCAGCACTGCTCAGTATGTTAAACATATCACTAACTGTATTGCTCTAAATGATCTAAAAATTGATAGGTGGAAGGAAAAGATAATTTCTAACAACTTTCATGAGAAAAATTTATTAAATTCTGATTGCATCAATGTCAATTTAGCCAGCCAAAGTGCTTGATTGATGCTATCCATCAAATCCATGAATCAATAGTTAGCCACTATATCAATTATCAATTACCAGATGAATAATTCTGAATTTTATCCTATAAAAAAAGAAATTTTCCATTCATTTAGGCATCTTGTTTTTCATATCAAAATCATGTTCTTGCTCTCTCTCTTTGTATTTTTGTAATGCTTAAGTTTTGCTTTCGTTAATGTCTTCTTCATGCTTTTCATTTCCTTTACTATACTTAGTTAACTTATATCATGTTTATGTTTTTATATTATTTCTTTAAGTTTTTCTTCTTTATAATATCTAGCTAAGTTAATTATATTAAGTTGAAAAGGTTTCACTAATGGTGTTAAGATAAGTATAATATAAACCCAATATGGAATTTAATGCTTATATCCTAAACAACTTGCTATTACATGTCTTATCATTTTTATCTTATTAATTCTTAATACCTGACTTATTAAATGATTAATCTAGATTTGTGTTGTATAACACTTGGTACATGAAATACTTTATCCTTCATAATCTTTGGTCGACATCATTATTATGAGAGAAACTTGATTTATTGTCAACATAAGTTAACATCATGAATACTTGATAAAATTTAGAAGTATGGTGTTATGTAAATAAGATAATTAATATGATCATGTTGATAATTAATAAAGAGTTTATACCTTACTTATCACTAATACTATTAATATATCCTTTAACCTTCATTCTTTTTTTATCATTGTATAATTTTCACATTAATCTTACATCTCAAAGTTCTTTTTAACTCATTTTCACCACCACCACCACCACCACCACAACCACCACCACCACCATCATTCCTCTTCTTCTTCTTATTATTATTATTTGTAATTTCTATAGTTAACTTCCATGTGGTTAGACCCCGGTTTTGTCGGGTTATTTATTACTTTGACACTCCTGCACTTAGAATAAGATATCAACTCTTTGATCGTGCCAAGTTTTTGGCACTATTGCTGAGGAGGTAAATTCTAGTATAAATTATAATATTTATTTTATTTTCACTTCTTTTTTATATCTAACTTTTATTTCCTTTTGTTTTGTGTCCTTCTTCTTTTATTTTCTTCTTCCTTTTATTTTCTTTCTACATGTGCATGGGAGTTTGGTCATGTACATTAAATGGTAGACTTTGTAGGGTATCCTTATCATTTAAAAAAAAATGGCTGAAGAAGATAACCAACACTTTATAATGAGAATAATGAGAATAATCAAGTTAGAACACTGAGAGACCACACGAATCCTATAAGAACAAGTGCACCTTCATGCATAATTTTCCCTCCTGATGTATCTCACTTTAATTTTAAACTAGACATTATTCAACTTGTATCTTCTTTTCATGGCTTAGATCTAGAAAATCTATACTTGCATTTGAGAGAATTTGAAGAAATTTGTAACACCTATAATTATTTAAATTGTAGCATGAACACCATCAGATTAAAGCTTTTTCTTTTTTCATTAAAAGAAAACACTAAAACATGGCTAAAAATCTTAGGTCCAGATCTATTTATACTTGGGATGAAATGCAATAATAATTTTTAAAGAAGTTTTTTCCATCACATAGAACAAACTCTTTCAAAAGACAAACCAACATTTTCACTCAAAAACCAGGAGACACATTTTACCAAAGTTGGGATAGGTATCGAGACTTATTTAGTACTTGCCCTCATCATATTTTTGAAACATGAAGATTGGTTTCATATTTTTATGAAGGGTTAATACCTAAAGATAGACAAATAGTGGAATTGATGTAGAATGGAACTTTTGAAAATGAAAATACTGATGAAGCAATGGAGTACTCAGACTTGCTAGTTGAAAATGCTCAAAATTAGGACATTACAAGTACTTATAAGGCACCAGGGAAGATTCAACCTCATACGTCTAGTGGAGGTATGTACAACCTTAGAGAAGATCATGATCTCCAAGCTAAATTTACATCTTTAGCCAGAAAAGTTGAAGCACTATAATTAAAAAAGAATGGTCAATTAAAATCTGTTCAAGATATTGTATGTCAAATCTGTGAAAACAATGAACATTCAACCAATGACTATCCAACTTTGCCTTCTTTTAAAGAATGTCTCCATGAATAAGCTCATGCTTTAAATAGTTTCTGAAGGCCCAATCATAACCCATACTTGCAAACATACAACCCTGATTGGAGAAATCACCCAAATTTCAATTGGAAGAGTGGTAACAATAATGCACAAACTTCACAATCACTGTTTTAAGCAAACTATAATTTTTAAAATTCTCATGGATATGCACCTCCTTATACTCCATCTTCTAGAAGAAATCTTGAGGAAACATTGCATGTATTTATTGAAAAATAAGAGACAATCAACAATCAAAATGCTCAAATCATGACAGATCTAAAAGATGCTCTTGTAAAATTCACATCTCCTCTTAGTTTTCAAGAGAAAGGTAAGTTTCCATCTCAACCACAATAAAATCCTAAGGGGCAATACAATGCAAATACAAGTAGTTCCACAAACCATCACATGGATCAAGTCAAATCAATCATCACTCTTCGCAGTGGTAAGCTTATTGAAAAACCCATTCTTAAACCTTATGAGAAAGATGATGAGTTAATCTCCAAAGGTAAGGAAGGGGTTGTAGTTGAACATTGCAAAGAAAAGACTAATTCCCCGCTAGAACTTCCATTTCTTCATGCCATGACCAAACAAAAAAAAGTTAATCACAACTCTGAAATCTTTGAAACTTTCATACAAGTAAGGATCAATATACCTTTTTTGGATGCTATTAAACAAGTACCTTCTCCTGCTAAATTTTTGAAAGATCTATATACTGTGAAGAGAAAACTAAATGTAAAATAGAAAGCCTTTTTAGCCGAACAAGTGTCATTCTTCATAATAATAATGTTTTGAAATATAAAAACCCTGGTTTTCCTACAATTCCATGCTTTATTGGAGAACATAAAATTGAAAGAGTTTTACTTGATCTTGGAGCAAGTGTGAATTTACTTTTATATTTAGTCTTTTAAAGTCTTAATCTAGGTGAGTTAAAATTAACTTCTGTAACTTTATTACTTGCTGATAGATCTATAAAAGTGCTTAGAGGAATAGTTGAAGATGTATTAGTACAAGTTAATAAATTCATTTATCCTATAGATTTTATTGTCTTGGATACACAAACTATTGAAGCATGTAATTTAATTCTTGTTATTTTAGGATGTCCATTTCTTGCAACTTCTAATGTATTGATTAATTGTAGGAATGGATTAATGAAGTTATAATTTGGAAACATGACATTGGAGATGAATGTTTTTAATCTTTGAAAGCAACTTGGAGATAATAATGATTTACAGGAAGTGGACTTTATTAAAAAATTAGTTCATGATCAATTTGAAACTATTTCTAGTGAAATTGAATTTAATGAGTTTGAGAATTTACAAATGGTTTATTTTCAGGAAGAATCAAAGGCAAGTAATTAGAGACCACAAATTGAAAAGTTGCCACCATGATTAATTGAGTTTATACTTTCATGTCTTCAGCCACCAAAACCTGATTTGAAGTCGTTACCATTCAATTTCAAATACTCATTTTTAGAAGAAAATAAAACTTTTTTGATAATAATTTCTTCCAAACTTAATACACATCAATAAGGTAAGTTATTACAAACTGTGTAAATGCACAAAAATGCATTAGGATGGATCATAGGTGATATAAAAAGAATTAGTCCTTTGATTTGACCATTCATTTAATGATTATTTGACTAATTTAGAAAAAAATTTGAGTAGGTGTGAAGAGAAGAATCTTGTGCTGAATTGAAAAAAATATCATTTTATGGTAACAAACGACATTGTACTTGGTTATATTGTTTCATAAAAAGGAATTGAGGTTGACAAATCTAAAATCAAATTAATTGTCAACTTGCCAATACCAAAATCTATTAAAGATGTTAGATCATTCTTAGGATATACTGGTTTTTATACAAGGTTCATCAAAGTTTTAGTATTATATCTAAGCTATAGTGTAACCTACTAACAAAGGAAAATGTTTTTGAATGGACTGAACAATGTGAAAAAGCCTTTGTTAAACTTAAAAACTTGCTTACTTTTATTTCTGTCATTCAACCTCTTGATTGGTCATTAGCTTTTAAAATAATATGTGACGTCAATGATTATGCCATGAGTGCTGTTTTGGGACAAAGAAAAGATAAGAAACCTTATGTGATTTATTATGCAAGTAAAACTTTAAATAGTACTCAAATGAATTACACCACCATTGAAAAAGAATCACTTGCAATAGTATTTGCATATGAAAAATTAAGGTCTTGTCTTGTCGGCTCACCTATTGTTATTTTTAGTGATCATACAGCTTTCAAATATCTTCTTTTAAAAAAGAATTCTAAAGCTAAACTGGTATGATGGATTTTATTACTTTAAGAATTTGATATCATAGTCAAAGATAAGAAAGACACTAAAAATATTATCGCAGATCATTTATCAAGATTGACAACAGATTCGAGATCTGACATCATACCAATCGATGACTACTTTCCTGATGAATCCTTATTTTCTGTCTCTACAACACCTTGATTTGCTAATATTGTTATTTTTCTTGTTTCAGGATATTTGCCAGCTCATTGGAGTACCCAAGACAAAAGAAAGTTCTTGAACGAAGTGAAAAACTTTTATTGGGATGACCCTTGTTTATTCAAACATTATCCTAATCAAAAATTTTGAAGATGCATTCCCGATAATAAGGTAAGTAGTGTCATTAAATTTTATCATTCTGAGGCATATGAGGGTCATTTCTAATCAAGAAAGACAACTGTAAAAATCTTACAAAGTGGATTTTAGTGACCTATCATGTTTAAGGACTCACATACATTTGCAAGACTTGTGAAAATTATCAAAAGTTAGGATCTATTTCAAAATGTCACATGATGCCTTTAAATCCTATTCTTATCATCAAGATCTTTAACTGTTGGGGTATAAATTTTATAGGTCCATTTTATACATCATTTCATTTCTTGTACATATTAGTCATAGTAGATTATGTTTCAAAATAGATAGAGGCAGTTCCAACTCGAAACAATTATCGCAAAACAGTGATAAAATTTTTGAAAGAAAATATTTTTAGTTGATTTGGAATCCCTCAAGCCATGATAAGTGATGGTGGAACATATTTCTACAACAAGTCATTTGAGTCTTTAATGAAAAAATATAGAATCACACACAAAGTTGCCTCCTCTTATCACCCCCAGATAAGTGGACAAGTAGAACTTGCTAATAGGGAGATCAAACAGATCTTGGAAAAAACAGTGAACCCTAATAACAATGACTGCTCTTTAAGACTTAATGTTGCACTTTGAGCTTATTGAACTGCTTAAAAAATATCATTAGGTATGTTACTTATAGACTAGTCTATGAAAAACCTTGTTACTTGTCTGTGGAACTTGAACATAAAGCTTATTGGGCTATAGAGCTTTCAATTCAAATAGTGATAATGCTAGTCAACTACAGAAATTACAAATAAATGAGCTTGAGAAAATGACAAATGATGCATATGAAAATTCAAGAATTCATAAAGCAAGTGACACGATGAAAAGATTAATGTCTTCTCCCAAGCGCAGGAGTGTCGAAGTAATAAATAACCCGGCAAGACCGGGGTCGAACCACATAGAGGTTATTGTACAAATTATAAATAACAACAATACAACAACAACAATAATAACAATAACAACAATAATAGTAACAACAACAACAACAACAACAACAACAACAACAACAACAACAACAACAACAATAATAATAATAATAATAATAATAATAATAGTAATAGTAATAAAGAAAGAGAAGAAAAAGATGATGATGATGAAAACTTGGAGATAGAATATTAATGTAAGGATTAAACAGTGATAATATCAAATGTCAAGGTTAGAGGTTCCACTAATGGTATGTCAAACAAGTATAGTATAAACTTTTATTGTTCAATTGAAATCCACACACAAAGGAGGTTCTATATTATAGATTGTTAACATGATTACATTAGTCATCTTATTCAATTAATGCTAATACTTGTAAATTTTGTCAAGCATTCATGATTATAACTTATGTTAACAACAAATCAAGTTCCTTTCATAGCTCAGGTGTCGGTTATACCATACATTATGGGCTATGAAAGTGCCAAGCATTTGTTGTACCAATTGTTATACAACATAAATCAAGATTAATCATTTAACAAGCAAAGTATTAAAGAGTGAACAAGATAACAAATATAAAA
>SRLM01001017.1:50660-64063 GCA_015708895.1 Populus ilicifolia
AAGTTTATACCATACTTATTCTTACACCATTAGTGTAACCTTTTCACCTTGACATAATTAACTTAGCTAGACATAATGAAAGAAAGAAAAATAGATAAACAAAATAAGAATATAAATAAGATAAGAGTTAACAAAGCAAAGGAAAGGAAATGAAAGGTATAAACTTGATATTAATAAAAGCAAAGCATAAACATTACAAAAAATACAAAGAGAGAAAACAGGAGCATGATCTTGATCTGAAAATCAAGATGCCTAAATGCATGGCAAATGCCTCCTTTTATAGGCCAAAATTGGGAACTATTGATTTGATGACTAATTGATTAGTAGGTGGCCAACCCTTGACTTGATGACAATCCTTATCTTCTCTTGTCTGCCCAAAACGTCATTGATGACGTCAAAATTAGAGCCACTTGAAAACATGAAAGTTCTAGGAAATTGTCTCAGCTTTCTTGTGTAAACAATTCAGGTCATTTTGACGTCTAGAACTCAAATATAGCCAAAATACTAAACAGTGCTTGGGCTGGAGGACATATTCGAGCTTCTTTGTTGTTACAACAATTTGGACTTGAAAATGGCCTTTTCAGATTTGAGCTCCATATGAAAGTTGTAGGCCTATGTCTTACCTTTCCATCCATATAAAGTAGATCTAAATCTGAGATTTATAGCTCCAATTACCGAATAGTTTCTGGTTTGGATTGCACCGACATCTCTTTTTTGAGTTTGGCCATCTCTTTATCCTTTTAATTTCAGTTTTTGAATTCATCAATCAATCCTTTCATTTATGTGATAGGCCTGCATTTAAAATGAATATTTACCACAAATTAAAGGTATATTATATTATTAGATATATTATTATAAAACATAATTTAGTTAAGGAATTATTGATACTTGAAGTATAAAATGATGATATAAAACCTTGATAAAAATACACTTTTAAATACTAATTACCTAGCCTTATCAATTACGATGGTTGATGTCATGTTACTACCCGTTTTTCTATTTACGCTATTAAAGCCTTATAGAAACAATAAAAACAAAAGGACATAGTTAATTGGCAATTAGAATATCATCCAAGTATGACATTAAGATAATTTTGGCTTTCTTCGATAAACCTAAGTCAAGAATGACATCAAAATCATCAAACATCATTACTAACAAATTATGCTTCTTTTTCCACTGTTCCAGGATTAACAACATCCTAATTAACCTTTAGTCCCTAGCATTCATTATCTTTATAGTTGTGTGGTTGTTACTTAGTCGTAACTTAAACTATATCACCAATATATCGGCAACAAAAGTGTTTGTGACAACTGAATCCATTATGAAAGTCCGATCTCTATAATTAATCTTAATCTTCACATACATTAATGTCTTCACTGCACCTAACTCCCTTTGTCTCAACACATAAATCTAAACTAGATCATATTTTACAAGGCTGGATTTATCCATTGAATTTGTAACATTTCCAACTTTTCAATTTAACTTTATTAATTTATTTTATCCATAATTATTAGAATGTAAAACTAGAAAAATCCTTTTATATATCTTTACATGATATTTTACCTCTAATTTTTTTTTATCAAAGTTTCTTTTATTTTTTAATGTTTCTAAATGTCAACATCCTTATCTTTCATAATTTTCTACAACTGAAACATTCAATTCAATTATTTTAGACTATTTTCATGTTCATAGTTATTATTATAATCTTCTTTTCCTCCATAATATTAAATATAAACAAGATATAAGATAAATACTAAAAAAAAAACTAACACTTTTCTTTTAAATAAAAGTACTAATTATGAAATAATATTTAATTGGTTATAAAACTAAAATGTTACATGTTTTCCAAATTTGAAATTGAGATGTATATCAACGAGTATTTTCAAAATTATAATACATGAGAAGTTTATAAAAATTTGTCTTACAACCTTAGTAGATACAAAGCACAAAAGTAATCTACTATTCGACACAAACATGAGAAGATCTTGAAATTAAAATTTAATTATTTAATGAGAAAATATTATTTAATAACTTATATAAAAAGAAGAAATTATATCTCAATTAGTATTTTTATTGTTTTTCATTTTCTTTTGTGTAATAACATATCATGAAGATAAATTTTTTTTATCTAATTAGATACTTTAAGTTATCCTATTTACTATTGAAGATAAATAAAATATCATCTCAATCATTAGACATCTTGATGCATTTAACACCATCTAGGTACTAGTTGATTTTATTTAATTCTAGTTAAAAAAAAATTTGATGCCTCTAGTTCCATCTAAGATACTAGTCATTTTTAGTCTCGATCATTAAATTTATTGATGTTTGTAGTACAACACAAGATACTAGTCAATTTTAGTCTCGATCATCAGATTCACTAATACCTCTAATATTGTTCCAGCTACTAAATTTCAATCTTAGTCATCAAATTCATTGACAACTCTAGTACCACTCCTAGTACTAGAAATTTCAATCCATCATTCTTAACATAAAATATATACAACCCTTGTAAAATTGAACTTTGAATAACATTTAAAACTAGGATATGCAAAAAAAAAATGAATGTAATATTAACTCTTACCTAGCACCTATTTTCGTGCTATCACTTTTGACTGGCTCTCTAACCTGATAGCCATATTTGTAATATTATAGTTACAGTTATTATAAAACATATAATTATCAACCATATCCAAATTCTATTGTCATTCAAACTTTAATAAGAAAAACTTTTTAGGATTCCAAATATGCATATAAATATGTTGATTTTCTTTATTTTCATATTATTATTATTGTTTTCACATTAAGATTATTCTTTAATAACAACTTCAAACAATATCAGAAATTTATAAATTCTTGGCCAGCTTATTCTATTTAACCTTCAAACACTGTTCAATATTTTAATTATATCTAGGGTTATAAAACTCTATTTTGGACTTGGATGGTCTTTTCAGAGAGATATGACATAAGATAATAATTTTCATGAAGGAAGCAATAAGTAGTTTTGCCATATACCCAGCTAACATTACCTTTAATAGTAGCATTGTTGAAATAGCCTTATAGAAAAATCTATTTTGACCTTCCATCTATTATTTGTTCATAATACAAGTTTTATTCAAATTTCACAAGGTAAGTTTCCTTTAAATTTTAACACCCCATATTATAATTTCATGAAAAAATATATTTTAAAATTTTTTATTTACTTATCCTAATTCTAATAATAACCCAAGTTATGAAACTATCACAATTTCAACTTTCAAGTTTAACACACAACCTAAATATTTTTATGTGTTCTTTCATCATTTATGGCAACCATTTCCTTCCTACATACCTCTTCATATCTTTTGTATCCAATTCTCCTAGCATTAAATCACTTCTATCCATTTGATCATTTAAAGTAAACCATTATAAAAGAAATGCAATTCCTTCAACTAATTTTAATTCATTTTATTCTTACAAACTTATATCAAACAAAATTTAACAAATTATGGTCTCCCTTTTAATTTCTACTCTTGTTTGAAACCTTATGGTCAAGGAAAATGGCTTTAAATTTTCATTTTAGGATTTTCAAATTATTCAACATTCTAGTATAACACACATCATTTCTAAATACAATTTTCCTAATAATTTCATCAAGAAAATTTATTTCTTAATTTCTTTCCCTTAGGCCGAAACCTAGTAATTGACGGGGATTAGTTTATTTTTATTTTTTTCCCCAAATTAGAACATAACCCATTCAATATTCATGTATATAAGTATTAATCAAACACTACACTAAGCATTAATTCAATCATTTATTCAAACCCATATTTTATAATGTATTCTTTAATAATAATAATAATAAAAGAAATGCTTTTCACATAACATACATATAATTAAAGCTTAACTTAAAGCTTTTCACCTCTTAAGCACAAGAATTTGAATAAAATAAAGTGTTAGAAACAAGTTTTTCTTTCCCTCGTAATTTCTCCTCCCAAACCCACCACCTTCCATGCTAAATTCCCTTTATTTTCTTCATTTTTCTGATAGCCTAATCTCCTCCTAATCCCTTCTCACCCCTTAGTTTCTAGTGTAGAGGTATGAATTTAGGTAGATTATTAAAGGAATTTTGAAAAAATTCCATTCCTCACTCCTTTGGAAACCAAAAGTGCGTATGTACTCATCTTTTAGCCCTTAAATACAATAATACCCTTCCTTTTAATGATTTAATGTTTTTTGTTTAACCAAGTATTATGTCTTGTTAACTTGACAATTTTAAATTCAACCTAGTTTTTTAATCCATATTATGATTAAAATGACAATCTCTTAATTTAGTTTTACCCATTTTATTTTTGAATCAAAATTTTAATATTATGAATCATGAAAAATTTTAAATGAGGTTTATAAAATTCTCCAATTTAAAAATCAAATAATTCAACACATGTATTGGATTAATGTGCATGACTATTTCTTCATCTTTACTGTCATCCATTAGAGGAACATTCAATTTTTTCATTTTAGATATTCCTTTTTGTAATGTCGTCTATCATTATCATTGACATGTTTGAATCCTCCCCTACTAAGTTTTTTTTATTTCTCTTATTATCTTCCTCTCTTTTTTATATTTGATTTCAAATAGACTGCAACATAATTATCTCTAATCACTTTCTTGAAATCAACCGGCCCATCTATAGAAATAATAATAAAAGCTATGTCAACCACTTTCTATCTCCTCATTTCTACTTATACCCAATGCTGCAAACATGATAAAAAGTTGAATAACTTATCATCTTTGAACATATTTTCAATCTCTAAAATGAGAGAACTGAAGTCTTTTATATATTCCTAAAATAACTTGTCTTTTTTCAACCTTTTCAACTATTATAATGTAATCTTGAACGATTTATTCAACAAAAATTATTCCTTTAATTTTTATTTCACATGCTTTCAAGTACCAGTTGTGATCATCCAACATTCATGTCATCTATAGTTCTAGTTCTCCATCATATTTCTATATCACCCTTCAAGTACATAACAATGATGTCCACTTGTTCTCCATATCAATCTTGGCCACATTAAACTACATCTTCATATCCCATAGAAAATTCTCTAATTCCTTGAACCCCACCAAATGGTTTTAGTTTTAATAATTTGGTTTTGGCATGACAACATAGTATGTTTGCTAATGCCTTTTGTAAGACAAATTCCATCCTCAATAACATGTAACGTTTGGCATGTCTTTACCACAAGTTGAACATACTAAACAATGTTTTTAGTGATTTCTATAGCCAATTCAAAATTGTCATTGATCAAGCGATTAAAAGGGATTGGCCCTATTAGACCTTTCAAATATATCAACCTTTTCTAAATTTTTTACATATGAATTTGCATGTGATGTCAAAGATAATAGTTTCACAAACATTTTAAAAATGGCTTTAACAAAATTATTTGTTGTCTTATTTATAACATAATCAGACTCTGATACCACTTGTCACATGGTTAAAATTTTATCAGAATTTTAATCCCAATACAACAGTCTATTCCCCTACTAGACATAACCTTTCTCACTAATTTTCCAATAATCTAAGTGTTTCACACCCCTAACAGACTTTTCCTATTCTCTTATTTATTATAGACAAACCTTATCTTGTTGAAAAACCAGACATGTCTTGACAAAAAACTCAATGTCATGTTGTATTTTTTTGCTAGAAATATGTTTGGGACAACAATGCCAAAATCTTTTCTCATCAAGGATGTCTAACTTATTATACAGGTCATGATTCTTTAACATTAATTATTTTCTTAATTTCCCATTTAAAACATACAATCAATCTTTTTATTGTATAAAGGAGACTGTTTTCTGATCAATACCATTTAAAACATTCTTTTTTTTACGAGTTTAACTGACTTGGCATAGGCTACATATTTTGTAAAAACCTTATGCAATCTCTCCAGCTTATTACATTCAACTTATAAAATAAAAAACCAAATAAGTAAGAAACACATGTTAATTTAATGAATCTAAAACCTTATTATGTCACCTTGATTTGTGTTTCCATATAAAGTCATACTCCATCAAAAACTCTTTCCACTAATCTAAAATTTCAACAACTTTCAAGTTTTAAAAAAATTATTGACAACATTATCTATCTTCACAACAAATTTCATCCCCAAGAGATAAACCTTTCAAACACCAAAATAATAAACCATCGTTGTCATCTTTTTCTCGTGTGTCAAGTATTTTTGTTTTGCCTTGTTTAGTTGTCAACTCTTAAACTTTAGTGGATGTCTATCATACACTAGTACATTGATTGATACTTAAAAGTGTATTTTTATCGAGGTTTTATATCATCATTTTGCACTTGAAGTATCAATAACTTCTTAACTAAAGCATGTTTTATAATAATATATCTAATAATATAAGATACCTTTAATTTATGGTAAATGTTCATTTTAAATGTAGGCCTATCACATAAATAAAAAGATTGATTGATGAATTTAAGAACTAAAATTGGAAGGACAAAGAGATGGCCAAACTTAGAAAAGAGATGTCGGTGCAATCCAAATCGGAACACTGTTTAGTAATTGGATCATATCTAAAGCTGTAAATCTCATATTTAGGTCTACTTTATATGGATGGAAAGGCAAGACATAGGCCTACAACTTTCATATGGAGCCCAAGATCTAAAAAGGCCATTTTCAAGTCTAAATTGTAAAAACAATAAAGAAGCTTAAATCTATCTTCCAACCCGAGCACTATCCAATATTTTGGCCATATCTAGAGTTTTAGAAGTCAAAATGAGCTAAATGTTTTACACAAGAAAGCTAAGACAATGTCCTACAGCTTTCATGTTTTCAAGTGGCTTCAATTTTAATGCTATTAATGACGTTTTGGGTAGACAAAAGAAGATAAGGATTGTCACCAAGTCAAGAGTTGGTCACCTACTCATCAATTAGTCTTCAAATCAATAGTTCCCAATTTTGGCCTATAAAAGGAGGCATTTGCCATGCATTTAGGCATCTTGGTTTCCAGATCAAGATCATGCTCTTGCTTTCTTTCTTTGTATTTTTCTGTAATGTTTATGCTTAGCCTTCATTAATATCAAGTTTATGCCTTTCATTTCCTTTCATTTACTTAGTTAACTTTTATCTTACTTATGTTCTTATTTTGTTTGTTTATTTTTCTTTCTTTCATTATGTCTAGCTAAGTTTATTATGTCAAGGTGAAAAGGTTACACTAATGGTGTAAGAATAAGTATAGTGTAAACTCAATATAGACTTTAATGTTTGATACTAACATGTTTTGTATTTGTTATCTTGTTCACTCTTTAATATTTTACTTGTTAAATGACTAATCTTTATTTATGTTGTATAACACTTGGTACAACAAATGCTTAACACTTTCATAGCCCATACTGTATGGTATAACCAACATCTGAGCAATGAAAGGAACTTGATTTTTTGTTAACATAAGTTATAATCATGAATGCTTGACGAGATTTACAAGTATTAGTATTAATTGAATAAGATGACTAATATAATCATGTTAACAATCTATAATCTGATTCGAACCTCCTTTGTGTGTGGTTTCCAATTGACTAATAAGAATTTATACTATACTTGTTTGACATACCATTAATGGATCATATAACCTTGACATTTATTGTTATCGTTGTTAAATCTTGACATTAATATTTCATCTCAAAGTTCTCATCTTCTTCTTCTTCTTTTTCTTTATTATTATTACTAGTATTATTATTATTATTATTGCTGTTATTATTGTTATTACTATTATTATTGTTGTTGTTGTTATTGTTATTGTTATTATTATTGTTATTGTATTATTATTTATCATTTGTATAAATAACCTCCCTGTGGTTTGAGCCCGGTTTTGCCGTGTTATTTATTACTTTGACACTCCTGCACTTGAGAGAAGACATCAAGCTTTTCGTCGTGTCAAGTTTTTGGCACCGTTACCGGAGAGGTAAATTTTCTATAAATTATAATATTTATTTTATTTTATTTTCTCTTTTCACTTTTCTTGTATATAACTTTGTTTCTTTTCTCTTGTTTATTCTTCTTTTGTTTTCTTTTTTCTTTTATTCTATTCTTATACGGGCATGAGAGTGTAGTCACATACATTAAGTGGTAGACTTTTCAGGTATCCTCATCATTTTCAAAAAATATGGCCAAATAAGATAATCAATCACCTTATAATGAGATTAATGAAAATTTTAAGTTAGGCATCATGCATAGTTTTCCCTCTTGATGCATCTCATTTTAATTTTAAGCTAGGCATTATGGTCTTGATAATCATCAGGCATTATTTTAATTTTACCTTCTTTTCACAGCTTAGATTTGGAAAATTCATACTTACATTTAAGGGATTTTAAAGAGGTCTGCAACACATATAATGATTCAAATTGTAGTATGAACACCATCAAATTAAAGCATTTTCCATTTTCATTAAAAAAAATAAAGCTAAAACATGGCTACATAATTTGAGACTGGATCCATTCGTACTTGGGATGAAATGCAACAACAGTTTTTAAAGAATTCTTTTCCATCTCATAGAACAAACTCTTTTAAAAGACAAATCACCACTTTTACTCAAAAACCAAGAGAAACATATTACCAATGTTGGGATAGGTATCGAGACTTGCTTAGTACTTGCCCTCATCATGGTTTTGAAACATAGAGATTGGTTTCACATTTCTATAAAGGGTTAACACCTAAAGATAGGCAAATGGTTAAATTGATGTGCAATGAAACTTTTAAAGATAAAGATCCTGATGAAGCAATTGAGTACTTAGACTTGTTAGTTGAAAATGTTCAAAATTAGGACACCGCAAGTACTTATGAGGCACCGAGTAAAACTCAACGTCATACATCTAGTGGAAGTATGTATAACCTTAGGGAAAATCATGACCTTTAAGCCAAGTTTACATCTTTAGCTAGAAAAGTCGAGGCACTAGTACTGAAAAAGAGTGGTCAATTAAAATCTGTTGAAAACATTGTGTGTCAAATCTGTGAAACAAGTGAACACTCAATCAACGATTGTCCAACCTTGCCTTCTTTTAAGAAATGTCTCTATAAACAAGCTCATGCTTTAAACAGTTTTCAAAAGGCTAACCACAACCCATACTCACAAACATACAACCTTGGTTGGAGAAATCACCCAAATTTTAGTTGGAAAAATGAGAACAACAATGCACAAACTTCAAAACCACCATTTTAAGCTTTTAAGCACACCATAATTTCCAACATTCTCATGGATATGCACCTCCTTATGCTCCACCTCCTAAAAGAAATCTTGAGGAAACATTGCATGTATTCATTGAAAAGCAAGAGACAATCAATACTCAACTTGCTCAAAACATGATAGATTTTAAAGATACTCTTGCAAAATTAACATCTTCTCTCAGTTTCCAAGAGAAAGGTAAGTTCCAAGGGGCAATACAATGCAAATGTTAGTAGTTCCGGAAGCCAACACATGGATCAAGTCAAATCAGTCACTACTCTTCGCAGTGGTAAGGTTATTGAAAAACCCTCTCTTGAACCTTATGAGAAAGATGATGAGTCAATCTCTAAGGGTAAGGAAGGGGTTGAATCTAAAATTTGCAAAGAAAAAACTGATTCCCGACCAGCACTTCTATTTCCTAAGGAAGATTTACAAATGATTTATTCTTATGAAGAAATCACATATGACAAAGGCACCAAAAATATTGATACAGATCTTTTGTCAAGAGTGACAACAGATTAGACATTCAACATTACACCAATCAATGATTACTTTCCTGACGAATCCATACTTTCTTGAATTTTAATGCATTGGTTTGCTAAAAATATCAATTTTCTAACTTTAGGAGATTTTCCAGCTCATTGGAGTACCCCAAGATAAAGGAAGGTTTTTAAACAAAGTGAAGAACTTTTTATTGAGATAACCTTAATTTATTCAAATATTGTCCTGATCAAATATTTCAAAGATGCATTCCTGACAATAAGGTAAGTAGTGTCATTAAACTTTGTCATTCTAAAGCATTTGGAAGTCATTTCTCATCAAAAATGATAGTTGCAGAAATATTTTAAAATGGATTTTATTGGCCCACCATATTCAAGGACACGCATGCATTTTGGAAAACTTATAAAAATTATCAAAAAGTTGATACTGATCAAAAAGTTTTGCTTTACAATTCTTAACTTCATTTATTCCCTAAAGAGTTAAGATCAAGATGGAGCAGTTCATTTATTGAGAAACATGTATATCCTTATGAGGCCTTTGATATTGAGAATCCAAAGAATGACAATGTTTTTAAGGTAAATGGATATCGTTTGAAAGTTTACTTTAATAACTTTCCTAATGAAAATGAATCCATTAGTTTGAATGATTATGTAGATAAAGGTTGATTATTTTATTTTTTTATTATTTTTATGTTTTTTTAATGTGTGACTCCTATTTTGCTAGTCTCTATCACCCTAGTTAAATGGTGGATAACGGTACTCTATGACTCTTAAGTCGGTTCTTTCAGTTTCCTATGATAACTAATATTTGTTTATATATTTGTTCAATTCCTTCTTCATTCTCCTTTCTTTAAATCTATCTTTCAATTCTCATTTGAAAATAAACACCACTCTTGAAAAATTAAAAAAGTATTTTCTCGCTCTACCTCAAAATGCAATTACAAAAATTCATTGTCCTAGATGTACAAGATTGAGGTTGTTAATGAATCATAAAATTCCTGAAGATATTCGTTGGCTAATTAAAGCAAAGGTTTGATTATCAAATGAGTCCTCTAATTCCTTCATTTCACACATGCTTGAAACAGGTAAAAGCACTTTTAAAAAGACACATCGCGCAAAACGACTAAAAGTCTGTCAACGATGTGTTAGATGAACTTGTAATGCTCAATGTCGTTCTTTAGGAATGATATCTATAACCGCGAAGATAAAATACAATTCATTAATGATAGGTTAAGTAAAAAGTCTTTAGATAAGCTTTTATGAACTCTTGAGATACATCCTAATAGAGATGTACATCATGTAATTCATGATTTATGATCCCATTTTATAAAGAACATGATCGACTTAGTCTTTGGAATCTGATTAAAAAAGACCATGTTTGACAGTTTTTAAGAAAACTAGATGAGAAGCTTATTCCTGACCTATCGTATTTAAATCGTTCTTGGACGTAAAACCAAAGGAAGGTATGAGCCGCAATCACAACTATGATTTTTGTCTTAGTTTGTAAAAAATTATGTCTTTTGATTTTATTAATAGAGTATAATATTTGTGTTTTATTATTTCTTATATTTGTTTAAATGTATTTCAAGTTTGTCAATAGTCACTGTTTTAGGTGATGTCTTCTATACTCTATTTTTCTATCTTAGAATATTGAGGGCAATATCTCATTTTACTTAAAGGGGGGAGGGTAGTAGTTGATATTAAAATAAAAAAATTGTGTCTTCTATTTCATAAACCATTGTTACTAAGATAACATAGTAAAGAGGAATTTTATCGACTCTTAAGATGTATCATCGTTCATATTTTTTAAATGGTTATTTGCAATATTCATAACAAGGTCTATCAAAATACTTCTTGAAATATTCAAGTTTACAATCTTTTGCACTATTATCACTTAATTCTGCTTATATACTCCTTTAACAAATATTCTTAAACCTTAATTTTCACACATACACTTTAACATATGATTGTGGGTCGTGTGTTAGATTATTATATTATTTATATTTTTTTGTTAAAGTTAACAATTAAGGGAAAGGGGTAGCATATAAGTTGCAAAAACAAAAAAAACAAAAAAATATTGATAATAAAAATGAATATAAGTTTGGTTTTGTAGTCTCCCTAACCTAAGCAATTAAGCCCGAAGGGGTGATTTAAGTCAATTGACTTAGGAGCTATTGGCCCAACATTTGTTACATGGTGACACGACGAAAAGATTAATGTCTTCTCCCAAGTGCAGGAGTGTCGAAGTAATAAATAACCTAGCAAGATCAGGGTCGAACCACAGGGAGGTTATTGTACAAATTATAAATATCAACAATATAACAACAACAATAATAACAATAACAACAATAATAGTTATAACAACAACAACAACAACAATAACAATAATAACAATAATAATAATAATAATAATAATAATAATAATAATAATAATAATAATAGTAGTAGTAGTAGTAGTAGTAGTAGTAATAATAATAATAAAGAAAGAGAAGAAGATGATGATGATGATGAGAACTTGGAGATAGAATATTAAAGTAAAGATTAACAAATGTCAAGGTTAGAGGTTCTACTAATGGTATGTCAAACAAGTATAGTATAAACTCTTATTGTTCAATTGGAAACCACACATAAAGGAGGTTCCAATCAGATTATAGATTGTTAACATGATTACATTAGTCATCTTATTCAATTAATGCTAATACTTGTAAATTTCGTCAAGCATTCATGATTATAACTTATGATAACAACAAATCAAGTTCCTTTCATAGCTCAGGTGTCGGTTATACCATACAGTATGGGCTATGAAAGTGCCAAGCATTTGTTGTACCAATTGTTATACAACATAAATCAAGATTAATCATTTAACAAGCAAAGTATTAAAGAGTGAACAAGATAACAAATATAAAACATGTTAGTATTAAACATTAAAGTCCATATTAAGTTTATACCATACTTATTCTTACACCATTAGTGTAGCCTTTTCACCTTGACATAATTAACTTAGCTAGACATAATGGAAGAAAGAAAAATAGATAAACAAAATAAGAACATAAAAGTTAACTAAAGAAAGGAAAGGAAATGAAAGGCATAAACTTGATATTAATGAAAACAAAGCATAAAGAATACAAAGAGAGAAAACAAGAGCATGATCTTGATCTGGACACCAAGATGCCTAAATGCATGGAAAATGCCTCCTTTTATAGGCCAAAATTGGGAACTATTGATTTGATGACTAATTGATGAGTAGGTGGCCAACCCTTGACGTGGTGGCAATCCTTATCTTCTCTTGTTTACCCAAAACGTCATTGATGACGTCAAACTTAGAGCCACTTGAAAACATAAAAGTTCTAGGCAATAGTCTTAGCTTTCTTGTGTAAAAAATTCAGCTCATTGTGACTTTTAGAACTCCAGATATGGCCAAAATACTGAACAGTGCTCGGGCTGGAGGACAGATTCAGGCTTCTTTGTTGTTGCAATAATTTGGACTTGAAAATGGCCTTTTTAGATCTTGGTCTCCATATGAAAGTTGTAGGCCTATGTCTTACCTTTCCATCCATATAAAGTAGACCTAAATCTGAGATCTATAGCTCCAGATATAACCCAATTACCGAACAGTGTTACGGTTTGGATTGCACCGACATCTCTTTTCTAAGTTTGATCATCTCTTTGCCTTTGCAATTGAA
>SRLM01001018.1:0-58628 GCA_015708895.1 Populus ilicifolia
AAATGATGATATAAAACCATGATAAAAATGCACTTTTCAGTACCAATCAAATTTTGACGTTATCAATGACGTTTTGGGCAGACAAGAGAAGATAAGGATTGTCACCAAGTCAAGGGTTGACCATCTACTCATCAATTAGTCATCAAATCAATAGTTTCTAATTTTGTCCTATAAAAGGAGACATTGTCATGCATTTAGGCATCTTGGTGTCCAGATCAAGATCATGCTCTTCCTTTCTCTCTTTGCGTTTTTTGTAATGTTTATGCTTTGCTTCCATTAATATTATGTTTATACCTTTCATTTCCTTTCCTTTACTTAGTTAACTTTTATGTTCTTATTTTGTTTATCTATTTTTCTTTCTTTCGTTATGTCTAGCTAAGTTAATTATGTCAAGGTGAAAATTTTACACTAATGGTGTAAGAACAAGTATAATGTAAACTTAATATGGACTTTAATGTTTGATACTAACATGTTTTATATTTGTTATCTTATTCACTTTTTAATACTTTGCATATTAAATGACTAATCTTGATTTATGTTGTATAACACTTGGTACAACAAATGCTTGGCACTTTCATAGCCCATACTGTATGGTATAACCGACACCTGAGCTATGAAAAGAACTTGATTTGTTGTTAACATAAGTTATAATCATGAATGTTTGACGAGATTTACAAGTATTGGCATTAATCGAATAAGATGACTAATGTAATCATGTTAACAATTTATAATCTGATTGGAACCTCCTTTATGTGTGGTTTCCAATTGAATAATAAAAGTTTATATTATAGTTGTTTGACATACCATTAGTGGAATCTCTAACCTTGATATTTGTTATTATCATTGTTTAATCCTTACTTTAATATTTTATCCCAAAGTTCTCATGTTCTTATTCTTTATTATTGTTATTATTGTTACTACTACTAGTACTACTACTACTATTGTTATTATTGTTGTTATTGTTATTATTATTGTTGTTTTATTATTATTATTTATAACTTGTACAATAACCTCCCTGTGGTTCGACCCCGGTGTTGCCGGGTTATTTATTACTTCGACACTCCTGCACTTGGGAGAAGACATTAATCTTTTCATCATGTCAAGTTTTTGGCACCGTTGCTGGGGAGGTAAGTTTTGTATAAATTATAATATTTGTTTTATTTTTTCTTTTCACTTTTCTTGTATATAACTTTGTTTCTTTTTTCTTGTTTCTTCTTCTTTTGTTTTCCTTTTCCATTTATTTTATTCCTACACGTGCATGAGAGTGTGGTCACGTATATCAAGTGGTGGACTTTGTAGGGTATTCTCATTATTTTCAGAAAATATGGTCAAACAAGATAATCAATCGCTTCATAATGAGAATAATGAGAATAACTGTGCTAGAACACTTAGAGACCACATGAATCCAACAAGAACAAGTGCACCATCATGCATAGTTTTTTCTCCCGATGCATCTCATTTTAATTTTAAGCCAGACATTATTCAAATTTTTTCTTCTTTTCATGGTTTAGAATTGGAAAATCCATACTTGCATTTAAGGGAATTTGAGGAGGTCTGCAACACATATAATAATCTAAATTGTAGCATGAACACCATCAAATTAAAGTTTTTTTTTCATTAAAAGATAAAGCTAAAACATGGCTATAAAATTTGAGACCAGGATCCATTCATGCTTGGGATGAAATGCAACAACAGGTTTTAAAGAAGTTTTTCCCATCTCATAGAACAAACATTCAAAAAACAAATTACCACTTTCACTCAAAAACCAGGGGAAACATTTTACCAATGTTGGGATAGGTATCGAGACTTGCTTAGTACTTGCCCTTATCACGGTTTTGAAACATGGAGATTGGTTTCAAATTTTTATGAAGGGTTAACACCTAAAGATAGGCAAATGGTTGAATTGATGTGCAATGAAACTTTTGAAGATAAAGACCCTGATGAAGCAATGAAGTACTTAGACTTGTTAGCTGAAAATGCTCAAAATTGGGACACCGCGGGTACTTATGAGGCATCGAGTAAAACTCAACCTCATATATTTAGTGGAGGTATGTACAACCTTAGGGAAGATCATGACCTTCAAGCCAAGTTTGCATCTTTAGCTAGAAAAGTCGAGGCACTAGAATTGAAAATGAGTGGTCAATTAAAATCTGTTAAAAACATTGCATGTTAAATATGTGAAACAAATGAACACTCAACCGATAACTGTCCAACCTTGCCTTCTTTTAAGGAATGTCTTCATGAACAAGTTCATGCTTTAAACAGTTTCTAAAGGGCCAACCATAACCCTTACTCACAAACATACAACCCTGGTTGGAGAAATCATTTAAATTTTAGCTGGAAGAGCGATGCACAAACTTTACAACCACCATTTCCAAAATTCTCATGGATATACACCTTCTATAAGAAATTTTGAGGAAACTTTGTATGCATTTATTGAAAAGTAAGAGACAATCAACACTCAACTTGCTCAAAGCATAACAAATTTTAAAGATACTCTTGCAAAATTCACATCTGCTCTCAGTTTTCAAGAGAAAGATAAGTTCCCAATGAGCAATACAATGCAAATGCAAGTAGTTTTGGAAGTTAACACATGGATCAAGTCAAATTAGTCATCACTTTTCACAGTGGTAAGGTTATTGAAAAACCCACTCTTGAACCTTGTGAGAAAGATGATGAGTCAATCTCTAAGGGTAAGGAATGGGTTCAATCTGAATACTTCAAGGAAAAGACTGATTCCCTGCCAGCACTTCCATTTCCTCATGCCATGACCAATCAGGAAAAAATCGAGGATGAAAACGGCACCAAAAATGTTGATGCAGATCTTTTATCAAAAGTGACAACATATTCAACACCCGACATCACATCAATCAATGATTACTTTCCTGATGAATCTCTACTTTCTCTTAGTTCAATGCCTTGGTTTGCTAAAAATATCAATTTTCTTGCTTCAGGATTTTTGCCAACTCACTAGAGTATCGAAGACGAAAGAAATGTTTTGAGCGACGTGCAAAAATTTTATTGGGATGACCCTTACTTATTCAATTATTATCCTAATCAAATATTTCAAAGATGCATTCCCGACAATGAGGTAAGTGATGTTATTAAATTTTATCACTCTAAGGCACGTAAGGATCATTTCTCATGAAAAAAAAAAGATTCTAGAAATCTTACAAAGTAGATTTTACTAGCCCACCATATTCAAGGAGTCACCTGCATTCCATAAAAACTGTGAAAATTGTCAAAAGGTGGGATTTATTTCAAAACACAAAGAGTCTTTAGATAATCTTCTATTGACTCTTATGTCTCATATAGTCGAGATAAGTATCATGTAATTCATGACTTATGAATCGTTTTCATAAATAACATGCTTGGTATAGTTTTGGGAATCTAACTAAAAAAGACCCTGTTTGCTAGTTTTTAAGAAAACTGGATGGGAAGTCTATCCCTGATCCATAGAGGGCGTTTAAGTCGTTCTTGGACGTAAAACGAAGGGAAGATGTGAGCCACAATCACAACTACCTATACATACACATGCTCTTTGTGTCTTTTGTTTTTATTATTGTGTTTTGTTATTACTTATATTTGTTTCAATGTGTTTCAGGTTTATCAGTGTTTGTTATTTCAGGTGATATCTTCTATACTCTATCTTTCTACCTTTAAACATTAAGGACAATGTCTTGTTTTAGTTGGGGTTGGGGGGAGAGAGTAGTAGCTAAAAAAAAAACTATGTTTTCTATTTCATAAAGCATGTGCAAAATGGTTGTTACTATGATGGCAAAGTGAGGAGAATCTTTTATGACTCTTGAGACGCATCTTAGTAATCATTTATAATAAGGTCTATCATAATACTTCTTGAAATATTCAGATTTACAAACTCTTGCATTGTTATCACTTAAGTCTGCTCATATACTTATTTAACATATATTCTTAAACCTTAATTTACACACACATACACTTCAACATATGATTGTAGGTTGCATATTGGATTATTACATTATTTATGTTCTTTTGTTAAAGGTAATAACTAAGGGAAAGGGATAATATATAATTAAAAAAAGAAAAAAAATGATAATAAAAATGTAGATAAGTTTGGTTTCGTAGCCTCTCTAACCTAAGCAATTAAGCTCGAAGGGGTGTTTTAACACCTAATACCCTAAAGTCAACTGACTTGGGAGCTATTGGCCCAACGCTTGTTACATGGGTTGAGGAGAAAAGTTTAAGGGAATCAAACATTGTACTATCTACATATCAGTATCTGCGACCCGAGTTACTAAGCTCGTAGGGGTGTCTTAACACCAAATGCCCTAAGACCAACTGGTCTGGGAGTTATTAGCTGAAAGCTCGTTACATGGGTTAAAGATGCATGGTGTTTTAAATTATATGTATATATAAAAAAAAGACAAAAATAATAATCCTAACCCAAGGAAGTTAACCTTAAACATTAGAACAAAAATTTTGTTTTCTTCCAAGAAAAGCCTCATAATTATGTGTTGATACATTGAGCACAAAAGAAAGGTTTATGAATATCTTGTAAAGAGGTATTGAGCAGGTATATAAATCTAAGAAGAGTTTGTTTATCTGGATAGAGTAATGGAAGTTAAATGATGAATACCTTGCTTTCTAGAATTTGCAAATTATTTTTCTATTTTAACGTTTGATTACTAGGGACTAGTGATAAGCTAGTTGGGAGGTGTGATTAGTACTCAAAAGTGCATTTTTATCATGGTTTTATATCATCATTTTGCACTTGAAGTATCAATAACTCCTTAACTAAAGTACGTTTTATAATAATCTATCTAATAATATAAGATACCTTTAATTTATGGTAAATATCCATTTTAAATGCAGGCTATCACATAAATGAAAGGATTGATTGATGACTTTAAAAACTTCAATTACAAAGGCAAAGAGATGATCAAGCTTAGAAAAGAGATGTCGGTGCAATCCAAACCGGAACACTGTTCGGTAATTAAATCATATCTGGAGCTATAAATCTCAGATTTAAGTCCATTTTATATGGATGGAAAGTTAAGACATAGGCCTACAACTTTCATATAAAGCCCAAGATCTAAAAAGGTCATTTTCAAGTCCAAATTGTTGCAACAATAAAGAAGTCCGAATCTGTCCTCCAGCCCAAGCACTGTTCAGTATTTTAGCCATATCTAGAGTTCTAGAAGTTGAAATGAGCTCAAGTTTTTACACAAGAAAGCTGAGACAATTGCCTAGAACTTTCATGTTTTCAAGTGGCTCTAATTTTGACGTTATCAATGATGTTTTGGGCAGACAAGAGAAGATAAGAATTGTCACCAAGTCAAGGGTTGACCATCTACTCATCAATTAGTCATCAAATCAATAGTTTCTAATTTTGGCCTATAAAAGGAGACATTGCCATGCATTTAGGCATCTTGGTGTCCAGATCAAGATCATGCTCTTCCTTTCTCTCTTTGTGTTTTTTGTAATGTTTATGCTTTGCTTCCATTAATATTATGTTTATGCCTTTCATTTCCTTTCCTTTAGTTAGTTAACTTTTATGTTCTTATTTTGTTTATCTATTTTTCTTTCTTTCATTATGTCTAGCTAAGTTAATTATGTCAAGGTGAAAAGGTTACACTAATGGTGTAAGAATAAGTATAATGTAAACTTAATATGGACTTTAATGTTTGATACTAACATGTTTTATATTTGTTATCTTGTTCACTTTTTAATACTTTGCTTATTAAATGACTAATCTTGATTTATGTTGTATAACACTTGGTACAACAAATGCTTGGCACTTTCATAACCCATACTGTATGGTATGACCGACACCTGAGCTATGAAAGGAACTTGATTTGTTGTTAACATAAGTTATAATCATGAATGCTTGACGAGATTTACAAGTATTGGCATTAATCGAATAAGATGACTAATGTAATCATGTTAACAATTTATAATCTGATTGGAACCGCCTTTATGTGTGGTTTCCAATTGAATAATAAGAGTTTATATTATACTTTTTGACATGCCATTAGTGGAATCTCTAATCTTGACATTTGTTATTATCATTGTTTAATCCTTACTTTAATATTTTATCTCAAAGTTCTCATCTTCTTATTCTTTATTATTGTTATTACTACTAATACTACTACTACTACTGTTGTTGTTATTGTTGTCATTGTTATTATTATTATTGTTTTATTATTGTTATTTATAATTTGTACAATAATCTCCCTGTGGTTCGACCCCGGTGTTGCCGGGTTATTTATTACTTTGACACTCCTGCACTTGAAAAAAGACATTAATCTTTCATCATGTCAATTAGTACTTAAAAACACATTTTTATTAAGATTTTATATCATCATTTTGCACTTAAAGTATCAATAACTCCTTAACTAAAGCATGCTTTATAATACCAAGTTTGATACCATAAGATACCTTTAAGTTATGGTAAATATCCATCCTAAATGAAAGCCTATCAAATAAATAAAAAGATTAATTGATGAGTTGAAATACTAAAATTGAAAGGACAAAGAAAGGGTGAAGTTTAGAAAAGAGATGCTGGTTTAGTCCAAACTAGAACACTGTTTGGTAATTGGATCATAATTGAAAGCTGTAGAACTTGGATTTAGGTTTGTTTTATATGGATGGAAAGCTAAGACATAGACCTAAAACTTTCATAGGAAGGCAAGATTACAATTATGTTATTTAAAAGTTCAAATCTTAGTAACAATGTAGAAGTCTGAATCTATCCCACAGCCCAAACACCATTCAGTGTTTAGCCCATGTCTCGAGTTCTAGAAGTCCAAATGACCTCAATTTTTTTCTTGGAAAGTTGAGATAATTTCCTAGAACTTTCATGGTAAGGTTGGTTTAAATTTTGATGTTATCAATGATGTTTTTAGCAGACAAAAAGATAAGAATTGTCACCAAATCAAGAGTTGGCCACCCACTCAACAATTAGTCATCAAATCAAAAGTTTCCAATTTTAGCCTATAAAAGAAGACATTTTCCATGTATTTAGGCATCTTGATTTCCAGATCAAGATTAAGCACTTGCTTTCTCTTTTTGTATTTTTGTAATGCTTAAGTTTTGCTTTCATTAATATCTTATTTATGCCTTTCATTTTCTTTCCTTTATTTAGTTAACTTTTATCTTATTTATATTCTTATCTTATTTATTTATTTTTCTCTTTTATTATGTTTAGTTAAGTTTATTATGTCAAGGTAAAAAGGTTACACTAATAGTGTAAAAATAAGTATAGTGTAAACTCAATATGAACTATAATGCTTGATATTAATATGTTTTGTATTTGTTATCTTGTTCACTTTTAATACTTTACTTGTTAAATGATTAGTCTATATTTGTGTTGTATAACACTTAGTACAACAAATACTTTGCACTTTCATAACCCAACTATATGGTATAATCAATACTTGTGCTATGAAAGGAACTTGATTTGTTGTTAACATAAGTTATAATAATGAATATCTGACAGTATTTATAAGTATTAGCATTATTCAAATAAGATAACTAATGTAATCATGTTAACAACTTATAATCCAATTGAAACCTCTTTTATATGTGGTTTCCAATTAAGTAATAAAAATAATTTATATTATATTTGTTTAAAATATCATCAGTGAATCCTCTAACTTTGACATTTATTTTTATCATTGTTTGATCCTCGTATTGATCTTTTATCTCAAAGTTCCCATCGATTTCTACTACTACTACTACTACTATCATTTATTATTATTGTTGTTGTTGTTGTTGTATTATTGTTGTTTATAATTTATACAATTAACCTTTCTATAATTCGACCTTATTCTTGCCAGATTATTTATTACTTTGACACTCCTGCACTTAGGAGAAGATATTAATATTTTAGTTGTGTCACTTGATAGTGTTAATAAATAGGGGAAATGTTGTTGAATTTTCAAAAAAAATTAAAAAAATAAATGGAAAATGTGGTATTAATATGTATGTTTTAATTTTTGAAATTTGAAAAATGCAAGGTTGTTACATATAGGCTCATCAAATTCTTTAAGCCATTAATATAGTTTATCAATATATCTTAAATAATACAAGTAAATATAAACTATTTGATGATGAATGACATTAATGTTGTACTTAGAAAAGGCCAAGAGAGAAAACAAAAAAGAAGTTAAGAACAACGATTAGTACTTAAAAGTGCATTTTTATCAAGGTTTTATATCATCATTTTACACTTGAAGTAGTAATAACTCCTTAACTAAAACATGTTTTATAATAATATATCTAATAATATAAGATATCTTTAATTTATGGTAAATATTTATTTTAAATGTAGGGTTATCACATAAATAAAAGGATTGATTAATGAATTTAAGAACTAAAATTGAAAGGACAAAGAGATGACCAAACTTAGAAAAGAGATGTCGGAACACTATTCGGTAATTGGGTCATATCTGGAGCTGTAGATCTCAGATTTAGGTCTACCTTATATGGATAAAAAGGGAAGACATAAGCCTATAACTTTCATATAGGAGACCAAGATTTAAAAAGGCTATTTTCAAGTCTAAATTATAGCAACAACAAATAAGTCCGAATTTATCTTTCAGCCTGAACACTATTCAGTATTTGACCCATATCTAGAGTTTTAGAAGTCCAAATGATCTAAAAGTTTTACACAAGAAAGCTGAAATAATTTTCTACAACTTTCATGTTTTCAAGTGGTTCTAATTTTGACGTTATCAATGATGTTTTGGGCAAACAATAGAAGATAAGGATTGTCACCAAGTCAAGAGTTGGTCACCCACTCATCAATTACTCATCAAATTAATAGTTCTCAATTTTGGCCTATAAAAGGAGGCATTTGTCATGCATTTAGGCATCTTATTTTCCAGATCAAGATCATGCTCTTACTTTCTCTCTTTGTATTTTTTGTAATGTTTATGCTTTGCTTTGCTTTCATTAATATCAAGTTTATGCCTTTCATTTCTTTTCCTTTACTTAGTTAACTCTTATCTTATTTAAGTTCTTATTTTATTTATTTATTTTTCTTTCATCCATTATGTTTAGCTAAGTTTATTATGTCAAGGAGAAAAGGTTACACTAATGGGGTAAGAATAAGTATATTGTAAACTCAATATGGACTTTTTTGATATACCATTAGTGGAACCTCTAACCTTGACGTTTGTTATTATCATTATTTAATCCTTACATTAATCTTTCATCTCAAAATTCTCATCAACTTCTTTTTCTTTTTTTCTTTCTTTATTGTTGTTGTTGTTGTTGTTGTTGTTGTTGCTACTATTATTGTTGTTGTTGTTGTTTATAATTTGTATAATTAACCTCTCTATGATTCAATCTCGGTCTTGTCGGGTTATTTATTACTTCGACGCTCTTGCACTTGGAAGAAGACATCAATATTTTAGTCGTGTCAAGTTTTTAGCACCATTACCGGGGAGGTAAGTTCTTATACAAATTATAGTATTTATTTTATTTTCACTTTTCTTGTATATAACTTTGTTTCTTTTTTTTTGTTTTCTTCTACTTTTTATTCTATTCCTACACGTGCATGAGAGTGTAGTCACATCCATCAAGTGGTAGACTTTATAGGGTATCCTCATCATTTTCAGAATATATGGTAGAAAAAGATAATCAATCACTTCATAATGAGAATAATAAAAATAACCGTGTTAAAACACTTAGAGACCACGTGAATCCCATAAGAACAAGTGGAACATCATGCATACTTTTTCCTCTTGATGCATTTTACTTTAATTTTAAGCCAAACATTATTCAACTTTTACCTTCTTTTTATGGTTTAGAATTGGAAAATACATACTTACATTTAAGGGAATTTGAGGAGGTCTATAATACCTATAATGACTCAGATTGTAGCATGAACACCATTAAATTAAAGCTTTTTTTTTCTTTTTCATTAAAAGATAAAGCTAAAACATGGCTATAAAATTTTTTTAAAAGAAAAATCACCACTTTCACTCAAAAACTAGGAGAAATATTTTACCAATGTTGGGATAGGTATTGAGACTTACTTAATACTTGCCCTCATCATGGTTTTAAAAGATGGAGATTGGTTTCACATTTTTATAAAGAGTTAACACTTAAAGATAGACAAATAGTTGAATTGATGTGCAATGGAACTTTTGAAGATAAAGACCCTGATGAAGCAATGAAGTACATAGAGTTGTTAGCCGTAAATGCTCAAAATTAGGACACTGCGGGTATTTATGAGGCACCGAGTAAAACTCAACCTCATACATCTAGTGGAGGTATGTACAACCTTAGGGAAGATCATGACCTCCAAGCCATGTTTGCATCTTTAGCTAAAAAAGTCGAAGCACTAAAATTGAAAAGGAATGGTCAATTAAAATCTGTTGAAAACATTGTGTGTCAATTATGAGAAATAAATGAACACTCAACCAATAACTGTCCAACCTTGCCTTTTTTTTAAGGAATGTCTCTATAAATAACCTCATGCTTTAAACAGTTTTGAAAGGGTCAACCACAACCCATACTCATAAATATACAACTCTGGTTGGAGAAATCATCTAAATTTCAGTTGGAAGAGTGATAATAACAATGTACAAACTTCAAAACCATTTTAAGCACACTATAATTTCCAAAATTCTTATGGATATGCACCTCTTTACGCTCCACCTCCTAGAAGAAATTTTAAGAAAACATTGCATGCATTAATTGAAAAGTAAGAGATAAGCAATACTCAACTTGCTCAAAACATGACAGATTTTAAAGATACTCTTGCAAAATTGACATCTGCTCTTAGTTTCCAAGAGAAAGGTAAGTTTCCATCTCAAACACAACAAAATCCCAATGGGCAATATAATGCAAATGCAAGTAGTTCCAGAACTCAACATTTTCATTTCCTCATACCATGATCAAATAAAGGAAAGTCAATCACAACACTACA
Source organism: Populus ilicifolia (assembly GCA_015708895.1). Lineage (NCBI taxonomy): Eukaryota > Viridiplantae > Streptophyta > Magnoliopsida > Malpighiales > Salicaceae > Populus > Populus ilicifolia. The sequence continues at coordinate 10,919 of SRLM01001018.1, forward strand.
ATTTTTACAACTTTCAAATAGGTAAGAATCAATATACCTTTGTTGAATGCTATTAAACAGGTTCTTTTCTATTCTAAATTTTTGAAAGATCTATGCATTGTAAAGAGAAAACTAAATGTGAAAAAGAAAGCCTTTTTAGCCGAACAAGTAGGTGTCATTCTTCAGAATAATAATGCTTTCAAATATAAATACCTTAATTATCCTATAATTTATTGCTTTATTGAAGAACATAAAATTAAAAGAGCCTTACTTGATATTGGAGCTAGTGTGAATTTACTTCCATATTCAGTTTTTCAAAGTCTTAATCTAGGTGAGTTAAAACCAACTTCTATAACTCTTTTACTTGTCAATAAATCTATAAAAGTGCCTAGAGGAATAGTTAAAGATCTGTTAGTACAAGTCAATAAATTCATTTATCCTATGGATTTTGTTATCTTAGACACAGAATTTGTTGAAGCATGTAATTCATTTTTTGTTATTTTAGGATGACCATTTCTTGTAACTTCTAACGCATTGATTAATTGTAGGAATTGACTAATGACGCTGTCATTTGGAAACATGACATTGGAGATGAATATTTCCAACAATTACAAGCAACCTGGAGATGATATGAAGTAGATCATATTGATGAATTAGTTTATAATCAACTTAAAGATTTGTAAATGATTTCTTCTAAGGAAGAAATCAGGGATGAAAAATGCACTGAAAATATTGATATGGATATTTTGTCAAAAGTGACAACAAATTTGACATCTGATACCACACTAATCGATAAATACTTTCCTAATGAATCCGTACTTTCTCTTAGTCCAATGCCTTGGTATGATAAAAATATTAATTGATTTGCTTTAAGAGATTTGCCAGTTAATTGGAGTACCCAAGATAAAAAAAAAATTTTGAACAAAGTGCAAAAATTTTATCGGGATGACCTATATTTATTCAAATATTGTCCTGATCAAATATTTCAAAGATGCATTCCCGATAATCAGATAAGTAGTGTCATTAAATTTTGTCATTCTGAGACATATGGAGGTCATTTTCATCAAGAAAGACAATTACAAAAATCTTACAAAGTGGATTTTATTGGCCCACCATGTTTAAGGAGTCATATGTATTCTGCAAGTCTTATGAAAATTGTTAAAAGTTGGGATCTATTTCAAAACATCACATGATGCCTATAAAAACCTATTCTTATCATTGAGATCTTGGACTATTGGGGTATAGATTTCATGGGTCCATTTCCTCCATCATTTGGTTTCTTGTACATATTAGTCGCGGTAGATTATGTTTCAAAATGGATAGAGGCAATTCCAATTCAAAACAATAATCATAAAATAGTGATAAAGTTTTTGAAAGAAAATATTTTGAGTTGATATGGAATCCCTCGAGCCATGGTAAGTAATGGTGGAACATATTTCTACAACTACATCAAAATCCTAAATGACAATGTAACTCAAGTGCAAGCAGCTCTAAAAGCCAACATATATATCAAATCCAATCAGTCATTACTCTTCATAGTGGTAAGGTTATTGAAAAACCAATTCATGAACCTTATAAGAAAGATGATGAGTCAATCTCTGAGAGTAAAGAAATGGTTAAACCTGAACATTGTAAAAAATATATTGATTCACCACTAGTAATTCAATTTGTCCATGCCATGACCAAACAAAAGTCATTCATAATTTTAAAATCTTTAAAACTTTTAAACAAGAATAAATTAAGGACAAGAAAGGCACTGAAAATGTTGTCGCAATCATTTATCAAAATTGACAACAGATTTGACACTTGACATCATACCAATTGATTATTACTTTCCTTGTAAATCTTTACTTTCTCTTAGTTCAATGTCTTGATTTGCTAAAAATATCAATTTTCTTGCTTCAAGATTTTTTGTCAGCTCACTAAAGTACCAAAGATAAAGTGAAGAAGTTTTATTGAGATAACTCTTATTTCTTCAAATATTATCTTGATCAAATATTTTAAAGATACATTTTAGACAATGAGGTAAGTTGTGTCATTAAACTTTATCATTCTAAGGCATGTGAGAGTCATTTCTTGTAAAAAAGATAATTGCAAAAGTCTTACAATATAGATTCTATTGACTTACCATATTCAAAGACACTCATATGTGCTTTAAAGCTTATGAAAATTATTAAAAGCCATGCTTTATTTCAAAACATAAGGGATCTTTAGATAATTTTTAATTAACTTTTGAAATGTATCCTAGTGGGGATATATATTGTTGATATGACCAAATGATTGATGTCTTCTTCCAAGTGTAGAACTGTTAAAATAATAAATAACCTGGCAAGACTAGAGTCAAACTATAAGAAGGTTAACTGTATAAATTAAAAATGATGATGACGATGACGATGACGACAATGATAACTTTAATATATAAGATTAATGAAAAGATTAAACAAGGATAAAATAATTATCAATGTTAGAGGATCCACTAATGATATTTCAAACAAGTATAATATAAACTTTTTTTATTACTCAACTGAAAACCATACACAAAAAAGGTTCTAATCAAATTATAATTTGTTAACATGATTATATTAGTTATCTTATTTGAATAATGCTAATATTTATAAATGTTATCAAGTATTTATGATTATAACTTATGTTAGCAACGAATCAAGTTCATTTCATAGCATAGGTGTCGGTTGTACCATATGTTTGGGTTATGAAAGTGCCAAGTATTTGTTGTACCAAGGGTTATACAACATAAATTAAGATTAATCATTTAATAAGTATTGAGAATGAATAGGATAACAAATACAAAACAAGTTAGTATCAAACATTAAAGTCTATATTGAGTTTATATTATACTTATTCTTACACCATTAATGTATCATTTTCACGTTGACATGAAAAAGTTTGTTAAACATAATAAAGAAGAGAAATATAGATAAACAAGATAAGAATATAAATAAGATATAAGTTGATGAAGTAAAGGAAAGGAAATGAAAAGCATAAACAAAAGTTTAATATAAGAAAAATTTAAGCATTACAAAAAAAGAGAGACAAGAACATGATATTAATCTAAAAATCAAGATACTTAAATGCATGGAAAATACCTCCTTTTATTGGTTAAAATTTGAAACTATTAATTCGATGACTAATTGTTGAATGGGTGGTCATATCTTGACTTGGTGACAATCCTTATCTCATTGTCTAAACAAAACATCATTACTAATGTCATAATTTGAATAAACTTTTTGAATGAAAGTTCTAGGAAATTATCTCAACTTTTCAAAAAAAAACAATTTCATGCATTTGGCCTTCTAGAACTCAAGATATAAGCTGAACATTAAATAATATCTGTGCTACAGGATAGATTCCGACTTCTCTGTTGTTACTAAGATTTTGACTTGTAGACAATAGAATTGATACTTGAATTCCTTATAAATGTTTTAGGACTATGTCTTAGCTTTGTAACCATATAAACCAAATTAAAATCCAAGATCGACAACTCCAAATATGACCCAATGATTGAACAATGTTTCAATTTGGACTGAACTAGTATCTCTTTTCTAAGCTTTATCGTCTCTTTATCTTCTCAATTTCAGTAATTAAACTCATTAATTGATCCTTTAATTTATGTAATAAAATTGTATTTAAGATGAACACTTACCATAAATTAAAGGTATGTTATAGTACCAGACTTGTTATTATAAAATGTATTTTAGTTAAGGAATTATTAATACTTGAAGTGCAAAATGATAATATAAAGCCTTAATAAAAATGCACTTTTAAGTACTAATTACACCCCCAACCAACTTATTAGTAGTCCCTAGTAATCAAAATGTTAAAACAGAAAAATAATTTGTAAATTCCACAAAATAAGACATTCATCATTCAACTTTCATTAATTTATCCAAGTAAAAAAAATCTTATTAAATTTATTTATCTACTTCATAATTCTTAAATAAGATATTAATAAACACTTAGTTATGGGCTTTACTTAGAAGAAAACAAAGTTTTTGTTCTAATGTTGAAGGTTGACTTTTTTGGGTTAGAATTATTATCTTTTTCATCTTTTTTTTTTGTTAATAAAAATACATATAACTTAATACACAATGCATCTTTAACCTGTGTAATAAGTTTTCGGCTAATAACTCCTAAACTAGTTGGTCATATGGCATTAAGTGTTGAAACAGTCTTACTATTTTAGTAACTTGGGTTGCAGATACTGATATATAAATAATACAATTTTTGACTTTCTTAAGCTTTTCTCTTAAATTATGTAACAAGTGTTGGGCCAATATCTTCCAAGTCAGTTGACTTTAGGGTATTAGGTGTTAAAACACCCTTTCACGCTTAATTGCTGGGTTAGGAAGGCTACAAAACCAAACTTATCTATGTTTTTATTATCATTAATTTTTTTTTTTACAAATTCTATACTATCCTTTTCCTTTAGTTGTTACCTTTAACAAAAGAACATACATAATATAATAATTCAATTTACAACCCACAATCATATGTTAAAGTGTATGTGTGAAAATGAAGGATTAAGAATACTTGTTAGATGAGTAAATTAGCATAATTAAGTAATAACAATGCAAGAGTTTGTAAACCTGAATATTTTTAGAAAATGTTTACTAAGATGCTTCTCAAGAGTTACTTTAACAAAAGAACTCTTTTACTTTATCATCCTAGTAACAAAAATTTTAGAAATAATTTATGAAATAAAAAATATAATTAATTTTTTTTAATATCAACTACGGTCATTTTTCCTTAACAAAAATAAGACATTGTTCTCAATATTCTAAGGTAGAAAGATAGAATATAGAAGACATCATCTGAAACAATGAACATTGACAAACTTGAAACACACTTAAACAAATATAAAAAATAACAAAAAAAATAATATGCTATTAATAAAATCAAAAGACATGAGAATTCACAACTGAAGGCTCAAATCCAATCTAAACTTTTTATGGCTTTTCTTAGTTGACCAACTTATACGACTCATAAAAGGATTTATTATAGAGATTAAAGATCATAGTTGATCAATCACTTATTAAGCAATAGTAGCAGAGATTATAATTTGTCGTGCCGAAGATATTAAAAATTCATGTTTCTAAGCATGATAAAAAAAACATAACAACTTATTATAAAAATAATTAATATTTAACAGACCTATAAGTTTATGATAAATGTGCAGTTGGGCCTAAGAGGACATATAAAAGATCTCTTCCAATATAATTAAATCACTTGTTTAGTGTTTGGTCTATATTTAGAGTTTTAAAAGTTCAAATGACCTCTATTTGTTTTCCTAAAAAGCTGAGATAATTTTCTACAACTTTCATATTTTATGTGGTTTCAATTCTGATATTATAATGACATTTTGGGCAGACAAGAAAAGATAAGGATTGTCACCAAGTCAAGAGTTGACCACCCACTTATTAATTAGTCATCAAATCAATAGTTCCTAATTTTAGCCTATAAAAAGAGGCATTTGTCATGCATTTAGGCATCTTGGTTTCCAGATCAAGATCATGCTCTTGCTTTCTCTCTTTGTAATTTTTGTATTGCTTATATTTTGCTTTCATTAATATCAAGTTTATAACTTTCATTTCCTTTCCTTTACTTAGTTAACTTTTACTTATTTATGTTTTTATCTTGTCTATTTTTTTTCTTTCATTATGTTTAGCTAAGTTTATTATGTTAAGGTGAAAAGGTTACACTAATAATGTAAGAATAAGTATATTGTAAACTCAATATGGACTTTCATATTTGATACTAACATGTTTTGTATTTGTTATCTTGTTTACTTTTTAATACTTTGCTTGTTAAATGACTAATCTAGATTTATGTTGTATAACACTTGGTAAAACAAATGCTTGACACTTTCATAGCCCATACTGTATGGTATAACCGACATTTGAGCTATGAAAAGAACTTGATTTGTTGTTAACATAAGTTATAATCATGAATGCGTGACAAGATTTACATATATTAGTATTAATTGAATAAAATGATTAATATAATCATGTTAACAATTTATAATCTGATTGGAACCTCCTTTGTATGTGGTTTTCAATTGAATAATAAGATTTTATACTATACTTGTTTGACATATTATTAGTGGATCCTCTAACCTTAACATTTATTGTTATCATTATTTAATCTTTACATTAATCTTTCATCTTAAAGTTCTCATCAACTTCTTCTTCTTCTTCTTCTTCTTCTTTACTACTACTACTACTATTATTTTTATTATTATTATTGTTACTATTGTTTGTTGTTATTGTATTATTTTTATTTATAATTTATACAATTAACCTCCTTGTGGTTTAACCCCGGTCTTGCCGAGTTATTTATTACTTCGACATTCTTGTATTTGGGAGAAGACATCAATATTTTGGTAGTGTCATCTCTAATTTTTTTTTTCCCAATGATGTCCCTATTTGCTAAAGCTTTAGAGACGACCCCAAAACTTGAGTACCTTCTAAAAATACAACTATTAACACCCTTTATTAACGTGGGTTGCCTCCTTCATACACTAAATGAATCTTTCTTTCAGTTGATATCTAACCAAGATGATTTATTGATTCTAAAAACTCTATTTTCTTCATAAGACTGGATCCACCGAAAGCATAAATGTTTCTTATATGATGACTTGAGCAACCTGCCATTTTTTCATACTTCTATATCTGTTAAATGTATGGGTTAAGTAGAAATGAAGGAAATGAATAAAAGATTTTATAGATGAGAAATTGTAGATGCAATCATACTACCTATATGTAGGTTAGCTGGAGTCTCACTCTCTTTATTTATTATTTATTTATCTATTATTATTATTTTGAAAAAAAAACATGTATGTACAGGTAGTTGTGATTGTGGCTCATACCTTCCCTTGATTTTATGTCCAAGAACGTTCAAATGCCTTCTATAGGTCAGGATAGGCTTCTCATTTAGTTTTTTTTTATAAAAAAAAACTAGCAAATATGATTTTTTATAGTCAGATTCCCAAGACTAATTCAATCATTTTTTTTATGAAATTATGGCCATAAATCATGAATTGCATAATGCACATCTCCACTAGGATGAATCTTAAAAGTTAATAGAAGATTCTTTAAAGATCCTTAACTTAGGCTATCCTTAATAAATTGTATTTTATCTTCATGGTTTACAGATACCATTCCCAAAGAATAACATATTGCATTACATGTTAATTATGCAATTCATGATTTATAACCCAATTTTCATAAAGAACATGCTCGTCATAGTTTTGGAAATTTGACTAAAAAAATCATGTTTGCTAGTTTTTTTAAAAAAGTTAGATGACAAGCTTATCCTTGACCTATAAAGAGCATTTAAGTCGTTCTTTAATGTAAAACTAAAGAAAGATATGAGCCACAATCACAAGTATTTATACATACACATGTTTTTTTAAGAGAGGGAGAGAGAAAGAGAGACAGACTCTAGCTAGCCTATATATAGGTGGTATGATTGCATTTTCAATTTCTTATTTATAAAATCTCTTTTTTCTTCCTTTCATTTCTACTTAACCTACACATTCAACATATATAAAAAAGTGTATAAATGACAGGTTCCTTAAGTCATCAAATAAGAAATATTTGTATTTTCGAGGGATTCAATCCTGAAAAAGAAAAGGAATTTTTATATTCAGTAAATCATCTTGATTAGAAACTAGCTGAGAGAAAGGTTCATTTAGTGTACAAGGTGGCATCCTAAGGTTGATAGGGGGTGTGTCTATTGCTATATTTTAGCAGACAGTCAAGTTTTGGGGGTCATCTCCAAAGCTCTAGCAAAAAAGGATATCATTGAAAAACAATTGGAGAAGAACTACAAGTTTCCATAATGTCTGATTGAATTAATGCAATGTTTAACCATGCTGACACTTTTATTGCCGTACTAGGTGGTCTAAGCACATTTAAAGAGACCTTTCATATTTTCTCTTGGGCCTAACTGTACATTCACCATAAACTTATAAGCCTGTTAAATGTTACTAGTTTTTATGATAGGTTGTTTTCTTTTCTTGATCATGTTGTAGAACAAAAATTTCTAATTCTTCGACACCACAAATTATAATTTCTTCTGTTACTATTGAACAATTGATTGACCAACTACAATCTTTAATCCCTGTAATAAATCTCTTTATGAGTCATATAAACTGGTTAATTATGGAAAGCCATAAAAAGCTTAGATTGGATTTGAGCATTTGTTTGTAAAACCTTGTGTCTTTTAGTTTTATTAGTAGCATATTATTTTGTTTTGTTATTTCTTATATTTGTTTGAGTATGTTTCAGGTTTGTCAATGTTCATTGTTTTAGGTGATGTCTTTTATACTCTATCTTTCAACTTTAGAACATTGAGGACATTGTCTCGTTTTGGTTGGGGGGAAATGATAGTAATTGATATTAAAAAAGATAAAAAAAATAACTAGTTGTATTTTTTATTTCATAAATTATTTGCAAAAATATTGTTACTAAGATAACAGAGTAAATGAGTTCTTTTATTAAAGTAACTTTTAAGATGCATCTTAGTAAATATTCTTAAAAAGGTCTATCAGAACACTTTTTAAAATATTTAGGTTTACAAACTCTTGTAATATTATCAATTGATTCTCCTCATATACTTATTTAACAAGTATTCTTAAACTTTTATTTTCACACACACACACACATACTTTTTTAATATATGATTGCGGGTTTCACATTAGATTGTTATATTATTCATGTTTTTTTTGTTAAAGATAACAACTAAGAGAAATGGATAATATACAAAAAAGAAGAAAAAAATGATAATAAATGTAATTAAATAAATAAATAAAAATATAAATAAATTTGGTTTCATAGCTTCTCTAACCTATGCAATTAAGATTGAATAGGTGTTTTAACACCTAGTACCCTAAAGTCAATTGACTTATGAGCTATTGGCCTAGTGCTTGTTACATAGATTAAGGAGAAAAACTTAAGAAAATCAAACATTGTACTATTTATGTATTAATATCTATAACTCGGGTTACTAAACTTATAAGGATGTCTCAACACCTAATGTTCTAAGATCAACTAGTTTAGGAGTAATTACTCTANATATATATATAGTTAACCTTTAAAATTTAGGATAAAATTTTGTTTTATTTCAAATAAAGTCCTATAACTATATATCGATATATTAAGCACAAAAGAAAGATTTGTAAATATTTTGTTTAAAAAGTATGAAGCAAATATATAAATTTAATGAGTTTACTTATTTGGATAGAATAATGGAAGTTGAATGATAAATGTCTTGCTTTGTGAAACTTGCAAATTATTTTTTTATTTTAACGCTTTGATTACTAGGGACTAGTAATAAATTGGTTGAGGGGGTGTGATTAGTACTTTAAAATGCATTTTATAAAGGTTTTTTTTATTATAATTTTACACTTGAAGTATAAGTAACTCCTTAACTAGAGCATGTTTTATAATAACATATTTAATACTATAAGATACCTTTAATTTATGGTAAATATTCATTTTAAATGCAGGCCTATCACATAAAGATTGATTGATGAGTTCAATTACTGAAATTAATAAGAAAAAGAGAGGGCTCAGCTTAGAAAAGAGATATTGGTTCAATCCAAACTAAAACACTATTCAGTCATTGGATCATATCTGAAGTTGTAGAATTTGGATTTAGGTATGATCTATATGGATGGAAAGCTAAGACATAGGCTTAAAACTTGTATGGGAGTCCAAGATTTAAAAAAGATTATTTTCAAGTTTACATTATAACAACAACGAAAAGGTCAGAATTTGTCCTGCAGTACAGACATTATTCAGTGTTTAGCCTACATCTTGAGTTCTAGAAGTCCAAATGCACATATTCTTTTTCTGTTGGAAAGCTAACACAATTTTTCAGAACTTTTATAAAGACTATCTATTTAAATTCTAATGTTAGTAATGAGTTTTTTGACAGATAAGAAAGAAGATAAGAATTGTTACTAAGTTAAGAGGTAGTCACTTACTCAACAATTAGTTATCAAATCAATGGTTCTGAACTTTGACCTATAAAAGAAAGCATTTGTTATGCATTCAAGCATCTTGGGTTTTAGATCAAAATCATGTTCTTGCTATTTTTCTTTATATTTTTGTAATGCTTAAGTTTTTCTTTCACTAATCTCTTGTTTATGTTTTTCATTTCATTACTATATGTATATAATCATGTTCTCTTCTTATTTATTTATGTTTTTCTTCTTTATTATGTTTAGCTAAATTTATTATGTAAAGGTGAAAAGGTTTCACTAATGGTGTTAGGATAAATATAATATAAACTCAATATAAACTTTAATACTTATATCCTAAATAGCTTAATATTAACATTGCTTGTTAAATAGTTAACCTAGATTCATGTTGCATAATAATTAGTATAATAAATACTTGACACTTTCATTGCAAATTATATAGTATAACTTATACATATGCTTTGAAAGAAACTTGATTTGTTATTAACATAAGTTAACATCATAAATTCCTGACAATATTTAAAAATTTGATGTTACTTAAATAAGATAATTAATATGATCATGTTGATAATTTAAAATGAGCTATTAATTACAAATTATCTGATTAGAACTTTTTTTATGTGTAGTTTCCAGTTGAGTAATAAAAAAAGTGTATTATACTTATTTGAAATACTATTAGTAGATCTTTTAACCTTTACAACTATTTTTATTATTGTTTTATTTTCACATTAATTTTACATTTCAAAGTCCTGTTTAACCCACCACCACCACCATTATTTATAATTTATATAGTTAACTTCCATATAGTTCGATCTCAATCTTACTAAATTATTTATTACTTTGATATTTTTATATTTAAAAAAAATATTAATTTTTTAATTATGTCAAATGTGCTGGTTGTCATTGGTTAAAGTATGAAATGGCTCCAATTTAACATTTTAAGTATTTATTATATACTAATTTTTTAAAAAATAAAAGTATTTTCAAACTAATTTTCTAGCATTGGAAATAAATATTTATCAAATTGCATATTAAGCAGGCCACTATTTCATATCATACCGGAATATTCATAGGAAAACAAGTTTTTTTAAGTTAATTACTTCCACCGCCTTCTATTTAAGTTATGAATATACTTTGCATCATTCGTTTTGAAAATCACACACTTTTAAACTTTTTATTTTTCTTATGATTGCAGTTTCAATCTTTTAAAAAAATTGAGTTAATTTTTATTAAAATACCAATAAAATAACTAAATACCCATAAAAAAGATGATTAATGACTGCAATAGACAATAAAAATATCTATTTAGTCTAAAAAATCATTAATTTCAGCTAGTAGGAAAATCAAGTGATTAAGTATTGCAATATAATTAAGCAAGCCCTTTATTTTTGTTTATGTTTTATTATAAATGGCAAGAACAGAAGCTTTTCTCCAAAAGAATTAAGACTTAAAAGTTTTTTCTCATGGGGGTGTAATTGATAAAAATAAGGGTGTGATTCTTTTTATTTCTTTTAGAACAAAGACATTTTTTAATTTTTAAAATTTTATTAAAAAATTAACTCTTGACCTTAAGGAGAAAGCAATAGTTTTTCAAGGTATAAAGTATAAAAATGATGAAAATGACTTTTTATTTATATTTTTTTAAAGTATTTTTTATTTTGAAATATATTAAAATAATATTTTTTATTTTTTAAAAATAATTTTTTATATTATCATATCAAAATAATTTGAAAATATTAAATTAAAAAATAATTTTTTTAATTTTTATTTTTTTTAAATATGCTATTCGAACACAAACATAAATACATTATTAAAATTTAAAATATATATTATAATACGAGTAGAAAATCCGCTCGCTATTTACCAGGCTAAGCCCCTGGGGAAAAGTAGCAATATTATGCGCAGAGTCACCTCGGCAGTCTACCTTCTGCACCCCTAGTACTAGCAGCAGAGGTCTAGGTCCTGAGTCCTGAGTCCTGACTAGCTCGGTGGATTTCATTTCCTATGACCTCCATCCGATAAAAGCATAATTTACCAACTGTAATAAAACGTAGCTTTCTTCAAAACATGGAGGTCTGTTCCTGAAGGGCACAAGAATTACAAGCTGAAATTATTGCTTCGGTTCTGCTTGTTAAAAAATAGGCATTAAAGGGTGTCTTTCACTTTCACACCTCCCTCACCACTTTCTATATATAGACTTCTAAGCCGAAGTCCATTTATATATATATAAAAAAGCTCTTGGGATTCTATTTTAACTCAACTCAGAATTTGGAAAGAAACATATCAGGATACCCAAAATCCTTTGTCCATGGCTGGAGAGCTCTGGGTTGGTGTTTTGGTTGGTATAACTGGTGGTCTGTTGGGTCTAATAATGAATCATTTTCTGCCCATGTTCTTGACGCTTGGTCATAATGTCCCAAAGGGCTCTTTTGGGTGGCCTCTACTTGGTGAAACCCTCGGTTTCTTGAAACCTCACCCTTCTAACACTCTCGGTGCGTTTCTTCGAGATCATTGTTCCAGGTAAGAGAAATTCTTCATTTTATTGTTGTTGGTTCCGCCATGAGAGTTTTTGCCAGTTTAGTGTGAAATGCTATGGGATATTTTCAGGTACGGGAACGTGTTCAAGTCCCATTTATTTCTCTCCCCGACAGTGGTGTCCTGTGACCAAGAGCTGAACTATTTCATTCTTCAAAACGAGGGCAAGTTATTCCAGTGCAGTTATCCTAAGCCTATTCACGGAATTCTTGGCAATGTCTCCATGCTGGTGGCTGTTGGTGATACTCACAAGAGACTCAGAAATGTGGCTATCTCTCTAGTTAGCATTACTAAATCAAAGTCAGAGTTCTTGAATGACATAGAAAGAACTGCCATTCAAATATTGAGCTCCTGGAAAAATAAACAACAGGTCGTGTTCTGTGAAGAGGCTAGAAAGGTACACATTCCTTTAATTGCTCCTACTTTTTTGTTATCTTCTTCTTCTTTTTCCACTTTCCTGATAAACTTTTTATTTCACAGTTCTCATTCAATGTAATAGTAAAGCAAGTGCTTGGTTTAACATCAGAAGAGCCGGAGACTAGAGAAATTCTTGAAGATTTTCGTACTTTTATGAGAGGACTGGTATCTATCCCTCTGTATATTCCTGGTACTCCATATGCTAGAGCTGTTCAGGTACTCAGATATTCAGACGACTGATCTCTATTTGGCTCTTTACTATATATGTTCAAAAGAAGGTTTAGCTAGAGCTCCCTGGACATCTATACCTTTGTTTACTTCAAAACAAAAGTTTGCAATTTCAATAATTATGTGGTCCCTTTTTCTCTTGTTTCAAAAAGAAGACATGTGATCAACTTTTTGTTGACCCCTCTTTACAGGCTAGAAGCAGGATATCTTCTAGAGTTAAAGCAATTATAGAGGAAAGAATATCAAGAAATTGGAGTTTAAGGAGTGATTTTCTTGAAATACTTCTAAGTGTTGATACCTTATCTGAAGATGAAAAGGTGAGCTTTGTGTTGGATTCTCTTTTGGGTGGGTACGAAACTACCTCGCTCTTAATGGCCATGGTGGTGCATCTTCTAGGCCAGTTACCCACTGCATTAGAGCAGTTAAAGGTAACTTTTCCACACATGCACCTTGCCTTTTGACAATATGGTAGACTTTAATTGCAGCAGGTATGTATATATTCATTACTAAATACAAGTTTTTTGATCTTTGAACTGTAGCTAGAGCATGAGCAAATAAGAAGCCTGAAAGAGAAAGATGAGTGTTTGAATTGGGAAGATTATAAAACGATGGAATTCACTCAAAATGTAGGATATCCTTTCTTTTGCTAGTTGTAGTAGTATAATTAACTTCCTCTCCTTCATCTCCTTTTAGTTTCAGCCATGCTTGCCATAGTTGAAATGATGATTCATCATTTGACAACCATTCTTTGATAATTATTTGATGTTGTTTTTTTTTTGGCTGCAGGTCATTAGTGAAGCGCTGAGATATGGAAACATTGTGAAATTTGTACACCGAAAGGCTCTCAAAGACGTCAAGTTCAGAGGTGGTCCTCGAGACTGTTGTCTCAAACAAATAGATTACACTCTCGATATCGGATTTTGCCCTTAATCAAAATATGCATGCATGCACTCGCTCGCTTTATTAGTTAAAAGATTCATGGCTTCTCTATTTTTGCCCCTTTCAGACTACCTCATTCCATCTGGGTGGAAGGTCCTACCTGTTTTTACAGCTGTGCATTTAGACTCGTCTGTCCATGCAAATGCTCTCCAGTTTCATCCTTGGAGATGGGAGGTAATTAATAATTTATAACACCAATCTCAAGGATCTTAATGTATAAGAGTGTCCTCCAGTGGGCCATAAATATGTTCAAGAGGAAAAAACAAATCATTTCGTGTACTTTTATGGCCTTGAGTGGACCTACTAGTATAATTTCCTGAAGAGAAAAATCATTGGTCTCCTCAGACTCAAGATCAGACTAGCAAGAGGTTCACCCCTTTCGGTGGAGGATCTAGATGCTGTCCCGGATCAGAACTTGCCAAGATTGAGGTTGCCTTCTTCCTTCACCACCTTGTTCAGAACTTCAGGTGATGGTAACATTTCAAGTGTCTTCGCTTTGGATTTAGATTTCTTGACACTAAATGCTAGGATATTCTCTTATTTTGTAGATGGACAGCCGAGGATGCTGACCAACCCATGGCATATCCATACGTTGAATTTGGAAAAGGGCTGTTGATAAATTTGGATCGTTGTTCCACCTGAGCCCAGTTCCTCTCCTGGCGCTTTGTTCAAGGTCGGAGATGTGGCCCAGGAAAGAATCAAATCAACTCATCCTGCCTTTGTCTCACGTATTGTATGCGGTCTCCTTCCCTCTTTTTTTAATGGAAGAAAGGTCCTCTACCTTGCTCGACTTATGAAGGCCTTTCCTTCCATCTTCCTAAATGTTCGAAGGATTGTAATTCTATCTACTCTTTCCTCAACCTCTAGTACAATCCGTCTTTTCGCTGCTGTTATATATTATATTGTTTTGTTCGGCCTTCTTTGAACTGTATTAAACAATAGAAACTGCCAGCGTTTAGAGAAATTTAGTAAATTTGAATCCCAATATATTTGCTTAACCACCAAACCAACCTCTTAAAATTGTGCTGCAAGAAACTAATAACACTACCGCATGTTTGTACAGTTGAAGGGATATTATAAGAGCAGAGTTGAAGCATCTTTCTATTCATCAATGGCTTCTTTCATTTGATTATTCTAATACAAATAAACCCAACATTTTCTTGAAGATAAATATTTGTTGAACGCGAGGCTATAGATATCGTAGCCATATCCATCAAGTAGAAATTGGAACGGGCTCATTAACCTAGCTAGCTGAAGCAAGTTAGTCTCTAGAACCATTTTACCACTATAGGACTCCTCACATGATGCTTTTTGTCAGACCATATCAGTTCTCCAAAGACGTAGTCCTTTGCTGCCTTGCCTTTGCCTTTCAAGGTAACAGTGAAGGCCTTCTCTTCACCAACCTTCTTGAACTCCAACTTCTTCGGCTCAACAGAAACAGAAACCCCAGTTGGTTTTCTGATTCGAAGTTTGTAAGTACTTGGAGAACCAACGTTCTTAACTCTTCGTGACAATGTGATTGAGCCATTGAATTTGGGGACGGTAATAGAAGGGTAGTTGAAGTTGGCAAGACTAATGGGCTTGGAGGGACATTCATAAGGAGCATCCGAGAATGTTGAGATTTGTGTCTCGTTGTACCCCAAGGCACATAGAAAGTTGAGGTAATCATTAACTGTTAAGTCATATACCAGCCCTGGATCCATAGCTTTGTTTGGTCTTATGTGGCCTGCTCCATAACTGAATGGCGATGCCTTGGTGTGGTTTGCATTCAGAATTGGTTCCATCGTGTTATCTTGTGTCATCGCTGTGGAATTCAGGAAAAACAGAAGAGAGGGGAATCAGATTGCTGCAGTCAAGATCTAACATGAATTTTCTTGATTTGAAGGAATACGGAATGAACTAGAGTTCACTTAATTTGAAAATACACTCACCAGTAGTCATAATTGCTGATTTAATCGATGCAGGACTCCAAGTAGGATGCATAGTTTTAAGAAGGCCAACTATGCCTGAAACATGAGGGCATGACATTGAAGTGCCTGATACTGAATTGAATAGAACTCTTCGTGTGTCAAAATCTTGATTTGTTGGTCCTTGTGCTTTTGTGTAGGCAGCTATTACACTCACTCCCGGTGCTGTGATATCAGGCTGAGTATAGAGAAACAGTAGCTGAATATTCGATATAATATTGACAAGCATCTGAAGCAAGAAGATAGTACTGTTAGAGAAATACCTTGAGAATCTCTGGCGTGACGGTATTGGGTCCCTTCGACGAAAAAGCAGCCACGACGGGGGCTGGCTTCGTGCCAATGCGTGTTACTGGATGAGTGATATAAGCAACGGGATACCTGTCAAAAATATGAACTTTGATCAGTTCGATGCATCAATTTCATTGCACACCAGCTAGGATGATGCCAATCTAGTTAAATCATGTAGCTAAATACATCTTGGAAGAAGGCCAGCTAATATGAGAAACATGGTCTGATACCAGCATAAAAATGTGAATATCAGGATTGATTTAGTCCAATAACAGAGACATGAGGATATGGTGATGTGCGTGGTAAAAATGACAGTAGTTATAATGTTATCTTACTCTGTGGAATTAATATATTTGAAGATGGCAACACCGCTGGTGTATTTGATATGCGATGCAGGAAGAACGTGAGGATCGGCGAGAATTTCATTCCCAGCATCCTTATTATTGGCAAGAACCATCCCTACAGCACCAGCCAAAGCAGCTTGCTGACCCTTGTCAACTCTTGCATTTATCCCTCGAAGACAGACTAAGATCTTCCCCTTAGCTTTTTCGGGATCAAGTGATCCATCCTTGCACAGCAGACTGCATGACACAAACAAAAAAAAAAATTACATGTCTTAGCAGATAATGTCAAGGATTTCCAGTGCAGAAAAATACTATTGAATTATATTGAAGGGTACTAATCAGAGGGAATGCGGAATCAGAATGAACGGGAACATAAATTCTACAATCCCTACGCGTTTTCAACTGATGCATTAGTTGCTCTAGCATCTGCAGCACTCATCAGCGGAAAGAACTTATTCTTTGGTAAGGCTTTAGCTGATAAACTCTCCCCCTGTAAAATCATCAGGAATGTCCTTAAAAGGCTCATTTTGTTATCAAAATTATCTTTCTCTTAAGATTCAAGGAAGAAAAAGGGACGAGTAGGAAGGGGAAAGAAACCTTAAAGCGTATCTTGTTTCCCAGGACAACATAACTAGGAAACTCTCTGTCCATGGTGCTGGCGCCGACTGTGATCTCCCATGGCGCAACATTGGAGACGGTACCATCTACAGGACCTGAATTTCCAGCAGAACAGATCACTACAATGCCATGCTTCACGGCATGGAAAGAGCCAATTGCAACACTATCATTGAAGAATGCGGTAGGATTTCCTCCTAGCGAAACAGACAATACATCGACACCATCACTGATAGCAGCGTCAAATGCTGCTAAGATATCTGCATCAAAGCATTCCTCTCCATCTACTGGGGGATAGCAGACCTTGTAAGCTGCCACCCGGGCCTTTGGTGACCCCCCTTTTGCAGTTCCGTTGCCCATGTAAAAAACACTTGCACCAGCTACAAAGTTACCTCCTGCTGTTGATAAGGTATGGGATCCATGGCCATCTTCATCTCGAGGCGTATCGAAGGAGGAGTTGAGATGACCAACAATTGAAGCATACCCTTTGTTGAAGTACCTGGCTCCTATAAGCTTCCTTCATATGCACACAAGTTTTGCATAGATAATTAGTTTAGCAAGCAAAAGAAAATGCTTGATCAGAATCTTACATGCCAAATATTTTGGAAACCTATACAAATCTATGAAGAGTGTAAACACAGTATGAAATCTTTCATGGTGGCGAGGCAACTGCAGAAAGATCAACAAAAAAAGTTGAAAAGGTAAAAAGATAAACAAGAGTAGCCTATAATGCACATGACTCTGTTAACGCAGGGAGCTGGCAAATAAAAAGGTGTCCCCTGGTTGACCTTTGCTCGCCGACTCTTGCATGCCTGAGAGGGTACAAGAAAATGCTGGAGAAGAGGGAGCTAGAGACTTGAAGCGAACTTTACTTTATCTTTATACATGTATATGTATATATGTATGTATATATGTATGCATGTATGTATAAGGAAAATGCAAATATTTCTGAAAGAAATGATAACGCAGCTAGCTAGCTTTACAAGAAAATTCCAAGTGGATGGGCTTAATGGGATACCAGCAAGCCCCACCATAATGAGGAAGGAATATTTTGACTTTTTCGAAATCAATGGGAGCAAGCAGCATTTATAGATTCCACAAAGTCCAGCAGCTTTTTTTTGAATATCCCACCACTTCTCTGACTGTGAGGGGTCGTTTCTGGACGTTGTAGCTTTTTCCAAAGAGTTTACCCAGCACTTCTTTTTCATAAATGCGCGCCCATGGCGGCCGAAAGCATAGTAAGATCACTAATGGCATAAAAATTATGACACAGAACACATCGCCACTCAGCCAACATAGCAGGATTTTGATTGCATCATCGTAGAAACAGTAAACACAATAGTTCACAAAGCAGACCTGTTGCAGTGGAAGCTAGGATCATTGCCATTTTGACATATTCCTTTCCACTTTGATGGAATCGGTCCCCACCCTTCATCACTAAAGCTTTCAGACTCGGGCCACACTCCTAGCACATTCATTTAAGCAAATTAAAAGCTAATTAATTGCAGCTCAACTACATTATTCCTTCTCTCTGTTCCAAGAAAATGAAGCTTGCTGCATGCATCATTCTGCTTCATTTTGGATCACAATTATCATTATTATTCTATTAATAATTATGTATCTATTATTTTGTCTTCATGGTATTCATGTTAATATAACTAGTTAGGAAAAAAAAACAAAAAAAAGTGGGGAAAAAGCTTCTGGATCTCTCTGGCATGCTTATCCAGATTTGGGGGCTAAACAATAATTATGAGGATTTAGCGATGCCCTATAGTTTAATATTGCAAATCTAGAGACCCTCAATCTAATCAGGTTTTTTTTTTTTAAAGAAAAAAAATTATTATTATTTTTCTTCTTGGTCATCTCTGGAGGTCGGCTGGTCAACAAAAACACAAGGAAAGATTTAGAAACCGAACGTGATTTGTGGACTCTTTGAACGCTATCCTATAAACCTTTTCTTATATTTGGGTGATTAAAAGCCTTATGTTTTAATTTTTTTTATTTAGAAATATTTTTAAAATATATTTTTAATATTAACATTTCAAAATAATATAAAAACAAAAAAAATTATTATAAAAATTAAATGAAATTTTTAAAAAACGATTTCAATTATTTCCGCGGAATTCTTTCATGATGTTACAATGATGGACCTGTGAGTGATTTTCCATTTTCCAAATGCAATCACTAGGCCAACGATGCACATCTAAATTCAAATGAAGACATAATAGCTGCGTCTAGAGTAGAAGAAAAGGACACCTTAATGTTATCACTTGGAAGCTTCTAAATCCATTGAAAAAAAAAATAATTCGTTTTCATTGCAATAAAAAAAGTCCTCTCTCTCTTAAAAAAAAAAAAAACCTAACTCGTGAACAACTTTAGAAAAAAGGGGTTACCAGTGTCTAAGTTTCCAATAATTGTATCTTCACCAAATCTTGCCTTCTTCCAAATCGAGCTAGAAGGAACGACTCCATCTTTCTCGAGTCCCAGAAAGCTCCATGAATGAGTTGTGTGTTGTCTTCTTCCCTGGTTCAAGAAGACCGACACTACTCTTGGATGCTCTGCATTGGATAAGGAAGACAGCTCAATAATCACAAACGAAACAAAACAGGGGCACAAACAGAGCAGCGGGAAACAGTGGTTTCTCACTAGCTATCTCAGCTGCTACTTCATCTTCTAAAGTGGCAGCAAATCCGTTGATGTGCCTCGTGTACGAGTAAAATATAGCATCTTGAGCGAATTCACGACTGCTCCATGAAAAATCAGAAACAAAATTAGATATCTTGCTATGGAAAAACAGTCATTTCTTCTGTAGCTATGCTTGAACATCCATTACCTTCCCAAGAAGGATCCAAGGAATTCATAATGAGAGTCCTTTGCTAGATTTGCATCGAAAGAAGAGGGTTTCGGGCCATGAGAATGACCTCCAAAGTACACCACATATGGCTACAGCACCATTATATACACAGAAAACGAAGATTAAATATGTTGAAAAATCAAGCTGCCACTATCACAACAACAACCAAAAAACAAAAGGAGGGAAAGAAGGAGATAGTTGGTGTGTGGTTTAATGTATAGTTAATTTCTAAAGAGATTGAATGATCACCTTTATGGAGGCAAAGGTGGGTCTCTGCACTAGAGTCAGAAAAAGAAATGGTAGGAGGCAAAGCGTAGGGCTTGGAAGTCTCATTGCTTGCTGCCTCTATTAGTAAAAAATAGCGATGGCAACTTAGTCGCTCTGCTATTCCCCTGTTTATGAAGAGGCCTTCCATTTATATCAAAAAAATAATGGAATATCACAATAAAATAAAAATAAAAAATTCATTTAATATAATAAATACCTGTGTCTGGGAGTGCTTTAAAAAAATTTTAAGGTTTTTTTATATTTGTTATATTTTTAAATAATGTTAATATATTAATATTAAAAAATATTTTTTTAACAATTTTCCAAATAAAAAACATTAGTTACACTCTTGTCTCCCTTGGAAACCTGGAGCCTAGAAGTAGCTCTCTGCCTCAAATTTTATATTCATTGGGTGGTGGGTCTGCTTTCCATTGATTCTGGATTTGTATTTTTGTTAATTGCGGTTTTATTTTTTAATTCACAAAGTCGGACTAATTAATTCATTGTATGAGATTAGATTCTAATGTGGTCTCATTTTATAATTAATTTTTGTAGATTTGATAAATCCAAGCCTTTTATTTATTTTTTTTAATGGAGGATGGCTATATCTCATTGTTATTTTTAGGCTTTGTTTATTTTGGTGCTTCCATCTTATTTTATTTTTTGTTTGTTTTAAATTAGTTCTTTTTAGTATTTTTATATTATTTTAATCCAATAATATTAAAAAAATATATTTTAAAAAACAACCACATAACAATTAAAACACTATCTTAATTAATTAAATGAAATCCTCTATATCTTTTTCAAATATTGTTTCCACTTGTGAAATAGCTTAATAGAATATTTGAACTAAAGTATCAAAATTAAATTTGAATAAAATATTACAAAAGAGAAAAAAATTCCTGGGAGAAATGTGTTTTATAAGATTTTTTTATTTTATAAAAAATTAAAGATATAATTTATATTTTACATATACAACCCAATACTTATTTTTCTCATATTAACATAAAAGAATGTTCAATTTTATAGGGGTGTTGTACATTCGTTAATACAAGAAAGTAAAACTCAAAGAAGCAAAGAGAGAATGGGGAATCTAAAAGCGTTGACCTTTTGGATGGATGACATATATTTGGCCAATCATGACCTGGGTCCATTTAATGGCGGGGGGTGGGGGCTGCAAAAGCTAGCCTAGACTAGATATTTTCTGCCAGTTGCTCATCCCCACACATAAAACTTTTTCATGGAATTCATAAAAAAACAATGATGAGATATATTCCTAGTGCATTACATTTCATTTATATCAATTAATAACTATTTTCCTTTGAAGCTGTGAACTTCGGATGGGTTGGGCTTTGTGTGGCTGTACGGGTTTATAAACCAATTGTATTTAATTATTAGATGGTGAGATGAGATGTAACTTTTACCATAAAAAAAAGTTAATTATTAGAGCATTAAAAATTTTAATACTTACATTAATAAATATAAAACAAAATAATGTTGGAGTAAAAGATATAAAAGATAGTAAGGAGTATAGGGATGTGGTGGTTATACAAAGAGGGGTGGTAATGACCCGGATTAGCTAACTAAAAAGTAGTGATAATTACGAAATGATAATGGTCAGAACAAGCTAACAAAAAGATGGTAATGACTAGGAGGTATTAACCATAAAGTGATAGTGATATGAGGTGATAGTCCTTATGAAATAGTAATGACTAGAAAGAGTTAATCAAAAGGTGATAATGGTTAGAAAGTGTTCACTGTAAAACGATAAAGATATGAGGTGGTAGGCATCATGAAGTGGTAGTGACTAGGAGTTCACCATGAGACTACAGAGTAGAGGAGTGTAAATAGCAGTGGAGTGAGGAACATGAGTGATGAATTGTGATTGTTCTTAAGTTTTTAATCTGAAATTTTTACCTAGTGGTCAAGGTATTTATAAACCTTGATCACGTCAGTTTACACATATAGAATGGTTTGGTAAATATCATTTGAGGTGACATATAGGTAAGAAATTGCTATTGGCAAGAAAGGATGAGTGACATGTTAATAGTTTACGAGCAAGTCAAGAAAAGTGAGGCGACGTACTAATTTTCTTGGAGCTTGTCATTTTGAATTGTGTTACATGCCATTATTGGTATTGGGTTTGATGTGGACACCTCCCAAAATAAGCTAAAATCATATTAGAGTGATTTGCAACTTAACCCGACAAGAACCTTCCTTGCAAAACCAAAATTATATGTAATGATCATTATTATCTTATACCTGTAAAGAAATGTAAATGAGTAGTATAAAATATCAATGAAGTTTATCAATATTTCAAAGAGTTTGTAAGTTCAATCATGAGTTTAATAGGAGAGTCACTCAATCACACAAAAGATAGTAAGAATGTCAATTTCTTTATTTCTACAAAAAAATTATACTAAAAAGAATCATAAGTCTAAAATGATATTTTTAATAAATATGGATAAACCTAATAAATAATAATAATAATAATAATCTAGTAAACCCAAATTTAAATAAAGGTTTTAATATCTCTAAAAAGCTTATTAATAACTAAAAAAATAAATAAAATAATAGCCCCACTAATTTAAATAAGACTAATGTCGTTTTTATAATTTGTTGGCAGAATCGAAGCTCAACTTTAAAAACATGGTGCTCTCTCATCTTAATGAATTAAGAGGCATTCCATATATAACTGAAAAGATGTGGAGATATAGATGTTGAATTTCCAATGCAATTAGAATTGCATTAAAATTACTTCCATAACTCCAATTATGATCCAAAAAGGAGTTAAAAGTTAAAACTAGCATATTGAATTCTTCTTATTCCAATCTTTTTATAATATCTAAATGCTCATTTATAGGTATATCTTAAATATGGAATAAATTAATCAAGTTTGTGCTTTATTATTTAATATCTTCTTAAAGTCTATGATTCCTCCTTAAATCATAACCTAGATCAAATAAAGAAATATCAGAAACAATGAATGTAGCATTAACACCATACCCACCTAGTACATCCAGTTTGTAGGTATTGTTATTAATTATCTTTATGATATGAAAAGGACTATCTCTTCGAAGCATCAATTTTGATATCCTTTGGTTAGGAAACCCTTTCTTCCTCATATATACCAACACCTAATGGACACGACTAAAAGATTGATATCTTCTCTCAAGTGCAGGAGTGTCAAAATAATAAATAACTTAGTAAGACCGGGGTCAAATCATAAAGAGGTTAATTGTATAAATTATAAACAACAATAATAATACAACAACAACAATAATAATAGTAGTAGTAATAGTAGTGGTGCTAGTAATAGTAGTAATAGTAATAAAGAAGAAGAAGTTAATGAGAACTTTGAGATGGAAAATTAATGTGAGGATCAAACAATGATAAAAAAAATATATATATATATATTAAGGTTAGAGGATCCATTAATAGTATTTCAAACAATTATAGTATAAACTCTTTTTATTACTCAATTGAAAACCACACACAAAGAAGGTTTCAATCAGATTATAAATTATTAACATAATTACATTAGTTATCTTATTTGAATAATGCTAATACTTGTAAATATTGTTAGGTATTCATAATTATAACTTATGTTAACAACAAATCAAGTTCCTTTCATAGCACAAGTGTCAGTCATACCATATGGTTGGACTATAAAAGTGTCAAGTATTTGTTTTGCTAAGTGTTATACAACACAAATCTAAACTAACTATTTAACAAGTAAAGTATTAAAAGTGAACAAGATAACAAATACAAAAACTATAAATAAAAAAAATAAGAACATAAATAAGATAAAAGTTATCTCAGTAAAGAAAATGAAATGAGAAGCATAAACAAGAGATTAATATAAGTAAAATTTAAGCATTACAATAAAGAGAGAGCAAGAGCATGATCTTGATTTGAAAATTAAGATACCTAAATGCATGATAAATACCTTCTTTTATAGGCTAAAATTGAAAATTATTGATTTGATGACTAATTATTGAGTGAGTGCCCACATCTTGACTTGGTGAAAATCCTTATCTTTTTATTTGCCAAAAACATCATTATTAACATTTGAATTTGAACCAACCTTCCTCATATAAGTTTTAGAAAATTTTCTCAGCATTCTAGAAAAAAATTTAAGGTCATTTAAACTTCTAGAACTCGAGATATGGACTGAACACTGAACAATGTCTAGGCTACAGGACATATTTGAACTTCTACATTGTTGTTAAGATTTGGACTTCCAAATAATAGAATTAAGTCTTGCATTTCTATAAAAGTTTTAGGCCTATGTTTTAGGTTTCTATCCATATAAAATAGACCTAAATTCGAGATCTAGAACTCTAGATATGACCTAATTACAAAATATTATTGTAGTTTTGACTGCATCAGCATCTCTTTTCTAAGTTTGGTCCTCTTTTTGTCGTTTCAATTTTAATACTTGAACTCATCAATCAATATTTTTATTTATATGATAGGCTTGTATTTAGGATGAACTTTTACCATAAATTAAAGGTATCTTATAGCATCACACTTGATATTATAAAACATATTTTAATTAAGGAGTTATTGATACTTCAAGTGCAAAATGATGATATAAAACCTTGATAAAAAGACATTGTTAAGTACTAATTATACCCCCCCCAACTAGCTTATTACTAATCTCTAGTAATCAAAGTGTTAAAATAGAAAATCAATTTGCAAAAAGTCTACAAAGTAAAGTGTTCATTATTCAACTTCTATTAATCTATCTAGATAATCAAGCTCTCATTAAATTTATATATTTATTCAATACCTCTCAAATAAGATATTAATAAAGTTTTTTTATGCTTAATATATCAACAAATAGTTATAGGGCTTTACTTGAAAGAAAACAAATATGTTTTTTTTTCTAATGTTTAAGGTTAACTTTCTTAGGTTAAGATTATTATCTTTTTCTTCTTCTTCTTTTTTTATTAATATACTTATAACTGAAAAATACAATGTATTTTTAACCCACATAACGAGCTTTCAGCTAATGACTCGTAGACCTGTTGGTCTTAGGGCATTAGGTGTTGAGACACCCTTACGAGCTTGGTAATTCAGGTTATACTAATATGTAGATAATACAATGTAAGAAGCATCGAGCCAATAGCTTACAAGTCAGTTGAATTTAGGATATTGGGTGTTAAAATACCAATTCGGGCATAATTGTTTAGGTTAGAGAGGTTAGGAAACTAAATTTATCTATGTTTTTATTATCATTTTTTTTGCATTTATATATTATCTCTTTCCCTTAGTTGTTACTTTTAATATAAGAATATAAATAATATAATAATCTAATGTACAACTCACAATCATATGTTAAAGTATGTGAATGTGAAAATGAAGGTTTAATAATACTTGTTAAATGAGTATATGAGTAGAATTAACTAATAACAATGCAAGAGTTTGTAAAAATAAATATTTTAAGAAGTATTTTGATAGACCTTATTATAAATATTGCAAATAACTATTGAAAAATATTTTCCAAGATATGTCTTAAGAGTCAATAAAATTTCTCCTTACTCTTTCATCTTAATAACAACAGTTTTGCTAATGGTTTATAAAATAAAAAACATAATTAATTTTTTTAATATAAACTAATACCCTCTCCCCCCAACCAAAATGAGACATTGCCTACAATGTTTTAAGGTAAAAAAAATAGAGTATAGAAGACATTATATAAAACACTGAACACGGACAAACCTGAAACACATTTAAACAAATATAAAAAATAACAAAATAAAATAATATACTATTAAGAAATTTAAAAGACACAAGGATTCACAAACAAAGGCTTAAATCCAATCTAATATTTTTATGACTTTTCTTAATTGATCAATTTATATGACTCATGAAGGGATCAATTACAGGAGTGAAAGATTATGATTTGTCATATCGAAGATGTTTGAAAATTTCTGTTCCAAAGCATGATTAATAAAAGACAATAATTTATCATAAAAACCATTAACATTTAACAAACCTATGAGTTTATGGTGAATGTATAATTGAGCTCAAGAGAAAATATGAAAGATTTCTTTCAATGTGCCCAGACCACCTGGTAAGACAATGAAGACATTAACGTGTTTAAACATGATATTCATTCAATCAGACATTATGGAGACTTATAGTTCCTCTACAATTGTTTTTTTTAATTATATCCCCTTGTGCTAAAGCTTTGGAGACAACCCTCAAAACTTGACTACCTTCTAAAAATACAGCTATTGACGCTTCTCCCATTAACCCAAATGTGCTTCTCCCACATTTACTGGTTCTAAAAACTCTATTTACTTTCTAAGACTGGATCCATTGAAAACACAAATGTTTCTTATATCATAACTTGAGGAATATGTCATTTCTACACACTTCTATATTTATTTAGTGTATAGTTTTAAGTAGAAATGAAGGGAAGAAAGAGAAGATTTTATAGATGTGAAATTAAAAATACAATTATACCATCTATATATAGGCTACCTAAAGTCTCTCTCTCTCTTTCTCTCTCTCTCTTTGTTTATTTATATTATACCCTTTTTTAAATAAAAAAACATGTATATATACAGGTAGTTGTGATTATGGCTCACACCTTCTCTTAGTTTTATATCCAAGAATGACTTAAATGACCTTTATAGGTTGGAGATAGGCTTCCCATCTAGTTTTCTTAAAAACTAGCAAATAAGGTCTTTTTTAGTTAGATTTCCAAAACTATATCAAACATGTTTTTGTGAAAATGGGGTTATAAATCATGAAATGCACAACACATATCTTCACCAGGATACATTTTAAAATTCAATAAAAGATTATCTAAGGATTCCTTATATTTTGAAATAAATCCTAACTTTAGATAATTTTTACAAGCTTTGCAAAACACATGTGTCTTTGAACATGTTAGACCAATAAAATCCACGTTATAAGATTTTTGCAACCATCTTCTTTGATGAGAAATAACTCACATACCTCAGAATGATAAAATTTAATGACACTACTTACCTTATTGTCAGGAATGCAACTTTAAAATATTTGATCAGGATAATATTGAATAAATATAGGTCATCCTAATAAAAGTTTTGCACGATGCTAAAAAACTTTCTTTTGTCTTCGGTACTCTAGTAAGCAGGTGAAAATCCTGAAGCAAGAAAATTGAAATTTTTAGCAGACCAAGACATTGAACTAAGAAAAAGTAAAGATTCGTTAGGAAAGTACTCATCGATTGGTGTAATATTGAATGTCAAATCAGTTGTCATTCTTAATAAAAGATTCGCATTAATATTTTTTATGCCTTTTCATCCATGATTTCTTCCTGAGAATAAATCATTTGCAAATCTTCAAATTTATCCAGCTCAATTTTACTTAAAGTATATTTAAGTTGATCATAAACTAATTCTTCAATATGATCTATTTTTTATAAATCATTATCATTTATATGTTGCTTGCAAATGTTGAAAATTCATCTCTAATGTCATGTTTCCAAATGATAGTTTTATCAGTTCATTCCTACAATTAATCAACATGTTAGAAGTTGCAAGAAACAGATGTCCTAAAATAACAAGCAATGAATTACATGTTTCGACAAGTTATGTGTCCAAGACAATAAAATCCACAAGATAAATGAATTTATCAACTTGTACTAACACATCTTTAACTATTCATTTAGGCACTTTTACAGATCTATCGGCAAGTAAAAGAATTACAGAAGTTGGTTTTAACTAATTTAGATTGAGACTCTAAAAGACTAAATATGGAAGTAAATTCACACTAACTCCAAGATCAAGTAAAACTCTTTTAATTTTATGTTCTTTAATAAAGTAAGAAATTATAGGACAACCAGAGTCTTTATATTTTAAAACATTATTGTTTTAAAGAATGACATCTACTTGTTTAGCTAAAAAGGCTTTCTTTTTAATATTTAATTTTCTCTTTACAGTGCACAGATCTTTCAAAAATTTAATATAGGAAGGTACTTGTTTAATAGCATCCAACAAAGGTATATTGATTCATACATGTTTGAAAGTTTCAAAGCTTTCAGAGTTGTAATTGACTTTTTTTTTGTTTAGTCATGGCATAAGGAAATGAAAGTATTGGAGGGGAATTAGTCTTTTCTTTGCAATATTCATATTTAACCCCTTCCTTACCCTAAGACATTAACCCATCATCTTTCTCATAAGATTCAAGAGTGAGTTTTTTAATAACCTTACTACTACAAAGATTGATGACTCATTTGACTTGATCCAAGTGTTGGCTTCGATAACTACTTGTATTTGCATTGTATTGCTCCTTAGGATTTTATTGTAGTTGAGATGGAAACTTATATTTTTCTTGGAAACTAAGAGCAAATATTAATTTTTAAGAGTATCTTTAAAATCTGTCATGCTTTGAGCAAGTTGAGTGTTGATTATGTCTTGTTTTTCAATGAAAACATGGAATGTTTTCTTAAAATTTCTTCTAAGAGGTATAGTATAAAAAGGTGTATATCCATGATAATTTTTGAAATTATGGTGTGTTTGAAATGGTGGTTGTGAAATTTATGCATTAGTATTATTATCACTTTTCCAACTGAAATTTGGGTGATTTTTCTAACCAAGGTTATATGTTTATAAGTATGGGTTATAAATAGACATTAAAAATTATTTAAAACATGAACTTGTTTATAAAGATATTCTTTAAAAGAAGGCAAAGTTGGACAATCATTGGTTGAATGTTCATTTATTTCACTGATTTGACACACAATTTCTTGAATAAATTTTAATTGGCCACTCTTTTTTAATTCTAATGCCTCAAATTTTCTAGCTAAAGATGCAAATTTAGCTTGAGGGTCATGATATTCTGATTAATACTTAAAATTGTATTTTTATTAAGGTTTTATATCATCTTTTTGCACATGAAGTATCAATAACTCCTTAACTAAAACATGTTTTATAATAACATATCTAATAATATAAGATACTTTTTATTTCTGATAAATGTTCATGTTAAATGTAGGCCTATCACGTAAATAAAAGGATTGATTCATGAATTTAAGCATTGAAATTAAAAGGACAAAGAGATGACCAAACTTAGAAAGGAGATACTGGTGCAGTCCAAACTAGAACACTATTTGATAATTTATATGGATGAAAAGCTAATACATAGGCCTACAACTTTTATGGGATTCCAAGATTTAAAATGTTTATTTTAAAGTCCAAATTATAGCAACAATAAAGAACTCCAAATCTATCTTCTAGCCTAAATACTGTTTAGTGTTCAACCCATATCTTTAGTTTTAGAAGTCCAAATACCTTAATTTCTTTTTCCTGGAAAGCTGAGAATATTTTATAGAACTTTTATATAGAGGTCTAATTCAAATTCTAATGTTATCAATGATATTTTATTTAGACAAGAGGATAAGGATTGTTAACAAGTCAAGAGTTGTCTACCTTTTCATCAATTATTCATCAAATTAATATATCCTAATTTTGGCCTATAAAAGGAGGCATTTGTCATGCATTTAGGCATCTTGGTTTTCAGATCAAGATCATGCTATTTCTTTCTCTCTTTGTATTTTTGTAATGCTCAAGTTTTGTTTTTATTAATATCTTATTTATGCCTTTTAATTTCTTTTTTAGTTAACTTTTATTTTATTTATGTTTCTTTCTTTCATTATATTTAGCTAAGTTTATTATATCAAGGTTAAAAGGTTACACTAATAGTGTAAGAATAAGTATAATGTAAACTCAACATGGACCTTAATATTTGAAACTAACATATTTTGTATTTGTTATCTTATTTACTTTTAATACTTTGCTTGTTAAATGGTTAATCTAGATTTATATTGTATTACACTTAGTACAACAAATACTTGGTGCTTTTATATAGCCCAATTGTATGGTATAACCTATACTTGTGTTATGAAAGGAACTTGATTTGTTGTTAATATAAGTTATAATCATAAATGCCTAATAATATTTACAAGTATTAGCATTATTTAAATAAGATAACTAATGTACTCATGTTAACAATTTATAATATGATTGGAACTTTCTTTGTATGTGGTTTTCATTTGAGTAGTAAGAGTTTATACTATACTTATTTGAAATATCATTAGTAGATCCTCTAACTTTGACCTTTGTTGTTATTATTGTTTAATCCTTACATTGATCTTCCATCTTAAAGTTCTCATCAACTTCTTTTTATTCTATTACTACTACTACTACTACTACAACAACAACAACAACTACTACTACTACTACTACTACAACAACAACAACAACTACTACTACTACTATTCTTGTTGTTGTTATATTGTTATTATTTATAATTTATATAATTAACCTGCTTAGGGTTCAACCTTGATCTTGGCAGATTATTTATTATTCTGACACTTCTACACTTGAGAGAAGACATCAATCTTTTAATCATATCATGAATTTTTAATTTTTAATGCTTCAATACCTTGGTCTGCTAATATTGATAATTTTTTTGCTTCAGGATCTTTATCAGCTGATTTGGATACCCAAGACAAAAGAAAGTTTTTAAGTGACGTGTAGAACTTTTATTGGGATGACCTTTATTCAAATATTATTCTCATTAAATATATGAAAGATGTATTCTTGATAATAAGATAAGTAATGTCATTAAATTTTGTAATTTTAAGGCATCTGAGGGGTATTTCTCAAGACGACTTCAAAAAAATTACAATATAGAGTCTATTGGCCCATTATGTTCAAAGACATATATGTATTCTGCAAAGCTTGTGAAAATTATCAAAAGTTAGGATTTATTTCAAAACATAAGGAATCTTTAGATAATCTTCTATTGACTTTTGAGATATATCCTGGTGGAGATATACATTATGCAATTCATGATTTATAATCGAATCTTTATAAATAACATGTTCAACATAGTCTTAGGAATCTAACTATAAAAAACCATATTTGCTAGTTTTTAAGAAAGCTAGATGAAAAGCCTATCTTTGACCCATAAAGGGTGTTTAAGTCGTTTTTAGATGTAAAACCAAGAAAAAATATGAGCCATAATTATAAGTATAATTTAAGCCTTTGTTTGTAAAAAATTTGTTGCTTTTGGTTTTTTTATTGTGCTTTGTTGTTTCTTATATTTGTTTTAGTATGTTTCAGGTTTGTCAGTGTTTGTTGTTTTAGGTGATGTTTTCTATACTCTATCTTTCTACTTTAGAACATTAAGGACAATGTCTCATTTTGGTTCGGAAAAAAGGATAGTAAGTGGCCAAAAAAATTATTTTGTTTTTATGAAAAATATTAAACAGAACTATTATTAGGATGACAAAGTAACGAGTATTAAATCTTGAGACTCATCTAGTGAATATTTTTCAATGGTTATTTACAACCATAACACTTCTTGAAATATTCAGGTTTACAAACTTTCGCATTGTTATCACTTGATTCTATTTACATACTTATTTAATAAGTATTCATAAACCTTTATTTTTACACGTACACTTTAACATATAATTGTGGATTGCATATTGGATTATTATATTATTTATATTTTTTTTTGTTAAAGATAACTAGGGAAATGGTTAGTATATAATTTATAAAAAAAGTGAAAAAATGGTAATAAATATAATAAATATGTAGATAAATTAGGTTTCGTAGCCTCCTTAACCTAAACAATGAAGCTTGAAGGGTGTTTTAATACCTAATACCCTAAAGTCAACTAACTTGGGAGTTATTGGCTAATACTTATTACATAGGTTGAGGAGAAAGCTTAAGGGAATTAAACATTGCACTATCTACATTTTAATATCTACAACCTGAGTTATTAAGCTCTAAAGGATGTCTCAACACTTAATACCCTAAGGCCAACTAGTCTGAGAGTTATTAGACTAAAGCTCGTTACATAGTTAAAGATGCATTATATTTTAAGTTATATTTATAAGATAATAATATCAATCCAAGAAAGTTAACCTTAAATATTAGAATAAAAATTTTATTTTCTTCCAAGAAAAGCTCTATAACTATATGTTGATTTATTGAGCATAAAAGAAAGGTTTATTAATATCTTAGTAAAGAGATATTGAATAGACATGTAAATCAAATAAGAGTTTGTTTATCTGAATAGATTAATCAAAGTGGAATGACGAATGCCTTGCTTAATAGAACTTGCAATTGTTTTTCTATTTTAAAGATTTGATTACTTATTAGTACTTAAAAGAGCATTTTTATCAAAGTTTTATATCATCATTTTGCACTTGAAGTATCATTAATTCCTTAAGTAGAGTATGTTTTATAACAACAACTCTGATAATATGAGATACCTTTAATTCATGATAAATGCTCATTTTAAATGCAAGTATATCTCATAATTCAATGGATTGATTGACGTGATTAACTATTGAAAGTGAAAGGACAAAGAAAAGGCTAAGCTTAGAAAGGAGATGCCGATTCAATTCAAATTAGAACACTATTTAGTCATTGGGTCATATCTAGAACTATAGATCTTAGATTTCAGTTTAATTTATATAGATAAAAAGATAAGAAATAGACCTACAACTTTCATGAATAGGGAAAGACCCATATCTATCGTTTTCAAGTTCAATGTTTGGCAAAAAAAAAAAAAACGAGTCAAAATCTATCCTACAATACAACCTAAGCCCTGCTCAAAATCTTACCGGTATCTAGAGTTTTAGAAGGATAAATAATTTGAAATTTGATGGGTAGAAGGAAAATATAATTTCTAACAACTTTCATGAAGAAGACCTGCTCAAATTTTGATATTAGCAAAAACATTTCATCCAGACAGGAGCTTAAAAGCTATCCACCATGCCCACCAGCAGCACTACTCAGTATTTTAGATATATCTTAAGCTATAGTTATCCAAATGCTCTGAAATCTTATGGGTGGAAGGAAAA
The DNA here is from genome assembly GCA_015708895.1 of Populus ilicifolia. Taxonomy (NCBI): domain Eukaryota; kingdom Viridiplantae; phylum Streptophyta; class Magnoliopsida; order Malpighiales; family Salicaceae; genus Populus; species Populus ilicifolia. The sequence continues at coordinate 44,238 of SRLM01001018.1, forward strand.
GATAATTTTCAATAACTTTTATACAGAACACTTTGTCAAATTCTGATTGCATCAATATCATTTCATCTAGCCAAAATGCTTAAGTGTTATTGTCCACCAAGTTCATTAAATCAATAGTTGGCCATCAAATCAATAATCAATTATCAAATGAATAGTTTGGAAATTTAACCTATAAAAGAGGTATTTGCTATTCATTTAGGCATCTTGGTTTTCAGATCAAGATCATATTCTTGCTCCCTCTCTTTATATTTTTGTAATGCTTAAGTTTTGCTTTCATTAATCTCTTGTTTATGCTTTTCATTTCTGTTACTATACTTAGTGAACTTATATCATGTTTGTTGTTACTCAATTTTGGATTTCATGTGCTGGAGACGGTGTATACCTCTTTTGAACTAAGTATAAGAGTTTAGCTCATGTTCGCTAAAGATTGACAAAAGAAGAGAAATAAATATTTTTTTTCGAAACCTTGTTTGAACTGTTTTCTGCTCCTTGCCTTTTGCTACCAAAATTGTTAGTTTTTTCCTAAGGTAGATCAAGAGTCTTTATAATGTTAAATTCGTTCCTTCTTTATTTGGTCTTTAAAATTGGATAAATCCCATAGAATTTGCAGTAAAAAAAGGTTCTACTACTATTATGATTTTTTTTGTTCCAAACTTAGGCTCTGATTCTGATTTGGTTTCGTATGATATCTGACCATCCTGGTTATATTTTGTCACTCATAACATGTTAAAAAATTGACCTACACCTTTTATTAAATCCTACAGATCATTTTTCTTAGGGAAAATTCTTAGTCAGATTTGGATACTCAGTATTGTCAAATTAAAAATCTTTTTGACGACCTAGGTTACTGCCAGATTTTGTTCTCTAAAATTTTTTATCTCACTTTAACTCATTCATTAAAGTTGTAGTCCTAAATGTGTAGATAATTTTGGGCTTTTGAATCGCTTGATTTTGATATCAGAATCTCAAGATATTCTGGTTTGAATATTTAACGTGAAGGTAGAGAATTCTGTAGCGGGAACGATCTTGACCCGAGTTTTGCACTAAAACATCTATTTTCATCACGAATTTTATTGATTTGTTCTTAGATCATACTCTCAGTTATATTAAAATTCTCAATATTTATCACTTTTCAAATTAGACCTATAGATCCTTTTTGACCAACTAGATTATTGGTAGATTCTCTTCTCTAAACTAATTTTATCTCATTTTAACTACTTATCACAGTTGTAGTTTTGGACGCTTAGATAAATGATTATTGGTAGATTCTCTTCTCTAAACTAATTTTATCTCATTTCAACCGCTTATCAAAGTTGTAGTTTTGGACGCTTAGATAAATTTGGGTTTTTGAATCACTTGATTTTGATAACAAAAGCTCAAGATATTCTGGTTTAAATATCTAACGTGAAGATAGAGGATTTTGTCATGGGAAAGATCCTAACCTGAGTTTATGCATTAAAAAAAATCTATTTCCATCATAAATTTTATTTATTTGTTCTTTAATCATACTCTTTGTCATATCAGGATTCTTGATATTTATTAGTTTCTCAATTAGACCCGGAGATCTTTTTTGACCAACCAGATTACTGGCAAATTTTGTTCTCTAAAATGATTTTATCTTACTTCAACTGCTCCATTAGAGTTGTAGTTTTAGACACATAGATAAATTTAGGCTTTTAAATCTCTTGATTTTGATTTTAAAAGCTCGGGATATTCCAATTTAAATATCTAATGTGAAGGTAGAGAATTCTACCGCAAGAAGGATCCTGACTCGAGTTTTGCACTAAAAAATCTATTTTCATCAAAAATTTTATTGATTTGTTATTAGATCATACTCTAAGTCATATCAGCATTCTCAGTATTTGTCAGTTTCTCAATTAGACCTAGAGATCCTTTTTAACCAACCAAATTACTGATAGATTCTGTTCTCTAAAATGATTTTATCTCACTTTGACTTCTTCATCAAAGTTGTAATTCTGGACGCGTAGATAAATTTAGGCTTTTGAATCTCTTGATTTTGATATCAAAAGTTTAAGATATTCCAGTTAGAATATCTAACATTAAGGCAAAGAATTCTACCTTGGGAAGGATCTAGCCCAAGTTTGCAAGACTGATTCGAAGGATTTTTTTTTTTAGCAAAGACTGAATCAAAAAGTACTAAAATGAGGGATTGAATTGAAGAAAGATATTGAAAGCTGGAGAGGGGGGTTGGATTATCATAAATGATAGGATTTTTACCACACCAAATAAGGAAAATAAGACCTTGCTACTGCACCCTCCATTTGATTTCTTTCTTTCTTTTCACTGCAAATGCCTGCTCATTTTCCTTTGTCACCATACCTAATTTTTAGAGCTTCAACCATATTTTTATTGCCTCATTTCAAAGGGAGTAGTTGACCTTATAAAAGGATAGAAAAAAACCACACCATCTTTTAAAAAAATTGGAAAGAAATCACTACTAATCATATAATCAGAATCAAGTATTTTAGTTTTTTTATTTCTGCTTACTCGATATCACACCCTAAAGTTAATATAATATATCTTTCCTAAATAGAGCTGCATGTTAGGCTATATAAGCCTCATCTGTTAAGGGAATAAGGGGAGAGAACAAAGAGAATAGGAGAGGGACAAAAAAAAAAACAAGAAAGACATCTTTGCTCCATTTTATTCTATAAATAAAAACCACAGAAATGGGAAAAGAAAGCACAGGAATCAATATAAAGAGTGACAGAGAGGTAGAGTAAAGAAGGAGGCAATAAGCAAACCTAAACACAGAACAAAAAAAAGAGGACAGACACAGATCGAGCAACCATCACTCTTTCAACGCCACTACAGTTTCTTCATCTCCAAGTTTGTTTTCTATTCACTTGTTGCATGCTTTCTTTTTTCTTTGTGTTTGCATTGTTAGTATGGTCTCTTTCCATTTGTGTTATATGTGTTTGTATTATTGAAATGAATTAATTCACTTGAACAATAGCTCTCTATTCATAAAAGAGGGTTGCACCTCTTTTGTGTCCAGCCGGGTCACTTGCTTCGGGAAGTGACCTGGCCAGACCTTTTTTTCCCCCCCTTCCTTTCAAAAAATAAAAGAGAAAGAGATCTATGAATTTTTTGGCATATTTATTTAAAGGTCTGATTTTTTTTATGTTGTAAAAAAATATCAATCTCGTGTTTAGAATACCCAATTTTCAATGCAATTGCAATATATATATATATATATATCAAAATTTATTTTCTTGTGTGTTGCATATGGCTAATACCCTAACATGTTTTGAATGCTCTTTTTTATATATACCAGAAAATATAGAAAATTTTAAAAATATATTTTTGCATGGATTTCTAAAATAAAAAAAATTATTTTCTTGCATTTATGGTTTTTACAACATGTTTGTAAAACTCCAAAGGGTATTGAACAATATTCTAAAAAATGTAAAAATTTCATTTTGGGGGGAATTATTCTATTATTTACCATTAATGTTTAGATAAAAAAAAACCCAAAAGGATAAATATCCAAAATATTTATTGGGAATAACTTTTTATTATTCACTATTAATATTTGTATAAAAAAACCCTAAGTGGTAAATATCCAAAATAATTTTTTAGGGATAATAAGTCATTACACATCCTTGAAAGAAGCCTTGATTATATTCGAGGACATTTTAATTTTTTTACTCCAAGGTTTACGAGTCATAAGAGTATAAAACACTAAGGCAAAAATAAGCTTTTAAAGCATCCTAGATTTCTAAATTTTTATCCCTCCTCCTTGCAATTTATGAGTCATAAACTCTTGAAATATCAAGGAAAAATGAGTTTTAAAGCACATAGAATCTCCTTGGATTTTTATCTTAATAAATTTAGCTAGAATCAAACCTTAAAAAACTTGATGAGATTAGAAAACACCAACATCATAGCAATTATAAGACAAACCAAACACCAAGCAGCTTACCTTAGATAGGGTGTACTAGGGGTGTTAATAAATTCCCTTTACACATCAGGTCCCTTACTTTAGAATCTCTAAAAGATTAGTTAGGTTTCCAAGTGACCATAATACTAGGTGGTGACTCCTTTACACAAACTAAAAAACAAAGACCCCAAAATCAATCCAGGATCGCCACGACACCACGCTTCGCTCGCGAGGGTGTGATAATATTTATGTTCTTATATTGTTTATCTATTGTCTTCTTCGTAATGTTTAGCTAAGTTTATCATGTCAAGGTGAAAGGATTTCACTAATTATGTTAGAATAAGTATAATAGAAACTCAATATGAACTTTAATGCTTATATCCAAAATAACTTACTATTAACATGTCTTATCATTTTTTTTTCTTATTAATCCTTAATACCATGCTTGTTAAATGGTTAATCTAGATTTGTGTTGTATAACACATGGTACATCAAATACTTGATTAGTCTTCAGTTATCATCGTTGTTATGAGAGGAACTTGATTTATTGTCAACATAAGTTAGCATTATGAATACCTAATAAAATTGATAAGTATGGTATTACATAAATATGATGACTAATATATAATCATGTTGATAATTTATAAAGAGTTTATATTTTGCTTGTCTTTAATACTATTAGCGGATCCTTTAACCATGACATTTGTTTTTATCATTGTATAATCTTCACATTAATCTTACATCTCAAAGTCCTCTTTAACTCATCACCACCACCACCACCATCATCATTATTGTTGTTGTTGTTCTTATTATTATTACTATTATTATTGTCATAACTCAATTTTAGGTTATTACCTAAAAATCATTTTTTTCCCGAAAATAAAAATCAAAAAATAAAGTAAAGGATGACAACGTAGAGAAAGAAGATAAAGGAGGGCTACAAAAATAGAAAAAAAATCAAACAATAATTTTTTGAGGAAATTCAAGGTCTAATTGTATTCCATTATGCCAAAAAATAGAGAAAAATACAAATTCAAGGTCAAATTGAATGATTATTGAATGAATTTGCATAAAAATTAAGTCCAATGACATAACAAAAATTTTAATAAGCCAATTTAATTTAATCATGAGTCAAATTAAATTTTAATTATATTTAAGAATTAATTTGGATCCAATTGAAGGATTTAATTAAGTGTAGGGACTTACTTATACTTTAAATGGATCAAATCAATTTTATTTTGGGTTTAATTAGTGAAAAGTTAAGTTTGGGAGCTTAATTTTGGCTTAATTAAGAAGATTAGAATTTTAAGACACCAAATTTAATTTTTACTAAGTTAATTGATTGAAATTAGAGGCTAAATTGCATTAAATAAAAAAAATTAGGGTCAATTAGGTTTCAATTGGAAGCAATTGAAAAAGTGAGGAAGGAAATGAACTTTAACAAAAACAGGAATCGACACTTTCATTATCTTATTATTTTTCTCTGAAAAAGTTAATCAACTTATCTACTTTGCAGCTACATTTAATATACCTAATGTCCATCAAATTTGACAAATGTTAATCAACTTATTATTTTTCTCTGAAAAAGTTAATCAACTTATCTACTTTGCAGTTGCATTTAATATACCTAATGTCCATCAAATTTGACAAATGTTATATGAAAATGATCCTTTGCACTTTTTCTACAACACCATGTGATCAGTTTTGTCTGGTGACAGCTTAAAGAAGCCAACTCAGTCAGCTTTGTTTGTAGATTTGCAACTCATGATACCTATTTTGAGCCACCAGTTAAGATCCTTCCTAACTGAATCAAGGGTTAGATTTTTTCTTCATTGTAGACAAGATTTTCCTATTCCACTTCTTATAAATAAATGTAGATTTCATGGCCTTAGGGAGGAGAAAATCAGGTTCAAAGTCAGCTAAAAAAACCAATTTTTCTGCTAGTTTCTATAAATTTTCTTCTTTCTTTCTCTCTCCAATGTGGCTTTCAGCCACCACCACCACTACCATCACTGACTTTACCACTATCATTTCCATCAACCCAGCTACTCTGCAGTGATAGAGCAGCCATCATGACTTTCTCTCTCCTCTCCTTCCTCTCTCCTTTCTCCTTCTCCCACTTCAGGTTTTCTTCTTCTTCTTTCTTCCTCTGCTGACCACCATCTGTCACAGCCTCAACCACCATCCTCACGACATACCCTCATTGTTTCTACCACCAAACATGACCTTTTCTCTCTTCTCCTTCCATCCTTTCTCTCTCCTTTGCAAATTTTTCTTCTTTTTCTTTTAGCTGCAACCGCTCCAGCCAACTCCTCCGCCGACTTCAGGTCATCCTACCCACTAGCCAGCCATTACCTCCAAGTTAGGTGGTTTGCTACCCTTCTGCTAGTTCTTTGTCTTTCCCATAAGAGTTCTACTATTTTGAACAATGGAACGTGCATTATTAATGTTCTATTGTTCATATATTAATAATGAATTATAATTCATGTTCACTGTTTATAATTCACATTCCACTATTCAAAAGTAAACAGTAAATTATAATTTATGTCCACTGTTCATGCAGGGACTATACATTGTGTATTTACATTGTAAAATTATTTTTAAAAATAATGATTTTTTTGCCTATTTTTCTATCAATTTCGCAAAATATCAAATTGTGTATTTACATTGTAAAATATAAATTCAGCATTAAAATACCTAATTTCCTTTTAAATTATAAAAAAATTCAAAACATTTTCAAGAAAAATCTCAAAAAAAAAAACTTTTAAATCAATTTCCATTTTTTTAAAAAAAATTTGTTGCATACGGCCAAATTCTGAAATTTTTTCCAAGCGTATTTTTCATAAAAATAAAAATTGCATCTTTTTCATGTAAAAAAAAATCCAAAAAAGGATATCATAACCAATTTATAATTATTTATTAGGATTTAGCCAACATGTCAAATTATTTTTCTAATTTTTTTAATCCATATATAGACTTTAATATTTGTGGAGTGTAAAATTATACAATAAAGTACACCCTCGGGTATTAAAAATATTAGATGTAAATAAATGTGATGCTAAAATTCAGACTTTAGAATGGTTAGGATTTAATCAAATAAGGTAGAAACTCTTTTACAAAGATAAATCAGCATTGAGCCTTAGAAAAGACCAACAGATAGCCGATTCTGAAAAAACAATCAAACAACAATGCAATTGATGTTTTCTCTCAAGTATAAGAGTTTTGAAGTAATAAATATCCAGACAAGACTAGGATCAAACCACATGAAGGTTAATTGTATAAATTATAAACAACAACAACAACAACAACAATACTAGTAGTAGTAGTAGTAGTAATAATAAAAAAAATTGATGAGAACTTTGAGATGGAAGATGAATGTAAGGATTAAACAAGGATAACAACAAATATCAAGGTTAAAGGATCCACTAATGGTATATAAAAAAAGAATAGTATAAACTCTTATTATTTAATTGGAAACCACACACAAAGGAGGTTCCAATCAGATTATAAATTATTAATATGATTACATTAGTTATCTTATTCAATTAACACTAATACTTGTAAAAATTGTTAGGCATTCATAATTATAACTTATGTTAACAACAAATCAAGTTCCTTTCATAGCTTAGGTGTCGGTTATACCGTACAATATGAGCTATAAGAGTGCCAAAGATTTGTTATACCAAGTGTTATACAACATAAATCTAGATTAGTCATTTAATAAGCAAAGTATTAAAGAGTGAACCAGATAACAAATACAAGATATGTTAGTATCAAACATTAAGGTTCATATTGAGTTTACACTATACTTATTCTTACACCATTAGTATAATCTTTTTATAGTTAACTAAATATAATGAAAGGAAGAAAAATAAATAAACAAAATAAGAACATAAATAAGATAAAAGTTAATTAAGTAAAGGAAAGGAAAGACATAAATTTGATATTAATGAAAGCAAAACATAAAAAATACAAAGAGAGAAAGCAAGAGCATGATCTTGATTTGGAAACCAAGATGCCTAAATACATGACAAATACCTCCTTTTATAGGCCAAAATTAGAAAACTATTGATTTGATGACTAATTGATGAGTGAGTGACCAACTTTTGACTTAATAACAATCCTTATCTTTTCTTGTCTACCAAAAATATCATTAATAACATCAGAATTGGAACCACTTGAAAACATGAAAGTTGTATGAAATTGTCTTAAATTTCTAGGAAAAAAAATAAGGTTATTTAGTCTTCTAGAACTCCAGATATGGGCCAAATACTAAACAGTACGCGGGCTATAAGACAGATTTGGACTTCTTTGTTGTTGTTACAATTTGAACTTGAAAATGGACTTTTTAAATCTTGAGCTTCATATAAAAGTTGTAGGCATATGTCTTACCTTTTCATTCATATAAAGTAGACCTAAATCCAAGATCTACAGCTCTAGATATGACCTAATTACCGAATAGTGTTTCAGTTTGGAATACACCACCATCTCTCTTTTAAATTTGGTTATCTCTTTGTCCTTTAAATTTTAGTTTTTAAATTTATCAATCAATTCTTTCATTTATGTGATAGGCCTGCATATAAAATAAACATTTATCATAAATTAAAGGTATCTTATATTATTAGATATGTTATTATAAAACATGCTTTAGTTAAAGAGTTATTAATATTTCAAGTGCAAAATGATGATATAAAAACTTCATAAAAATACACTTTTAAGCACTAATCAACAGCTTACCTTAGGTAGTGTGCAATGGGCATCTTTCTCTTGCACAAGCAGTCCCTTACTCAGACTCTCGTAGACCATAGGTTCCTAGTGATTATAATACTAGGTGACAACTTTTAAACATTAATCATAATTTTGTGATTAAATTTAAAACCCTTTCCAACATATAATACCTCACATTGAAGGCACGACAAAAGCCCCCACTATCGTAGGATGATGTTGCGCCAGCTCGCACCCCGCGACAATTATTATTTATATAGTTCACTTATCTGTAGTTCGACCCTGATCTTGTCAGGTTATTTATTACTTTTACACTTTTACATTTGGGATAAAACTTCAACTCTTTGATTGTGTCAATTACTATGAAAGGTGTGATTAGTACTCAAAAGTGTATTTTTATCAAGGTTTTATATCATCATTTTGCACTTGAAGTATCAATAACTCTTTAACTAAAGCATGTTTTATAATAACATATCTAATAATATAAGATACCTTTAATTTATGGTAAATATTCATCTTAAATATAGGCCTATCATATAAATTAAAAAATTAATTAATGAGTTTAAATACTAAAATTAAGAAGACAAAGAGAGGGTTAAACTTAAAAAAGAAATGTTGGTTCACTTCAAACTGGAACTCGATTCGATTATTGGATCATAACTAGAGTTGTAAAACTTGGATTTACGTCTAGTTTATATGTATGAAAAACTAAGACATACACCTAAAACTTTTATAAAAATTCTAAGATTTAAAAGTGTCATTTTTAAGTTCAAATGGCAGCAATAACAAAAAAGTCAAAATCTCTCCTGCAGCCTAGACACTGTTTAATGTTCAGTCCATATCTTGAGTTCTAGAAGTCCAAATGCATTGATTCCTTTTTTGTTGGAAAGTTAAGAAAATTTTTCATAACTTTTGTACTATCTATTTAAGTTTTAATTTTAATATTAACAATGATGTTTTGTTTGGACAAAAAGGTAAGAATTATCACTAAATCAAGATATGGTCATCCGCTCAATAATTAGTCATCAAATAAATAGTTTTGAATTTTGGCCTATAAAAGAAGGCATTTGTCATGTATTTAAGCATCATGGTTTTTAGATTAAGATCATGCTTTTTATATCTTTCTTTATAATTTTATAATACTTAAGTTTTGCTTTTATTAATATCTTGTTTATACCTTTCATTTCTTTTACTATACTTATATAATCATTTCTCCTCTTATTTATTTATGTTTCTCTTCTTCATTATGTTTAGCTAAGTTTATTATATCAAGGTGAAAATGTTTTACTAATGGTGTTAGGATAAGTATAATATAAACTTAATATAGACTTTAATGATTATATCCTAAACAACTTGCTATTAAGATGTTTTATCATTTTTATCTTATTAATTATTAATACCTTGCTTGTTAAATGGTTAATCTAGATTTGTGTTGTATAACACTTGCTACAATAAAAATGCTTGGCACTTTCATAACCAACCATATGATATAACCTATACTTGTGCTATGAAAGGAATTTAATTTGTTATTAACATAATTTAGCATCATGAATTCTTAACAATATTTAAAAGTTTGGTTACTTAAATAAGATAATTAATATGATAATATTAATAATTTATAATGAGCTATTAATGATAAATTATTTTATTAAAATCTTCTTTGTGTGTGGTTTTCAATTGAGTTATAAAAGGAGTTTATATTATACTTGTTTAAAATACAATAAATGGATCTCTAACCTTGACAATTATTTTTATCATTGTTTAATTTTTACATTAATCTTATATATCAAAGTTCTCTTTAACCCATCATCATCATTATCATTATCTTTATTATTACTTATAATTTACATGATTAACTTTCCTGTGGTTTGATCTTAGTCTTGCTAGATTAATTGTTATTTTGACACTCTTTACTTGTAAGAAAATATTAATTTTTTGATCAAGTTAAAAAATAAATTAAAATAATTCTTAAAAACAAATTTAAAATTAAGCAATGTTGAAATATGCTATTAAGAAAACAAATGGTGAAAATAGAAAAAAAAAAGAATTGAAAAAAAAGAAAAAAAAGAGCATCTTTTATTTCTATTTACTTGAGCAACAAGGATGAAAGAGGTGAGGTGGTGAGTTAATTCAACAAACCTTCATGTGGAGGTAAAATATATGTAGAAGTGGATTCTCTATAATTTAATTAATGAGTATATATATATATATTAATTCTTTTCTTTTTTTAATGAGTATATATATATTAATATATATGAGTATATATATTAATTCTTGACAGTTGCACAGCTTGCCGAACAACACGGACCAAAGATTTTGTCTCAGTGATCAATCTACCTTCGCGGCGCTCAACTCAGCCCTAGAACCTTAAAGGAACTCAAAATCGGCTTGGCTTGGCTAGCATTCACTTCCTCGGAGAATGCGAATCGTTATCCGTAACCCAGCCACTCAGCTTAACGAGCGAATGCGACATGATTGGTTGAAGTCATATCGTCAATAGTTTTTTAAGAGAAAAACTAATAAAGAAGCAAGTCTCTAGATATCTTTATGTGAATTTCTCTTCACCCATTCATACATACAGGGGCGGAGCTATAACAATTTTCTAAAGCAGTTAAAATAAAGACAGTTTTCTAGAGGGAGCAAAACCTCTTTTTTTTTTCTTTTTTTTTTTCGGAGGCCACGTATTAAATTTGTATACAACCTCAAAAAATAAAATAATTTTTTTAAGAGTATTGAAAAGAGTAACTAGTTATATCCTATATTAATTATTCTGTGTGTTTATCTTTAAGAAAAAAATAAATATTAAAGAAAAAAATAAAACTCATGATTCATTAAAAGTAATAAGAACATTTTTGTTTAAAATTTTTCTCTTTTAATTGTATATATTTTTTCATTATAATTTGTTTGAGAGTTAGATTATGGTTACTTTTTAAAATACTTTTCATGTTAAAATATATTAAAATAATATTTTTTTATTTCTTAAAAAATTATTTATAAACGATTCAAAATATATAAAAAATTAATTTTTAATAAAAAATTTAATTTTTAAAAAAATTATTTTCATCATATTTCCAAATATTTTTTAAAAGTGAATTTAAAACTAATAGGATATTATTAATTACACTGCAAACATCATAAAATTTCTCCCACCTCCATTCATAACTCTTATGTGATTTAAGTAGTATAATAAAAGTATCTTCATTGTTTTATAAGATAGATACAAATCAAAATGTGATTTAAATAGAAAAGTAATATTATTTTCATTGGTTTATAAGATAGATACATACTTAAAATGTTATTCATTGGGCGGCTTTTATTTTATTTTATTGTTAATTCTATAACTTTCAAAGTTATTTGTCATGATTAATATGAGGTTTTTAAAATTTAAATTATAAAATTTATCGAACTTTTTTTTATAGAGCTCAAAATATATTATTAAATTTAAAAATAATGATTTTTATTTTTTTCATGAAAGAGTATCAGTTAAAAAATAATATAAATTGTATTTGGATATATCTTCTAACATATTAAACTATTGGTTTGAAATAGTTTTTTGACATACTATTAGAGTTTTGATAACCAAGTAGTCATGAATTTGAATATCATAATCTCTATTTATTTAATAAAAATTAACTAATGATAATATGAATTATACAAGTTTTAAACTTAAATGACTTTTACTTAAAGAACGTGTTAAAAAATAATATAAATCATATTTTGATATCTCAACTAATAGTTTAAGTAATTGAATTAAGATAATTTTTTAATTTAAAAATTCATAAAATACTTTTATTAAATATACAAATAATGATTTTAATTTTTTTACTAAAGAGTATAATAAATACAAATAAAATATAATAAAATTATTAATGAATTAAGATATCAAGATAATAATATTGTTTTTTTATTATTATTAAAACTCATCACTCATGCATGGTTTTTAAAATATTTGTATAATAGAGCATTGAAATTTAAATATGTACAGGAATAATTGCTATAATAATGTTTTGTAATTATTTGTCAATTTAATATGTATTATTGAATGATTGAAATTCATCTTGTTCTTATTAGGAAAAAAATATTTTTAATATGTAATTCATTTACTTTATTTACACATGTCAATATTTGTTCAAATTAGTTTTGATTTATTTTAATTTTAATAATATTTATATTTAAAAAAAAATCATGTTTTGTAAACCCACGAAAGCAAATAAGTCCTTCAACTACGGCTTGATGTAGGTGCAGCAACAAATGCTCTTGCATTCTAATTTTCAAAGAGAGAGAAAAAAAAACAATTTTCATAATTTTAAGCAATATATCTGAGATGTAAAAACTATTTTTAATTAAAAAAGGGCATTATTGTCCACACCCATCTATGGATATGAATTCAAGATATCAACAATGTTCTTGAGAGAACTTTGGAAACAACATGTACAATCTCATTATCCTACAAAGTGCTTGATATATAAGGTGATATTTTATTTTTTTTAATATTTAGACAAATACATATTGTATAAATGAGAAATGATGAAGTTAAAAAAACAATAAGGTAAAAAAAAAAAAGAAGGCACGTGCGAATCCATAATGCCAATAAATGAGTTGCTGCAAGGTACAAAGGATGCAACAGTTTATTGCCTAGACCGTCTAGCTTTTCTAAATTAATAATTCAAAAGAAATTGACCTTCGCCTGGCCCATGAAGCTATGGCATGGGATTTGGGCTGGTGCTTGGGCAAAAAAACTGGTGGAAGTTTCGATCCAAACTATATGCGTGACAGCTTGTGCAATGCGACGCTGCAGGATACGTACCTAGTGATTTGAAGACAACGTAATGGGCTCTCTAGGGTTTTAAAATAAGGTAAAATAATTGCTCAAGTTTTGAGTCAAGAATTCTCTGATTTTTACATTATTCTAAGAGAATATTATAAGAAACTCAACCAAAAAATCAGCAAAATTGTAGAGAAAGGCACCCACCAAAGTTCCTTGATTCATTCCCAAAGCCACTGCACGAACACTAATGGATCCAAGCAAGCATAAATCAAAGTTTACCAACAATGCAAGCAAAACCAATTAATCTAAAAAGTAATCCCAAAATCAACCCAGATCTACCTGTAGGGTTTATAAATTTATGATACAGTTAATCAACACTTTGGCGAGCTGATTTGCCACTTAACCTACCCTGTATCAACAGTAAAAATATATAAATATTATTATAGGAGACATATAGAAAATGACACTCATTTAATCTTCAAAGCTACTTAATATATGGGTTGTTTGAGAGTAAGTTTCAACTTTTTTTTGGTTAAAAATTAATTTTTCTCATCAAATTATTATTTTTATTGTTTTTTATATCATTTTTATGCAATGATATTAAAAATAATTTTAAAAAAATAAAAAATGTTACATAAATATTTTTCTAAATAAAAACTATTTTAAAAGATGACTGCAACCATATTTTTAAATTAACTTCACCTGTAACATGGCTATTCTAGATGAATTTGTAAATGGGCCCTCAACATAAACCCCAACACAAAATTTTGTGGGGTGCAGCGGTAAGTGGGCATGTATTATTTTGATTTTATTTTTATGTTTTAAGATTTTTTTTAATAAATTTAAATTTTTTATTTTTTAAATTAATATATTTTTTTAGTTTTTTTAAATTATTTTTATATATTGATGTTAAAAATATTTTTTTTAAATAAAAAATTATTTTAAAAACTAATCACGTTATTCTTCGCGAGTCTGCAACCGGCCGTAAGAAAAT